>JAKTYF010000018.1:0-223004 GCA_030564605.1 Debaryomyces coudertii
AGAGTTCTATAGAAGTTATAGAACATATCTATACAGTAGTTAAAGATAATTACCCCATTGGAACCCAGTTCCCTTACATGTATTATCTTTTATAAACATCTTTATGAGCGTCTACATTCAAAGAGACAATACCCAGGGACCACAACAGACACTTCCAATAAACTGACCCGGTCTGACATCCTCGTCTTCACCCCCCTAAAATGATGCGTGATTTAAGTTTTACGGACCACAAATGTGTGTCGTGAGTCATTGCGACTTGCCATTTCTATCGTCTTATGCTTCCATGCGAACTCTTTAGCATCATTGTCTAGATTGCCAAATAAAGTTCCTCCAACCCATGCCAACTGTATTGGGTCATGCTGACCTATGTCACACCCACTATACGCACCCAGTTCCAACAGCTCTTCTGGCCTTGGTTTCCGCTCTTTCTCATCGAATTTGCACTCCCTACGATCATCTCACTGCTGCGTTTCGTCCCAACCTCTTCCTCATGTCTCTTCCTTGTGTCTCTGCCGTATTGTGTAGCCCCATATCCGAAATTACATACGTGCATTTGTCTACGTTATCTGCTTATGTTGTCGCTATACTCCTCTGCATACGCCTGGGTGAGTTGCGAAAAATGCACGATAGCCCGCTGATCGCACTTCTTTTTCTACGCCAATTCGCATCTACGGGAAGTGTCTGTTTTAAATTTTCACACCCTTCACTCTCCGCTTCCATTACCAATGTACCCAACCTTCTTCTTTCTAGCCGTGTGTACATCCCTTTTATCCTATACCGCAAGTTGTTGTTTCTCGTATAACTGACAAACGCTGATTATCATAAATCTATTTATTGGCTCACTTTGGGTGTGCATATGGTGCTCGTCTGCGGAATCGATAATCCGGCAGTATGGAATGGACAGGCGGAACACTTAACCAAAAATAGACATGCTTACAAGCGGAACAAAATCGATATTCTGGTGCCAATAGTCCATTGATTACATTTAATCCAGACTCCATATACTCTAGACTGCTGTTGCTACACGTACACACCACCAACTTGCCATTGGGCCACTTAGGGACTGCGATGCACCCTTCTGGAACACATTTAGTCCGTCCAGGGGATCATCGGTAAAATTCACCTTTGCGCGCAGGATCCGACCAAGAGGGACCCCTGGCTTATCCGCACCTCTCTATCGCTAATCGCTTACCGGGTCTAGGTCTCCATATTCCGGAATGTGTCATATCAGGCCATATGATTGGTTATGATAACGGAAATGCTCTTGGAACGGATAGGAACCCGTGCTTTATTTGATGCCAAGACTGCGTTATCCGGATGCAAATTTCTTTTTGCTCACCGAAGGTTTTTCTGTCATTTTGGGAACAATTATATATATAGTATATAACAGCAACTATCCCCAAACGATTAAATTAATATTCAAGTTATCTTTTTTTTTAACGAATTAGATAAATTTGCTTCAACCCATTCGATCCAACTTATCCATAGGTTAGAATAGAATATCATTTAATCAAATCAATAAAAACAAATTTCGTGTTCTAGTAAGTTACTTGACACAAAACCATAAAAACGCATACTTAAATTTTTTTTAAGTCATTTTGACAGCAAAACTAATTAATAAAAGCTCCCATATAATATAATACAATAGAAACAGACAAAATGGTGTCTATTTCAGAACAAACTGCTATATTAGCTAAATATTTGGATCTTTCACAAAACGGCAAGGTGTTGGCTGAATACGTATGGATTGATGCCGAAGGTAACTCGAGGTCGAAATGTAAGACGTTAGACAAGAAGCCAAGCTCAGTTGAAGACTTGCCAGAGTGGAACTTCGACGGTTCGTCCACGGGCCAAGCTCCAGGTCACGACTCCGATGTGTATTTGAGACCGGTTGCATTCTATCCAGACCCTTTCAGAAAGGGTGACAACATCATTGTTTTGACCGAGTGTTGGAACAACGATGGTACTCCAAACAAGTTCAACCACAGACACGAATCCGCCAAGTTGATGAAGGCGCACTCTGATGAGGAAGTGTGGTTCGGTTTGGAACAAGAATACACCTTATTTGACCAATTTGACCAACCATACGCATGGCCAAAGGGTGGTTTCCCAGCGCCACAAGGTCCTTACTACTGTGGTGTCGGTACGGGAAAAGTTTATGCCAGAGACGTTATTGAAGCCCATTACAGAGCTTGTCTTCATTCCGGCATCGATATCTCCGGTATCAATGCTGAAGTCATGCCTTCTCAATGGGAATTCCAAGTCGGTCCTTGTGAAGGTATAGAAATGGGTGACCAATTATGGATTGCCCGTTACTTGTTGCAAAGAGTCGCGGAAGAATTCGGTGTCAAGGTTTCTTTCCATCCAAAGCCTTTGAAAGGTGATTGGAATGGTGCTGGTTGTCACACAAACGTTTCCACAAAGTCTATGAGATTACCAGGTGGTATGAAGAGCATAGAGGTTGCCTTATCCAAGTTAGCCAAGAGACATAAAGAACATATGTTGTTATATGGTGCTGATAACGAACAAAGATTAACCGGTCGCCAGGAAACTGCCTCTATTGAAGCCTTCTCTTCTGGTGTTGCCAACAGAGGTGCTTCTGTCAGAATCCCAAGATCGGTTGCTAAAGAAGGTTACGGTTACTTCGAAGACAGAAGACCTGCCTCTAACATAGATCCTTATTTAGTGACTGGTATTATGGTGGAAACCATTTGTGGTTCTATTCCCGATGCTGATATGTCCAAGGAGTACGCTAGAGAATCTTCTGACTACTAAGTTAATTTAATTACCAACTCCATAGAACTTAGACTTTGATTTCCAGACGTTTTCGAACAAAAGTTTATTCCTCACTACTCGGTGAATTTATGTCCTTTTAACGCTTGTATTTAGCCTAAATATATTTATAATAATTTACGTTGCAATAATTTATACTACAATCGCTCGATTTCTTTAATGTCTTTAGAATCATCACAAAAAAATTCACATCCAACGCTACTTAATAATGTCTGAAAAGACCACTTCCAGAAATAATGCCGGTCTAGTATAGTGGTCAGTACACATCGTTGTGGCCGATGAAACCCAGGTTCGATTCCTGGGACCGGCATTTTTTTTATATTAGTTGCAGCATTATTTCACGTTAGTAGATGAAACTGATTTAATTGAATAACAGATTATCGTTTCTTAAAGCAAATTAGGATTATATCGGGGATACATTGTATTTCATTTCAATATTGATATTAGCTTCTAATGTAGTCTTGTGGGTATCTCTCAAATCGGATGAGTCGTGTACCATAAATTTCAGAAATAGTCCGTCATAGTTCAACTATCAGTAAATTGTCTAACGTTATTCACTCAAGTAAATATTAACTATATATAATTAACATGACAATGGAATATGTATGTATATAATTGGTTTAATCGATGATTAATTGAAATAATAAGCTTCAATTAAGTGTACCTAGTCTGAGTATTTAACTAACATTACTAGACTCCCTTAATTATTGATAGTAATCATTTATCTGATTGTAAGAAAATTATTAGAGAAAGAATCATTCCATGGGAAGGATTAGCTAGAGCTGATGTTATAAGTGAAGATGATGCCAATCTTATTAAGATATTGGAAAAGCAGTCCGCAGAAAACAAGAGATCTACTGTTTTATCAGAGTTACAATTATACACCAATACTATATTGAACTTATTAAATAAATTGGAAATTAATTCCAGAGATGATGTGTTGAAAAACGTTTTGGTATTGATTAATGACTTATTCATAGAATTACCTAACCAAGAATTTATTGGTTCGTCCTTAGCTTTATCAAAACTAGACCTGTCGTTACCTTTTCATCCCTTCTTAAAACATATTCAGAACAATGACATAATGATCAAAGCCTTGTGTTTGTACAATTTAACTATATTGTTAACTAAGGCAAATTACCAGGATAGGCATCTCAAGGTTGACAAGGAGATTTTGATACAAATTTTCCAGCTTTTATCATCTGATCTCTTCATTGGTAATAGTCAAGATTTGAATTTACAAATAATCGGTATTCATTTGTTACAAGAATTAATAATCTTAAAACCATTCAAGCAGGTCTTTCAAGAGACTAATTTGGTTGCAAACTTCAAGCCCATAAACCAGCTAATTGCCTTTCAAATTAAGAGACCAAACTCATCGAATTTACAGTTACTTTATAACTTTTTATTAACTACTTGGATATTGTCATTCAGTCCGCAGATCACTCGTATTTTGGTTCACCATTTTCCCGACTTAATCGGTAGCTTATTGACTATTTCAAAGGATTCTATCAAGTTGAAAATTGTAAGAATGTCTGTTTCGATTTTGAAAAATTTTATTTCCTTGCCTGTAACTACAAATGAGCAATTCAAGACAATAAAACTAGTATTATTCCATGATGGTCTAAACTCAATTAAACTTCTAAAAGAAAGAAAATTTGCGTCTAACGGGAGTGACGAAGAATTATCTAATGATTTAAATTATTTGTATGATACATTGTCGGAAATTGTAAATAACAAATTGACATCATTTGACGAGTATTTAACTGAATTGGAAAACCCAAACTTAATCTCATGGTCCTCTCCAACTCATAAATCTGAGAAATTTTGGATTAACAACTCTGGAAAGTTTAAAGATTTTTCTTTTAAGTTAGCAAGAAAATTATTTGATATTTTATCCTCCAGTAATCAAAATGATACGATAAAAGTCATTTTATTAAATGATTTACAATTCTTAATTAAAAATTTAGGTGATGATCTTATTAATTTTATTAATAATGATAAGGATGGCCAATACAAGTTGTTAATTATGAATTATTTAGAAGGTAATGGAGGTAATAATGAATTGAAATATGAAGCGTTGAAAACAATTCAATTGTTGGTCGGTCATAGTTTTTAGAGATTTATTAATTTTGCTCATAACAACAAATTGTGAATGTCCTCATAAAATTTAGTTTGACAACTTTAACTCATCATGGTTTACTTAGTCAATGCCTTCATATACTTGGATACATATTTTTCCGCTTTTTTATTCATTTTATATAATTACTTCTCAATAATGTAGATCAGATAAGTTCGCAGAAAAAAAATTATTGTTTACCTGAACGATGATACATTGACTTTCTTTAAAAATTGTACATAAGACGATCACATCGGTCCTAAATTACTAATAGTTGACTATATCCCTCATCATAGCTTGAATACATTCTATATTCCAGGAATCGGAGTTCACTTATTCCTTTAAAGATTATAATAAGGTCAAATAATATGAACTGTTAATAATAATGCCTCCAAAAGTTATTGAATCTATGCAATACCGGGAAAACCGTTTAGAAACATTTGAAAATGGTTCACTTCAATATAAATCAAAACAAAAGCGATATTGGACTCATAGTACACCCGATATATTGCAATTGGTTGATTGTGGTTTTTATTTCACTCCAACCAAAATAAATAACGACCAAATAACCTGTATTTGCTGCAGAAAGAAAGAAACAAACGTCGAAGGAGTAGCAAACATTGCTGATTACCATTTAACTAATAACCCCAATTGCGCCTTGGCATTAATCATATCTTCACAAATTAATCATTTATCAAATAATACCGATGATTTTTGGTCACACCAACCTTCAAAATTAAGCGAGCCTTTAAGCAAAGAGTCAATTGATATAAGAAAGAAGACTTTTGGCAAATATTGGAAGTATGATAAAACTAAAGAGTCTACAACGACAAGCACTAAATTGGCGAAGGCGGGGTTTTATTATTGCCCGCTAAGGTATGGAAATGATAGAGTACAATGTGTGTATTGTAATTGCTCGTTAGACACATGGCTAACCGATGATGATCCAATAGAAGAACACAAGAATAACTCTAATGGACCATGCTACTTTTTGGAAAAAGTGAACAAGCCAGGACCCAGGTCTAGATCTAACTCAAGATCAATGCTGGAGCCTGAGAATAATAAGGAGACAGTTGAGAACAAGACCGAAAAATTAAGTACTAAGGAAGCGCACATACTTAAACCTAAACCTTCTGATAATGAATATTTAGATATTTTATCGGATGATGGATCAATACCACACGGCACTGAGATTACTAATGAGAGAGTTGATTTATCCAAAAAGAAAGTTCATTATGATTCACCGAAAAAAATAGTCAAAAAATCTCGTGAAAATAATAATTTATATAAATCTCTTTCTCGCGATAAGATAACTGAAAGTGAGCATGAGGATTTTAGGTATGTTGATCATGGAGACAATAATTCGAAAGTTGATGAGCTGACTGATATTGCCAACGGTCGTATAACAAGGTCAAAACGTAAACACCTTAATGAAAAGTCCACTGCTGAAGAATACAAATTAAAAACAAGAAACCCGATCGACGAAGAATCGATTAATGATGACGATAATGTTACGACTTTTAAAACTGATCACGACCATGCTGACGAGCAAAACAGCAATGAGGATATTGAGCAACAAAATGCGGAAGAAATAGATATTCAAGAAAGCGAATCATCTAGTATTGAGGATATTATAAATGGTGAAATTAACAAAGAGGAAGAAATAAGGATAAGCCGAGAATTATCTAAATCTGATTCTACAGTAGTACCAGAAGAAAAAAATAAGGTTAGTGCTTCTAAGAAAGGAAAGGAAAAAGATGCAATTGATAATCAAATAAAGAAAGTAGGTCGCGATGTTGAAATTGAGTACTCTGGCGATAATGATGAAGAATTAGATATTACTGAAGATGAGAATCAACTAAATGTTGATGACTCAAGCGATTTCAACGATAATTCGTATAATGATTCTGCTTTTGATTCCTCTGATAGCTCGACTCATTTGCCAAGAAACAAATTGTGGAAGGTCGCTGATAATGATACCTCGTATAGGGACCCAAACAAGGAAATATTAAATAAATCTATTAGCGCTCGAACTAGAACTGGAAATAAACCTCACAGAAAACGTGAACTGATTGTTGAAATTGAACACACAGGGGACGTCAGTCACGACACATCTAGTGGCAGTATTCATGAAAATAAAAACTCGAAAGAGAACTCGAGTTTTGAAGACGGAAATCTACATGAAACGAGCGATGACATGAATTATATTATTTCCGATGACAATGAGGTTGAAATGAATCAGAAACAACGGACGGTCACAGTTAAGGGCAAAAGTGCTCCTAATGAAAATATAAAGAAGCGTACGCGTAAAGAGTTGATAGATAATGTATCTTTTGATGATGAGAGATTTGAGCAGGTTCTTAAGTCACCTAAAAAGACTAAAAGGCTTAAGATTACTGATAAGAGATATTCTCCATCGCCACCAATATATGATTTGTCAAATCAAAACTTAGGTGATTATCAGGAAGATAATATTCAATTCCTTGAGAATGATATAAGGCCACTGATAAAGAGTGATTTTCTAAAGAAACCTATCAATGAGACTAAGCAAAGACCTGATTCATTTACAATGAAAAATATAAATTCCCCACACAAGCTAAATGAGCTTAAGTATGAATTAAACGGGAACCTCAAACCTACGACATCAAATCAAAGTAAAAAACAAGTTGAAGCCAGTAAGCCTAATAATATTTTAGATGTCTCGTTTGGTGAGTCATCAAATGATATCTTTGTTGATAATTCTGAGCCATTTACATTTAACATTAAAAATCCGTTATCGATTAAAAATCCGTTATCGATTAAAAATCCAACTAATTATGAAAGCAAATCAGAAGATAACAAAAAAGATATAGTAGATCCTAATTCGGATATCCCTGAAGTGCTGGCCAAACAACACACGCGTGAAAAGTCTCCACCTGATGATATTTTGCCATCAGATGTCTCTGTATCATCGGATATTCATAATGATAGCGTGAAGAATAAAATACTGTTGATTGATAGTATAGAAACGTCAGCAAATGAATTGAATACTACTAAGGACATGGACGTATCAATGCGACCTAAAAACTTATCAAACTCAAATTCAACGAAAATAGAGGACGACGAGGTGGGATATGATGCAGATAACGAAAACAGGCCTGTAGAGAATATTGACTCCAAGCTGCAGTGGGACCTGAAGCATGATGCGTCTGCAAGACCCAACACTAGCGTGGATGACAGTGTTATATTATCTGAAACTGACAAAATAAACGGTTCAGAAATGTCTTTATTGAAGACGAACAAACCTCACAACAACGTAGATCATAGTCTGAATATATCGACTGTATTAACAACCTTTCAAAAACCGAAAGAAGCAAACTCTAGACAAGAAGTAGATAATATTAAGGAAAGCACAATGAATAAAGGTCACAGGGAAAGAGTCAAGAACAGTAACCATACGTTGGCAGACATTGATAATTATTCCAAACATTCGGTTATATTACCACCTAATCCTAGAAACGAAATAACTGCATTAAGTCAAGATGCAAATGAGGGGCAAACAGAAAGTTATGGAGAATTAAATTCACATTCAGCCTATGCGGAGTATATTCAAGATATGGAGGAAATAAGCAAAGGGTTGAGATCGTCAGACGGATTTTCAAGTCCCAGCAAAATGTCGAACAAATTCAAATCCGTTGAAAATTCAACTATTGCATCTACGAAAGATAAAAATAATTCTCATGCTAAGAACGAAACAGCCAATGAAGAAGAAACTGGCCTCATTATGCTGCGTCTGAAAGCAAATGATAACAAGGAGAGCGAAGTGACCATTCAACATAAAGAGGTCCCAAGACCTTTTAATCAACGTTCTCACGATGCACTTGAAAGGTTTTCTGGAAATTTCTCCAACCTCTTGGAATCAAGTACTCCAGAAAAAAGAAACCAGAGGATTGTTTCAAACGTATCTGGAATCGAGCTATCCAAGTCACCAATAAAGTGGATGCCTGTCTCTTTATCTAATCTTCTAGATAGCCTACATAATATGGAGGCGGCATCAGAGTATTTAAACAAAAGTCTAAATTCGCAGTATGATCTACATGACGATTATGATGGTGAATTAACAAATTTCATATCGAATATGCCAGAAGATGAAGAGAATATGACAATACAGGAATGGGTAAGGCATAATGCAACAAATTCTCATAAATTAGCTAAGCAAACTTGCAATGAAATGATCGAAGTTTACAAAGCAGAATACTTGAGAGCGATCAAAACTCTTGAGCAAATGCCCACTATTGATTAATAGATCAACTCGTATGGTAAATAGATGAAATTCTGGAATAGTTTTCTTCAGTCTCGGCTATATTTTTAATGTTGATATGCATAGAAATTTTTCTCCCTTATAACTTTATAGATATCAAATATTTATAACATAAAATGTCAAATATTTGAATATTTGATAATGTTGCATTTATATGAAATATGCTAACAATAATTTCTAAATTTACTATTATATATATTAATTTGTTTACTAGGTAATACTATATACATAGATCCATTTGTAACATTCATCTAATATTCTGTTTCTAACAGCAGAGGTCCAAATAATTCTATGCGTGGTATGTGCAGGTCGGTCCTTTTTGATGAATCGTCATTTTTAAGGCTACATAAAGATCAAAATCATATCAAGTATACAAATCTATAGCTACAATTGAAAAAAGCACCAAGCGACTCCCAAATACTTGTCTACTATATTAATTATACTAATTTATCCATACAACAAAAGCAAGTGGATAGTGAGTAGCCTATATATAGTTGTTTCAAAATAACTCAAGTCTAAATTCAATCCAACTTCAGGATGTCGTTTTGGCCGTTTTCAAACCCATTGCATAGCAATAATCAACTACATAAATTCTTGGATTCGGTTCAGGATTTATCACAGGTAACTGCTGATGATTTGATAGGTGACCCAACTTTACTGCAAGAGTTACTTAATGAACTTCATAACATAAAGGGCAGCTATAATAGTAATAATGCCGGTTTTCAATTTCTGCAACAGCTGGCGCTCGAGAACAACCAAACCAATAATTCGTCTAATTCCGATACATTTTCGTTGACGTCTTCAACTAATGAGAATAACACCAATTCTCACAAGGATGCTCGAGGACCAAAATTATTGGAATTACTACTACAGCCGCATATATTGAATGGATTTCTCGATTACATAGTTGACAGTGTCGACTTTTTTCATGAGATAAGTACAAAAGATCAGAAAGAATTAGATAAACTTATAAACGAGAACTGTGGGAAGGATGATGAGAATGCAAACAAAAACGAACATAACTTAACGAGAGATTCCGAGAATGACGTGGAAATCGATCAAGAAGAAGAACCTAATGTGAGAAGAAATAGCGACAATAAAGAGACTGATGATGAAACAAAAGAGGAAAAGTTGCGTCGTTGTATTCAAGCATCATCAGATATTTTATCAATAGATTTGTGGGTGATTCTGAATTATATTATCGAAACCCCGGCGATTATTGATAAATTATGGCTGATTCTTATGCTACCAAATTTGAACGAGAATTCTCTATCTGGTTCATATTTAGTCCATATCTTAGATCAATTAATGGATAAGAATAGTATCTCATTGTTGAACTTTATAAGACGTCAGCCGGATTTGGTCGATACATTTATAAATAAGATAGAATTACCTATGTTGATGGATTTTCTCTTGAGAATTATCCAAACCGACAAGGCTGCATCTCCTACAGGTATCGTGGAAGTGTTATCACAACAACAACTAATTCCAAAATTAATAGAGATTTTAAAACCACATCCATCACAATTTGCAACCAAACCTTTAACTATTCCAAACCATGAATTATTTTTTAAACAAACAGCAGCTGCTGATTTCATAAAGGCTTTAGTTACAATATCATCAAACACAGCTTTAGCGGTTGTTTTGGAGAATAATATTGGACCGAATCAACTTACAAGACAATTAGTGTCTCCGGAAATAATCAACACTTTGATAAATGAAATCATGTTGTTCAACGTTCCATCTAATACTGGAATAAAACAATCAAACAAGCACGGTATTAACAACTGTGTAGGGATCATAATTGAACTTATTAGAAAGAATAACTCAGATTATGACTTGAACTGTGGGACATACAGCTCTATGCTTCAAAACAGTGGAGATGAAAACAGTGGAGGTGAAGTCAACTCCTATGTTATGTTTCATTGGTTGAAAGACTTCGAACAGAATCCACCAGGCCCTAGAGATCCAATTTATTTAGGAGAGATGCTTTCAATATTTTCAGATCACTTGGATAAATTTACAGAATTATTGAAAATTCCGCCTGATGCACCATTGCATATCAAGGATTCACAAGTATTAGGCTTTACAAAGTTCAAGATTTCTGAGTTGATTGCAGAATTACTCCATTGTTCAAATATGATATTATTGAACTCGAGAAAGATCAGGAAAGTAATTAAAATTCGTGATAAATTAAGGCTTCAACAAAACGATCGTTTAAAAAAGGCCTTGACAGAATCATTTGTAAATAATCAAACAGATTATAAACATCATTCGATAAATGATGTCACGAGTGGATTAGATGATGTTTCATTAGATGATATAAATTTCATAGATGATGATAAGAAAGAGGAATCTGTGATTGATATTCCCGAAGACTCAAAGAATATTCTTTTGGATGAGAAAAGTGATTTAACAAATTTAGTTGATTTAGAAGCTGATGATGATTCCGATGATGATGAGCCCAAGATTTCGCCTGAAAACCCATTTGTATGCTCCGATAGGGATAGAACTATACGGCTGAACCCATGTATTGGAGATTACTTTAAGATTAAATTGGGTGATCTGAAGATTTTGCTTGATATTATTTCCAAGTTTACAAATTATCCCTGGCACAATTTTTTTCATAATGTTGTTTTCGATTTGATTCAACAAATTTTCAATGGGAAACTCAACTCATATAATTCATTCTTAATTGTGGATTTGTTTAAGAAAGATAAATGTAATCTAACGGATTTAATCGTGAGGTCATACCGTCAAACTCGTGAGCCACGTCCCGGCTATATGGGTCATTTAATTCTTATTAGTGAAGAAGTTGTAAAATTTACCTCGCTTTATAAACCTGATCTTATTTCTCCAATAATACTTGATGCAATCGTATCTCAAGACTGGGATTGGTTTGTTAATGAGATATTACTTAAAACAAGGGAAATTTATAATGTTGTTTTGGGGTCTGAGCAAGATGAGGAAGATGAAAATAATAGACTGAACGATAAAGACCAAGATTTCGGTTTTGATTCCTCTACTGTTGGGTACCTTGATTTAGACTCATATGATAATGGACACGGAAATTCCAAGAAGAATCTTATTATTTTAGGAGATAGGTCTAACCATGATTTATTTGTAAGTGAGGGACAGAATGTTTCTCATGAAAACGATAATGGTGATGATAATGAACACATGGAACAAACTCCGGTACCCAATGTAAGGATTGAAGGTTCACCACTGGTTGAAGATTTGGAAGGAGAGGATTTCTACGATAATGAGCATTTTCACGATGAGTATCAAGAAAATGAATTCTTAGATAATTTATCAGGTTCTAGTTCTTCAGAGGAAGAGGAAGATGAAGATGAAAGTCGAGATGAAGGTAACAACGAATTACGAAGAGTGTCGAGGCACAACGAGTAAATACTTCTAAAATATACGCATTCTAAATGATATAGGTTATATAAGATCTAAGGTTAATTGTCTGAATATTATATATTCCACTATCCATTACTTTTGTTTTCGTTTTTGAGTTGTTGAGCTTCCATTTCTGCCATAAACTATTTTACCATTAGGCAATTCAAAACTCTGTCCTTTTTGACTTTTCTTCTTTGGCTTTTTCTTTTGTTCATTTGGAACGAAGTCTGCTTGTTTATTTGGATTTTCAAAAACAACACTTGTGTCTATTGTCTTACATAAGACTTTTCCGAGAGAAACATTCCACAAAATACAAGGAAGCTTAAAGAAAAGAGATTCTTTGAACCCTGGATTTACGTTTATGTCATTCTCATCAAAAGGAATAAGATAGGATTCTTTTTTTGGTTCCGAAACAACCAATGAAACATTCCCGTCTGCTGCGACCATAAATTGCTTTCCAGTCGATTCGTTCATAATCTTCCTATTTGAACCATCAGCAGGAGGAATCTGAGAACCACCCCATGCTTGTTTTTTAATTTGTTCCTTTAAATCTCTTAGACGTTTAAAATCTTGTTTTCTACTAATTTTCAAAGCTACGGAATGAATTCCTCCAACTATTATATAAAGTAATAATGTAGTCAAAACAATTCCTGGACGGAATTTAGAATAGTAATAACCCGTTCCTTTCCACCTTGGGAATCCTTTCGAATAAAAGTAATCATATCTTCTTTTCAACGATTGATCTCTCAAAATATTGCCAACCAAAGACAATCTTTGAAACCTTTCTTCGGCTTGTTTTTTTAAGGATTTCGATCCTCCAGAAATCTTGTCTGGATGTAAAAGACGCGACTTCTTCCTGTAAGCCTTAGAAATCTCTTGTAGTGTAGACTTCGGTCCATTTGGAAGTTCTAGCCAAGAATAAAAACTGGCCTCTTTTCCTAAATCTTGTTGAACTTTATCATTTAAGTTAAAAATTTCGTAATCTTCAGGGGACCAGTTAGACGCATCAACAAAGGAAATTGCTGATATAAGAACAAGAATAAGCGACAATATAGATAGGTGCTTCATCTTTAGGTATAAATTGAATTTACTAGTTGTTTCTTGTATTGAAAAATTCATCATATCTTTGGTTATATACAGTCTCGATATAAGGTAACAGATCAACCATTTTGTTTTCATTACCATACCAGGTATTACAGTATTTGTTTTATATAACGGGATAAGAAGTTCATATGGCACAATTATACCCACTTTCTACAAACCTCAAGTTTGTATTTTTCTATAATACATGCTCATTTATGTTATGGTTTTGTTGTTTTGGTCGCTTTTTACTTTTACTACCTTTAGTAGGTAAAAAGTTTTTGCCAGGAGGAATTGCTGATTTTTTTCACATTGTATCTTTGTTACCTTTATGTGGATTCTTTATCAAAAAGACTTTAATCAATACGAAATTACAATTAAATGATGTGTGGTCATTAGCGAATGGTTTAAAAATGGCGTGGATTTGCTATGGTATTATCTTCCCACATCCAAGAGTAGCGAAGCATATTTCATATTCGCTACTTATTCTGACATGGTGCTTGATGTATGTGATTCATTTTGCGTACTATTCCTTTAAAGTTAAAACACGCAGCTCGCCATCTTGGCTCTTTTGGTTACAGTATCACCATTTTTATTTAACATTACCTTTAACAATGGTTGCAGAAATGATATTAATATTTTTAAGTCTTGCATTCGTCAGACAGGATCATATTTATGAAATTGTTTTGCAGGTGGCATTGTTGAGCTATATACCAATTGGTCATTTTGCATGGGGATATTTGCAATCTAGAAAATCTAGAAAATATGACGCTATCATACAAAAAAGAATACACTCTACAGTACAGCAACGGGAACAACATAGAACAATTGCATCGACTATCTCGTCTCGCAACCGATACTCGACAGATGAACACGAATTGCGAGATATTGCTTCACACTAGTATCTCTGAACTAATATCTATTATATATATAGTCAACTATAGAAAAACTATAACTGTTCTTGATGCTTGTAGAAAATAGAATTATATATAATATCGATTTCCAAATGGAGGTTGTGATATGAGCAAACGAAGACTTAAATCAGAGTTCGCAAGTAACAAAGAAAAATTTGGCAACATTCTCTTGTAATCTTAATTTTGTTACATTAGATTATAACAATAGGATAAAGTTTTTTGATAACTAATTACCATCAGAAATTATTACTGCCCATGTTAAACTTTGACATTAATTCTAAACCCAACCATTGAATATCTACTTGCACACCAAAAGAGTGTACCAACAATAGAGCATACACACACCAAAATAGAAAACTTATTGTAATTATCGATGCTTCCATCACCGATTATAATAGCGGCTATTGGGACACCGAACAAATTTCCAATACTAAGGAAAAAATTTAGTAAACCATATCTTTCACCAAATTCCACAACTAAACTAATCTGTGCTAAGCATATAGGTAACATTGATAAAATCAGTCCCAGGAAAAAACCTCCAAGAGCAGCAAATGCATACAAGACTTTCAAATTATAACCAAATGGTATCCATAATGCAAAAATAGAAATATTATATCCTAAAAGCATTAAAATGTTCACATTGAATTTTCCAAGATAATCGGATCCATATCCTGGTAAAAACCTACCTAAAACACCGGTTGCATTCCAGACCGTCAATAAGACATATGACGTTGATTCTGAAACACCCTGTGCAATGGCATAAGTTGCGAAATAAGTAATAATCAAAACGAGCGAAAGCTCAGCGAAAAATCCACCTGTGATGAGGAGAACATATCTAAGGTCTTTCATATGTTTGAAACTCAAAACTTTAGTCTCTCTTTTTACCTTCCGCCATTTGGATATTGTTTCAGGCCTTCCGTGTGATAACGAAACGTTATCATCATCTGTCTTTCTACTTACTCTCTGTCTAATTAGAAATATGCCAATTAACATGCAACCAAAGCATATACATCCCAAAATAATCATCGCGATTGTGAATCCGTAAGCAGGATATAAATATCTCAATAATAATGGAAATGTTAACCCACCCAACGAACCAGCACTTGTAGAAAGTCCCTGAATCATACCAATCTTTTTATTGGAAAACCAATGGTTGATTACACCAACAGATGGTGTCAACGACAAGCCATTTGAAATACCTATGGCGATAAAACTCAAAATAAATTGATAGACACTCTTACTGAACGCAGTACCAATCAACCCACCTATCAATAAAATAGCAGATATGATTAACATGACTGTTGGACCCTTCTTATCGAATATTCTTCCAGTGAAAAGTCCTACCGCATACGCAAGACAAAGATAGATCGAGAAAATCCACGAAACATTAATAGCACTAATATCCGCTAACTGGTGTTCTGAGACATACGCTTGAATTGCACCAATAGAGTTAATAAGACCTAAATTAGTCAAGATCGTGAAATATGCACCAACTACTACAGAATACGCCTTGAATCCACCGTCTGGTGGTTTATCGTCGTCGTCTGAGTTTATTGTTTCAATCACAACATCTAACCCTGGATCCATTGGTGAAGTAGATTCCTTAGTTGCATCTATCCTTTCATTGATACCACTTCTAACTCTGGACTCCGCATTCTCATTAGCTCCTGTTCCTCTAACTACGCTGTCGACATCTTCATTAATCATGATAAAAAGAAAATAGCATTCTTCAAAGAAATCGCATGAACAACGAATAATAGTTTTCGATCGCGCGACGACAGACGAAAATGATATGCGGAGTTCTAACTAAGGTTTTAGTTTATTGTATTTACTCACAATATAGGAAACTACTCGTTTGTAACCGTTGAATATATTTAAAATTCATAACGTAGATTCAACTCAATCAAAACCTAAATATGAATAAATAAAAACTTATCTCGAGCAAGTATGAAAGCTACCAATATCTCAGTTAATACAATAGTGATTCATTAAAGACTTGAGATCATTATTAGGCTGAATATTTTCTTTAATTATTATCATGAAATAGTAATACTTAGATTTTGACATTAATTTTAAAGCCAAACACCGAATGTCTACTTAAATACCAAAGGAAAATCCCAAGAAGGGAGCACACGCACACCAAAATAGAAAACTTATTGTAATTATCGATGCTTCCATCACCGATGATAATAGCGGTTATTGGGATACCGAACAAATTTCCAATACTAAGGAAAAAATTTAGTAAACCATATCTTTCACCAAATTCCACAACTAAACTAATCTGTGCTAAGCATATAGGTAACATTGATAAAATCAGTCCCAGGAAAAAACCTCCAAGAGCAGCAAATGCATACAAAACTTTCAAGTTATAACCAAATGGTATCCACAATGCAAAAATAGAAATATTATATCCTGAAAGCATTAAAATGTTCACATTGAATTTTTCAAGATAATCGGATCCATGTCCCGGCAAAAACCTATTTAATATTTCTTTGGCTAACTTCTCTATTTAGAATATAGCAATTGGCTTACTTCCAGTTGCACGTTAGTTTTTTGTGTATTGTGTGTTTGAACTCTTGGTGACTGATATTCTCCCGTTTTACTTGTGTTGAAATATATTGAACAAGATCTCCATTATGGTTGCAAAAAACACCAGTTCTACTCCGAATGGTCAATAATACATAAGATGTTCATTCTGAAACCTCCTGTACAATCGCATATGTAGCTAAATAATTAAGAACCAAAACAAGCGAAATTTCAGCGAAGAAAAGCATCTTTAATAAGAAAGAGATATCTAGTTTCCCTTAAATGTTTGAAGCTTAATACCTCCATTTCCGCTTTTAAGTTTTTCCATTTTGACATTGTTTCAAGTTTTTTTTGTGATAATGATGCGTTACCTGATCTCGAAACTCTTTGTCTGACTAGAAATATGCCAATTAACATGTAATTAAAGCATATACATCCCAAAATAACAATTGCTACTGAGAATCCGTTCACCGGATATAAATAACTCAAGAATAATGGAAATGCTTATCCACCTAAATAGCCTGCCCTTGTAGAAGTTCCTTGTATCAAATCAATCTTGTTATTGGAAAACCAATGGTTGATTACAACAACAGATGGTGTCAACGACAAGCCATTTGAAATACCTATGGCGATGAAACTCAAAATAAATTGATAGACACTCTTACTGAACGCAGTACCAATCAACCCACCTATCAATAAAATAGCAGATATGATTAACATGACTGTTGGACCCTTCTTATCGAATATTCTTCCAGTGAAAAGTCCTACCGCATACGCAAGACAAAGATAGATCGAGAAAATCCACGAAACATTAATAGCACTAATATCCGCTAACTGGTGTTCTGAGACATACGCTTGATTGCACCAATAGAATTAATAAGACCTAAATTAGTCAAGATCGTGAAATACGCACCAACTACTACAGAATACGCCTTGAATCCACCGTCTGGTGGTTTATCGTCATCGTCTGAGTTTATTGTTTCAATCACAGCATGTAACCTCCTTCAGAAATTTGGTCTGACATAAAAATTTACTTTAAATTAATAATATATTTTATTTATATATACTTGCTGATTTTATAATTAACTTTACATCGTAATACCAATTTTATAAAATGAGAAGCGCACTAATTTTCTAACGAGAAAAAGTTTTTGAAAAATCACTTTTAGATATTGATCGTTGGGATTTTGATATATCTTAGCATTTATCTGGTGCTATAGTGTGTATACATATACAGAATAATGATTACGAAATATTTTACCAAGGTCTCAGTCAGATTTGACCCATTCTCAGCCAGTTCCAGATCAGCTAGATTGTTTCTTTCGAGAATTCCACCTTCAATGAAAGGTGCTTGTAAAATAGATTATAAGGTGTTGACGGCAAATTCTCCAGCATCAGAAAAGCCAGCAGTGGAGGTAACTTTCAAGGATAAGCATGTGATGAAAGCAGACCCAGAGGCAATGAACTTCAAAGATTTAAGTATACATTTTGATAGTCATTCGAGACAATTGGCAATTAAGGAAGCCATATCTGATTAGAGGCTAAGTGTTATTAGGGTGTGTATTGATGGAGTTGTACTATTCATGTATATATTGGTTATTTTACGTAGGTTTAATAAATTCAGGATATTAGATTAATGAAGAGTGACATGAATATAGAAGCCTAAGTGAATGGACACAACATCCCAATTTTATGAAAATCTACATCATAATTCCACGGAAGCATTTTTCTTGTAAATCATCCGTGGTGACTACTTGAACTACGAAGTAAAATTAGTAGCAGTGTCTTTTGTTCATATATTCCTCAAACCATAGAGGTACAGTTTCATTAAATATGGTTCTTGAAGTGATATCGTCTATTCTTTCTATAGACAAGCATGATTGGTCTGCTAAACTTTTTGGAGAGTAATGGATTTTAAACACCTGGTGGTCATTATCTCCTGTCTCATCTGAAACCAGATCTACAATCCATTTCAAAGTACATTTATACCACTTGACTAATTTTTTGCAGGTAATTGTAGTATTATCTGGGAGTTTTAGGGGATGCAAATTTAGCACATTGACTATATCATTTGACTCATATTTCTTTATTGATGCAAGGTTATATGCTTTGGATCTAAATCCGATAACCACATGCTTACAATCAACTAATTTTGTCTGGCACCAGCTTGACATTAATTTAGAAGCCAATTTAAAGTCAATATGCGATTTTGTTTGGTTATGTGTCTTCAATTCGACATATGAAGATAGGGTGGTGTCCTGATCCTTTCCAGCGTCAATTTCAGCAGTGAAAATGGTATTGAATGCGCCAAACTCTTGAGAGACAAGAGAATAAAAATCTTTCGTTTTATCGGATCCCAGAGTTATCAAGTTTTCAAATTTAAACCCAGTGTACTGTAAAAGATCTGTATTATTTCGACGACCTAAGTTCAATTTTGACATGGTTGAGCTAATGTCATCTTCGAAATATTCCCAATCGAAGTCTAATATGATTATTCCTTTCCAATAAACCACATTGAATTTATATTCTTTCTGATGATTCAAAGGTATTAACATAAGCATAAGCAAATTTCTTCTTAAACTCACAATGGAGCATCTAGTTTTATTGAATGAACTGTGTTCGTCTTCGGTGTTCTCTAAATAGTACTTGAGCGCAGTAAACAAAGCATCTAATTGATAGATTTCGCTATTCGAAGATTTCTTGAATGTTTCGTACCCTGCTGTTAAATCAGAGCCTATAATCTTGGAGGATCTTGTTGGTTTTGACTTATTTCCTTTATCCATGGAGATATTTAACGATTTTAGACCTTCCTTATCATTCGGTCTAATTTCACCGGTGGCTGTTTTCGTGTAGTAAAATAATTGTGATGGTTTCTCGTCACGTAATAGTCCAATAGACGAGACTAGCTCGTCTGTTTTATCGTCACTTTCTTCATCCTTCAGATGATCATTAGAAAGTTTACGGAATAGGCTAAGGTGTAATTTCTTCATTCGAAGAAGAAATAGCTACTGTTCAAAACTAAAAAGGTGCGTAAGCATTGAAAATCTTCATATACACATTATATCATAAGAAAAACTTATTTATTTTCTTTGACCATATGCCTTAGTCGCGTAGTCACCATTAATAACAATAACATCTTCGGGCTTATAGTCATGCTTACCAGAGAAGTAGCTGGTCAAAATATCTGCAACACCTTTAGCATATCTTGCTTGAGCATCTAAAGATGTACCGCTAACATGTGGAGTCATAGCATTACCAGCATTGTACTTGTTCTTCATTTGTCTCCAAGCGTGATCTTTTGGAGCTGGTTGTGGATACCAAACATCTCCACCATAACCGCGTAATTTGCCACTCTCGACTGCTGCTGCAACGTCTTCAGCAACACAAATGGCACCACGAGCAGTATTTACCAACCAGGAACCATCCTTCATCTTCGAAATCAAGTCCTTGTTGAATAATCCTTTGGTCTTTTCATGTAAAGGACAATTGATGGAGACAATGTCTGCTTGTCCAACCATCTCTTCCAAATTCTCAACTCTTTGCACGATATCATCCTTATTGTTGAATAACTTTGACGCCTGGTTCAATTTATCAACTGCTTCCTTTGGCAAATTTTGGTAATCGTAATATAATAACTTCTTTGGGTTGAAGGCAATTAATCTTTCCATGACTCTGTAACCAATTCTACCTGCACCAACCACTGCAACAACCTTATCTTCCAAGTCATATTCATCTTTCGCAGCTGCTGCAATGTCCCACGATCCATCCTTGACCTGTTCATGGGCTGGAACAAAGTTTCTCACCAAATCCAATATAGTCATAAGAACATGTTCAGCAACCGAAACGACGTTGGAGCCAGTCACTTCAGTCACGGAAATCTTCTTTTCGTTAGCTGCATTCAAATCAACGTGGTCAGAACCAACACCAGCAGTAATACACATCTTTAACTTCGGAGCCTTGGCTATTCTTTCCCTGGTGATGTAAGCTGGGAAAAATGGAGTAGTGATGACAATCTCTGCGTCTTGTAATTCCTTGTCGACCCTAGATGAGGGTTCAGGGTCCTTGTCATCAGTGGAAACAAGTTCGTACCCATTCGACTCAATGAACTCACGGATCCCTAACTCATTTTCTAAGCAACCTAATAATTTAGATTCTTGTTTGGCGTGTTCACCTCCCTTGTAAAGTACGAGCAAAACCTTTCCTTTAGACATCTTAGCTTTATTAATATATTTTTGATCAATTAGTAATTGCAATCAATTCTTATAGAATGAAAAAACATAATTCTACCAAAATTCCAGATCAATCTTCCTATTTATACATTATTTTACCACATTCCGAGTTATTTAAATGAGTAATTATAATGTTGCTATTATTTGTTTAAACTTATTCTCCTCCTATTCGGACTTTGATGAGTGATTTTAGTTTTAACCGAGATATTTTTTTTATCTGAAGACATACCTATTTTGCCGAAACCTGCTCAATTCACAATAACTAATCCCCTTCTTGTAGATGTTGTGTATCGAGAAAAGCCACAAGACAATAAAGGGATATGTCTTGTCCATATTTGCAGCAATTGTAGAATAGAAAAATATCTCGGTAATGATACGAATCTTAACCAATGTGTAGATACACCAAGCAAAACAGCAACTACAAGAAAATGTAATATCAATAAATATATTCAAGTATAAAATCAACCATACTAGAGTGTCTAATGACTATGAGATATGAATGACAACATGAACAAAATCCTTTGAAGAAATAAAATAGAATATATACCTAAAATGCAACTTTATTAACTAGAATTCATCAATCAAAGGCTAATTGTTTTTTGATTTCAGCAATCGCCCTACCTGGGTTCAAACCCTTTGGACAGGTCTTGGTACAATTCATAATGGTGTGACATCTGTACAATGACATGGAGTTTTGGAGCATTTCCTTTCTGGCTCTAGAGGCTTGGTCTCTGGAGTCAATTAACCATCTGTATGCTTGCAACAAAACGGCTGGTCCTAAGTACTGTTGCTGGTTCCACCAGTACGAAGGACACGCGGTAGAGCAACAGGCACACAAAATACACTCATACAAACCATCCAACTTGGCTCTGTCTTCGATACTTTGTAAGTTTTCACGTCCGTCTTCTGGGTTCGCATCTCTTTGCAAGTATGGTTGGATCGACTTGTATTGCTTGTAGAAGTGGGTCAAATCTGGAATTAAATCCCTAACAACGAACATGTGTGGCAATGGGTAGATCTTCAAGTCCTTGGTTGTGTCTTCTTCTATACGGCACAAACAGGCTAAAGTGTTTCTACCACCAATGTTCATGGCACAAGATCCACAAATTCCCTCTCTACAAGATCTTCTGAATGTCAAGGTAGCATCTTGCTCGTTCTTAATCTTTATAATAGCATCCAATACCATAGGACCACATTGGTTCAAGTCGACATCATAGGTCTTCATTTGTGGTTCAACTTCTGGGGTATCAGGATTCCATCTGTAAATTTGAAACTTTTTCATCCTGGTTTCTGCATTAGCACTTGTAGCCAAGCTTCTAAAATTTTGCCCTAAAAAGCTGCTTCTTTGACGAATAATTGATTTAAACATTCTTAATAGGTATTATATTATCCGATATTAGAAAAACCTGTTTAATTTAACAACCTTTAATCTTTAACCTAGAAGAAAATTTTATGACAAATCGATTATTCTTTATATTATTCCCGGTGAATTCCCCCGGGGAATACATAAAGATGTAATTAGAAATTACTGAGCGTTGATTGGATAAAAGATGAAATGCTCACCAGACCTGCCAATATGATTCGGTGATGAAATTTAGGCAAACTTCGATTTTATTAGGACTATGAAAGGTCTGTTCGAAGTCCCTGGTATGTACGTGTAGAATTGGAGTAGGTGTCAGCTTGCAAACTGTTTTGGTTGTAGAGTACTTGTGCAAAGTGTTCATAGTGTGTTAAAATGCCGTGGAAGAAATTATATCCGAGCATGGTGTAAGGGTCTCGAAATGTAGCGATGTTTGAGCTGCAATAATAGAATGTAAAATAGAATGGCAAATAATAGGGTGATTAGCGTCAATAGGACAAATCAGGGAACTATGAGATAGCAAGCGATGATGACAGAATTGCATTCTTCCGCATAGGCTGTTGTTTCGGGAAATGGAAAGAGTGGAAGGAATACCGAGTTTGTAAATTTCTAGTAAATTTACCGTTCTAATCAAAAATATAAAGTCTGTTTTACTTATATAGATGCAATACTAACACACTGTGCTCTCTTCCTTAAACTGCACCTTCAAATTGCTAAGGGGGTTATATTTTGGACTTGACGTAGGAGTAGTCTTCCGACGTCTGATATAGACTGAATTTTGCAGCAATCAAGAAATGGAATGATCTGAATGCCTCAACCTGCTCTGATGCCTTAGAACAGTCTACGGTATTGGAGGTTTTTGCAGGACCATATATAGCCTATCTTTGTATTTTATTTACAGTTAAAAATGTGCGTTTGATCCCTTCCAGCTAACGATCTTGGGAACGCAGATATACAGAAAGCTACAAAGCTCGATGACCTGATAACATCGAACAGACTTGGGGACAGTGAGCTGTCAAATCACGAAGAACGCATAAACAAACCCTTATCACTATTATCTGTTCTCTTTTCAGATGAGGAGACTGTTTCTGAATACGAAGGTATCAATGCTTACATAAGCCATCCATATGTCGAAACCAATCCACCACCAGAGCTGCCAATGATGGAGCAATACAACTATTAACATTGCTAATATCGTACCAAAGGTTCAAAGCATCTTTGAAATCATGTGTATATTTTGCCCCTCCAGTTTATGAGTTTTACTGGGGATCCTTCATCCAATAAAGTGGATGCATCCCTTCTCCTCTGATCCATCCACCAGCGGCCATTTTTGACCTCCACTGGGAATTGGATGCAACATTTAATTTATAAAAGATATTTAGCTAGCACATTGGTCAATTATAGACTTTATATAATTAATCGATCTATTATTACAAGAGCAATAACAAGAACAAGAATAATGACACTCCAAGACCAAATTATTCCAGCAGGCATTTACACACCAATTCCTACATTTTTCAAACTGGACGCCAAATATACTTTGGATTTAGAAACTCAGGTTGCACATGCAAAGTTTTTGTATAAAAATGGCATTAATGGGTTGGTGGTATGTGGTTCCATGGGTGAATGTGTACACTTAACTGCTCAAGAAAGACATAGGGTTGTTGCAGCAATCAGAACAGCGATTCCAGACGAGAAATTCAAGCTCATTGCAGGGGCACCACCCTTAGGTAGCATACACGAAGCCGTCGAAGAGTCGAAGATGGCAGCGCAAGCTGGTGCCAATTTTATTATTTTGTTAGTTCCTGGTTATTTTGGACCCGCTTTGATAAGTCAACAGGGTATCATTGACTACTTCACGCAAGTGGCTGATCATTCTGCATTACCTGTAATGACATATAACTATCCCGGTACTTGCAACAATGTCACCATTACAATTGGCACCTACGAGAGATTATCGCAACATCCAAATATCGTCGGAACAAAATTAACCCATTTCAATTTGGATTTATATACTTTATTAGGTAAGAACCCAACCATCTGCAAAACCAATAACTTCAGACCATTTACGGGATTGGGCCAAGTTCTTATTCCTGCATTATCAGTGGGTATATATGGTGCCATTGATGGATTGTCTGCGTTGTTTCCCAAAGTGATGGTAAAATTATACAGTTTATGTAAGGAAGGTAAAACCTCCGAAGCATCAGATTTGCAATATTTAGTTACCAAAGCGGACATGATGATTTTAGAGTTAAATGTCGTTGGTATTAAATATGCCATTAAACAGATGCATGATTTGGGAGATGGTTTAACTGGAAGACCTCCATTAAGTAAAGCAATTAATATCGAAGCATATAAAAAGTTTCAACCTGATATCGAGGCTTTAGCTGAAATTGAAAATTCGTTATAGAGTTATCGCGCAATATACGAGGCAACTCACACGTTCAATACTCCTTTTCTTAAGTAGATTTGCATTATATGTTTATAAATATGGCTTCTAATACAAATGACCAAGACTATTACAAGTATGGATACGATAATTATGTGTCTAAAACACATGCGTGGAGAACTGCTAAAAATTGCTCTGCTTATATGCTCCCAATTATAAAGCCAACCGATAAGATACTAGACGTTGGGTGTGGACCAGGAACTATTACTTGTGACTTAGGATCGTATGTTCCACACGGAAATGTGGTTGGTATAGAGCCCACGGAGGAAATTATAGAAGATGCGATTGCTCAATGTACTGAAAAAGGGGTGAAGAATGTTACCTTTGAAATTGCATCGGCCTACAAATTACCGTATGAGGATGATACGTTTGATATCGTTCATTCACACCAAGTGATCGTTCATTTGAAGGATAGAGTTTCTGCATTGAAAGAGATGCGAAGAGTTACCAAGCCGAATGGCTATGTTTGTTGCAAAGATGGAGATATGGAATCTATAGTAGTTTATCCAGCGAAGTATCACGATAATATTTGGAAATTTTTCACTAATGCTGGCATAAGTGAGCACACAAGTCCCGTTTGTGGTCGAAAATTGCGGGAATATGCTCTAGAGACAGGGTTTAAATCAGGTGATATCAATTCTTCGGCTACTCCGTGGTGCATTGCAAATGATGATACTAGAGAGTGGTTTGCTCAGATGTACACCGAAAGAATGGAAAAATCCAAAAATCCGATCGACGAAACCTTGAAAAAGGAGATCATCAACTCTTTGAAAGAGTGGAGTTATGATCAAAGAGGGTGGTTGACTATGCTTCACGGTGAAATTATTTGTCAGAAAAAGTAACTTTATTGTTTCTGCGTTAGTTTTATAAATCTATAACTTTAGACTAAACTACCATCCTCTCCATGGAACCCAGATATCCACAACTTCATCAGAACCATCAACTACAAAATACCATGGGTAGGACGCAGCAGTAATACAACTATGTTGTGGTATAATACTAACTTGGGTACCCAATGGTATGAAAGTGGTTTCTTTTGATTCATCAAGTGGAATGAGTATGCCGTGTTCTTGACTTATTCTTCCAACAATCCAATTACTGAATTGAGGAGGCTCTAAAATTCTTCCATGCCCTGGCAATGGTCCAAATTCTCTGGCCAAAGCGATAACCCCTGCGTTGATTAATTGTTCACCAGGTGGCTTGGATCCTCTATTAGGGTAAGTAGAAATAACTTCTGCAATGACTTTACAAGATACATCCTCATAACTCACGCATCCTGTAGCCACTTGTTGTAAATCACAACATGGATAGTTACCAGCATGTAGTTCCAAGGTACCGGATAACTTACCCCCTATGGCTTTAACTAATTCTTCCAGAGTTAAAATTTCAGAAGCATGGGCTGTTGGTGTTGCCCCCACAGATAATTGCAAACTGGTTAAACTTGGATCTATAGCAATAGCTGCTGCAGCAGCTTTATTTGCGTGACTGATCTCTTCAATGAGCATAAGCTTCGCCTTATTCTCAGAATCAGAACTATATGAATGACCAGCATGACAATAGAAACCATATATTTCTACATTCTTCTTAACTTCTTCTTCTTTCAATGCTTTTGTCAAGACTTTGTTCAATAATTCTGAGTCATTTAACAATCCAGCTCTATCCGTACCCATATTAATCTTAATGAAAATAGACCATTTTTTGCTGTTAGTATTTGTCTTATTGTAAGCAGTCAAGATATCTAATTGTTCTGGGCTATCTAGCATTAAACGTAATTCTGGAACTTTTGTGGACAAGTCAGCCAATTCACCTAACCGGGACTTGACAACGGGCAAACTGAATAACATGTCACTTATAAGACCCTGTTCAGCTAACGGAACTAAATTCCATGCCTCCATCAATGTTGAAACAACCACTCTGTCGGTTCTTAAGTTCTCACTACCTAATTGCAATAAGGTTCCTTCTGTCGATTTATGGGTTTTAACATGTGCTCTAAATTCAGCTTTCAACTTCGCAGCATTATGGAGCATCTTATCACTGTTTTTCCTAAATACGCCTCTGTCAATAATGAAAGATGGAGTTGGTAACTCCTGCAAGCGTTTGCCCTGGAAGTTTTTCAAAAGCTTCTCTTTATCAGCCAATGCTATATACTTTGCTGGATATGCCATTTTAAAATCTTATTACACTTTTTCTGAATTGCTTAGACTGATGTCAGATGAAGTCGATGACTATTACAGGATATTCAACATCTTTTAAACTAAAATGCTGAGCCAACGAATTGATTCGGAGAAGTTACCATCAGAATACCGTGCGAGATATGTACCGGATACCACCCACCGAGTCAAAATGTGCATCCACCACCAAGTAAATTCGACTATTTCCTATTTTAATTATCCTATTTTCATTATACACACAATTAAGAAAGGAGGGTTAATGTGCATAGTATACCTAACAATAGGGTTTATATCGGTAGGTTTATGCTTTTATTTGACCCAAATTAAGATGATTGCGTAAATGCCATCCACCAAAATGTATAGAGTAAAAACCGGGGTAAGATAAGACCGAAACCCACAAATATTAAGTATTTAATACTGAGTAAATGCAAGAAATCAGTGTAAAAAGCATTTTTTACTATATTCACATCATTAAGTAACAATGGTACAATATAAACTTCAACCTGACTTTTCATTTGCGGGTGGTGTTCCTGAAACACCATTCAAGGTACATGAATCCATGATTAAGAAATTAGATCCAGAATATGTCAAATTTTTCAATTCTACTTTGAGCAGTAACCCTAACATTGCTTATACTCACAGAGTTCCGTTAAATGAGTTAAGGAAAGCAGGGAATGTTATCCCTGGCCAGACGCCATTAATTGAAATGGCAAAGACTTTTGATATTGAGATTCCAAGAAGGCATACCAAAGAAGCTAAGTCAATTCCTAGCAGGGTGTTCATCCCAAAGGGGAACAGACCTAGCGACGGGTGGCCATTATTAGTCTGGTTCCATGGTGGAGGCTGGGTGTTAGGTGGATTAGCAACGGAAAATTCATACTGCACGAAGGTTGCAGAGTTTTGTAAATGCATTGTGATAAGTGTGGATTACAGATTGGCACCACAAGATCCATTCCCGGCATGCGTTGAAGACGCGTTTGAGGCTGTACTTTGGGCGTTTGAATCGGGACCTACAGAATTGGAAATAAATCCTACAAAAATTTGCGTAGGTGGGTCCTCCGCTGGTGGTAATTTGACCGCTATAGTTACTCATAAGTATGCGAACTCAGATTTGACAGCAAAATTACCTCCAATCTGCTTTCAGCTTATGGTTGTACCAGTCACTGATAATTCGGCTACAGCTGAAACTCAATCATCGTGGCGTGAAAATGAATTCACGCCACAACTACCAGCAGAGAAGATGATATGGTACAGGACGTTATATTTACAAAAGGGTGGTGACGAATATACGAATCCTGAATCATCACCATTGTTTTATTCAAGTGGAAGCTTTGCAAAAGTTCCCCCGTGTTTCATCGCTGCCGCCGAATGTGATGTTTTAAGATCAGAGGCCGAAGCCTATGCCAACAAATTAAAACAAAATGGTGTTCCAACTGAAATTGTAATTTATCCTGGTGTACCACACCCTGTGATGGTTATGGATGCTGTGTTACAACAAGGTAGGGATCTAATCCAAAACACTACCGATGCACTTAAAAAGGCATTTTATAATTGACCTAAGGACAGAATTCTATAAATAATTCGCATAGATATAAACGGTGTCTAATATCATACAAAACCGTGAAGGTTCTATTTAAGTTGAATACATATTGTCACAGGTAATTTTATTACTACCTAAACTTCTTTCGATGCAATTTTTGAATAATTTCGAATATTCGCAACCAATTTCCCAATTACAATTTTTATACGCTTTATAGAAGAACTTTAATAATCCAATTATGTGATTTTTATTCTTTATTCCTTGCAATGCATCAGCATGAAGTTTAATTGAATTATGGTAAACTGAGCTATTTGTGTGCTTGGCCGTATGGAATTGACCCCCAATGCTATGCGATAAGTCTCTTCTTATTCTTCTTAAGTAGGACATTCCGTCTTCTTTTTCTGGGTGATAATCATTATTTCTGTTCGTTTCCTCGAATAAAAATGATTCTGGTCCTTCGAGAGAAAAGTTATAAGCGAATATCACCAAGACAGCACTTGCTATAATATTTTTCCTATGTAAAAATGGATCAGAATTTGGTTCATACGTATAGATTATATCTTCATTATCTGGGGATAGTAGCATCTCACACAAAAGCATATAAGCATGTATAACGCTTATTCTACCATTCAAACTTGTTGACCATATATTAATTCTTTGTGAAACCACCTCATACTCAGATGCACCTGCAATCACGTTCATTCTACTAGGAGCACCAGCATATATAATGTAATCATAATGAGTGATTCTCATATATATTTGGGAGATATGATACAAGCTGAATTTACATCTAGTATCATTAACTCTTAACATTGGAGGTAAAAGCTTTTGATCTTCTTTAGGAAAATAAAGCGATGCTTCTGTATCACAGCAATTTCCCTTTGAGCAAATTTCAATTCGCCAAACATCAATTGCCAAGGAGATTGTTTCGTTCCACGAATCCTTAATTGAATTCCATTCCAAGAATGACAACTGTAGATCCTTCTGTTGCATTTGAAACATGATAGTTAATAGTCCAGCTAATAAAATTTTCTTCCCAAAAGCACTAGTATGGACTGTTCGTTTATGAAGTAAACTTTTCAAAGCTCCCAAAAACTTCGGAGTCTTAACAGGAGGCAAAGTATCAGTATTTTGGTTCATGCTTTCAAACTCCCATAATTCATCTTCGCAAGGCAAAGACAATTTAATTTGATGAGCATACAATATAATAATATGGCCATAAACTGTCGCGTGAACAGTATCCAAGTAAAATGCCATCAATGTTGCCCTTTTAATTGACTCAGCTTCGATCCACTTCTTCCATAAATCGTTTTTCAAGATATACGATCCATCATCGTTATCGTCCTTTAATGGATCACCACCTAAGATTGGAGATCTTCTTAATATTTGTATTTTAGCACCATGATGCAAATAGGCTCTTTCATGTAAGGCTCTACTACTACTGGTAATTTCAAAAGTTTCTAACAACAATAAACTTTGCACAACCCAGACCCTGGCAGGTGGTTTGCAATCAGGGTTTGAAAAGATTAACCACCTTAAAGGCTCAGCAATTTCATTTGCTAATTTCTGGGGATTATGAAATAGAGTTGACTCATTGTAACCTGTACAGCTAGTTAAGCTTGCACCTAACATTATCATAGCAAGCAATAATAATGGGTGACAATCAAAATTGGTAAAGGACGGACGATGCAAAATGGGATACTGAGGGTGATAAATGAGCCAATATATCTCCAAGAACCGTTCGATTTGTATTAGATTGAAATCAGGATTTAAATCCAATGAAGGCATAACTTCTATCAACTTATGTCGTACCATTTCATCAATATTTTTTCTGCTATTAGAATGTGGAAAGTTTGGTGAAACGGCAAAAATATTTTCCAATAGAGACATAGGGGAAAATGTACTTGAAATATCAGTCGCATGTCGAAAAGCACTAGAATTATGGTTGACATTTGTAAGCTCCAGATGTACAGTCTCATCATGAAAAAGCCATTCTATTAAATCTGATGGCGATAGTGTTTTATCTGTAATACTACCCATCGCATTTTCAGGTTCATTATTATCGTTCTGAACGTTCTTTTGGGTGACAGGCAGTACCAGAGAGTTTACATTTCGAATTTGTCTTGTTAAGTGTGCTTGTAATTCTCGGTCATGTTGTGGAAGTATTTCTGCATTCGGCTCAATTATTTGTGTGTTCGATACTTCTTGTGTGAAAGTATTATCAGCTGTACTTGATACATTCTTACGATGCTTCGTTTCTTCATTAGGTTTTTGATCACTTTCTCCTTTCTCAGCTCGTAACATATGTCTCTTATAATGTTTCTCTTTAACATCATTCCTAAAGAATTTTTGTCCACAGCCAGGCCAATTACACACATACTTCAAGTACTGAGGATCATGATTTCGTTTATGTCTCACAAGATGATCTGCTCTGATAAACAGTTTATTACAGTCTTCACATACAAATTCTCCATAAACTCTTCTTCTCTTCTTTCCGTTTATTTCTGTCCCAGTCATATTTGACATAGTAGATACGTAAATTGTGAGACAAATTAGGACTTTTATCAACCGTTCGTAGATTGTCGGTTGCATTCACCGATTACATAATACAAAGTTTGATTAACAGATAAGCTTGTTTAAACGACACAAGTATATAGTTATATACGAATAGAATAGAGCTAGTCGATCGAAGCAACAACTTCTAATTCGACCTTAATGGCTGCATCCATAAATGCAACAACAACACAGCTTCTTGCAGGCTTTTGTGGAAAATGTTTTCCGTAGATCTTGTTCATGGTGGCAGAATAATCAGAATGGGAGATGAACATCAACACCTTGAAAACTTTGTCCAATGAAGACCCAGAAGCCTCTAAAATGTTTTTGACGTTGGCAATTGCCAACTCTGTTTGCTCCTCGAGAGATTCGGGAATTTCTCCATTGCTGTAATTTTGACCCACAATCCCTGACGTGAAGACGTGTCCATTACTTTTCCAAGATGGACCCAAAACAGGATGCTCCTGACCGCCAATTGCGGACCACTCTAACTTTTCTGCTGGCATTGTTTAATATTAGGCTTTGCTTAACTCAAATAAATTTTTGAATAATGAAAAAGTATTATTTTCTAAGATTTTAGAGGAGAAATTTCACTTTAGTTATATAATGTATCCTACTAGTTACTGATGGAGGTTAGTTTACCTTTTTTTGCATTGCTTATAATGCCACCTAGGAACAGCATATGTATACTGGGGGTCTTGGGGGTATTGGCCATTATCCCCACAAATTTGGTGGATGGTATTAGCCATCCACCAAATTTGCGAAATCTCCACGTTATCAGAAAATGCCCTCTACTACAACGTGAGTAAGACTGAAGTATGATAAGATAAGAAGCTAGCCAATATATATATATATATATATATATATATATATATGCTATGTATCTCATATAGTCTATTCATAATATCTCTAATTATACTTGAGTTAGTAGTTTTCACAATTAATAATATAAGCTGAGAAAGAATACAAAATGAACAGAACAGATAAAAATACAAGTGGGGTTGACGTGCAACCCAAGACATCCCATTCCAGCATCGAATCCTTGGGTTTAGAGCATATAACATCGGTAAATGGTGATATTATTCCAGTGACAGACAAATACATTGATCACCATCTTGAAAGAAGAGTATGTCGTAAATTAGACTTTAGGATTTTACCATTAGCTGCAGTGATGTACCTTTTCAATGCATTAGATAAAGGTAATATTAGTAATGCGAAGACTGACGGTATCGATGAAGACTTGGGGATTACGGGAGATAGTTGGAATTTGATGCTATCAATTTTTTATATACCATTTGTGTTATTTGCATTTCCTTTATCGTTGTTAATTAAGAAATATAACCCTGCTAGAGTCATTCCTATGTTGATGCTCACTTTCGGGTCTGTGACCTTGTTGGCGGTGACAGCATTTAATTTCAGTTCATTAATGGCTGCAAGATGGTTTTTAGGAATGGCTGAACTGGCATTTTTTCCTGGTATTATTTATTACTTAACCAATTTCTACCGTCGTGGTGAATTAGCCAGAAGATTATCGATTTTCTACGCAGCTGCAAACATCGCCAATGCATTTTCAGGTTTACTCTCGTACGGAGTTTTTCAAATTAATAACCCTAATTTACATGGTTGGCAAATATTACTTTTGGTAGAAGGTAGTTGTACAGTATGTGTTTCGGTGATCGCTTACGTCTTTTTACCCAGGTCAGTGGAATCAGCAAAGTTTTTTACCGAAGAAGAGTAACTATGCGCCATTCATCGTATCAGTACCGATTCTTCTGCTGTCAGAAATGAAAAACTTTCCTTACGTGACGCAGTTAAGGTCTTCAAACACCCAGTGGCTGTTGCATGGATGTTTGTAGAAATATGCATCGGTGTTCCTATTAATTCAATCAATAATTGGTTTCCTCAGATCATTAGTGTATTGGGTAAATCTACAGTTCAAACCAACTTATTCACGGTTGCCCCAAATATTTGGGGTGCCATTTCGTTGATCATTATATCATTCTCGTCCGATTTCTTGAAAATCAGATCCCTCTTCATTTGCATTGCAGTCTTGTCTACATTGATTGGCTTTGCTGTTTTCGGTGCTATCGACATCCAAAATAATTTGCTGGCCGCATACTTTTCGTGCTTTTTGATGACCACAGGGACTTCGGCCGCTTCGGTACTCACATCGACATGGTATAATAATAATACTCCTAACGAAGATCGTCGTATAGTCATCAGTTCAGTAGGTGTTCCATTAGCAAACGCCGCCGGATTAATTTCCACAAACATTTTCAGACCAGAAGATGCACCCAAATATGTACCGGCATTGGGTATCACTGCAGGTTTTGGTGGTTTGGCGATTATAATTGTTTCCTCGATCGTCTTATTCATGATCTATGATAACCGCAAGAGAAACAGGTTGCAAGGTGTAAATTTAACCTTTAGGGATGTGCCCACCTCGGAACTTCGCGAGGGACCTGCCAATCCAAATTACAGATGGATGTATTAGCTACCGTTGGGCATATTAATATGGCTTACTATTTCAATTCTTCGATTATTTGTATAATAAATGTATTCGTGATTTTTAGGAGAATCCTTTATTAAGAGTAATTCGTCATTATGCATATCAAGTAATAATATACAAGACCTAATTGTATCATTGCTTATGAATATACAGTCCGAGAAATCGTCATAACGAGGCGTATGTCAAGTGCTTGGTTAAAGAAGGCTATATTACTAGTTTTGAAAACAGATAAATCACGTGAATACGATTGCAAATTACTTTCAATGATCATTCATTGCTTCTACCTGTTAAAGTGTCAAGACATATAAAAGCATCGGATTATTCTCAATTTAACGAAACTGAGTAACCTCTAACAAATAAGTACATTGAATATAACAACTAATAAAAGATGTCAACTGTAATTGTATCAAAGGTTCCACAAACAATTACGGATGAAAAGCTTAATGAATTCTTTTCATTCTGTGGCAAAGTGAAGTCCATTAACTTGATTGAAAAAACTGATAAATTAGGGAAATATGAAGTTCAATTCGAACTGGAAAAGGCGTTGAACACGGCTTTATTATTGAATGAGGCAGAATTAGATGGTGTTCCAATCCAAGTTGAAAAATCAGACACACCTCCTGATTATGCTGCTGTTGGTAACAAGAATGCTTCTTATTCTGGCGATAATAAAATCCAAAGTTCAATTACAACTACGGGAGACAGTAAGGACACGGAAGCTGCCACCATGACTGGTGATAATGATTACGATGATATTTCACAAGAAGAAAAGCCAAAGTATGCTATTATGGCACAGTTGTTAGCGTCCGGTTATTCTTTGTCTGATAATTTGATACAGAAGTCAATAGACGTTGATAAGGAAAAGGGATACTCAGCGAAGTTCAAGTCATTTTTGACCTCTTTAGATGAAAATTACATCCACACGAACGAACCTGATTCGGCTGCCAGCAAGGGAATCTCTAAAGCTCAGTCCACAATTGATGGCTTAACCAAGAGCTTCAATGACTCAGAATACCAAAAGAAATGGTACCAATACTTTGAGAAGGCGTCAAATCATCCATACGGAGTCAAGGTGCACGATTTCTACAAAAATTTGGCTGAAGATGCTAAAGAAGTACATCTTGAGGCCAAGAGACTTAGTGAATTGAAAAAAGAAAGAGATAGTGAGAAGAAGGTAGAGAGAAGTGCTTCAACAGCAAGCGCTGGTGCTGCCATCAACACAGTCAATGATTAATGAGTGTTCAACATATATAAGTGTATAATTTTTTAGTTAATGTATTAGTTACGATAATGTTGAGAATATCAACGGAAATGTGGAGCTGGTGCGAAGCCGCAACAACCACCACAAATATCCGACTACTGATTGCAAAACGAATAGTATTCATTATTGTTTGTCTACAATCTTCTCATCCCTAAAGACTATGAATTGCAATGCCATTACACACTTCTAGCTTAGACAACGCATTCAATCAAAATATATGTCTCGATCGTAACTCTTTATCCATATACTTAGCTGATTCTCGCTATCAATGTCACCCATACAAACAGCTGAAATCTATCCAAAAGAACACAACCAAGTACTCTGGCCTTTATAATCGCTCTGTTAGTCCTAATAAACGCCAATGTACTTACCCTATTCACGATACTCATTATCATGTCTCGGCTGAAACAGAATCTATTGTTGCGCTTCATGCGTTGCATAATGAATTACTTCAGAAAATCACAAACCAATTGCCTATTATAAAGATGAGAACAGCTACAAGAGTTCATCGAATGGATCTGCTTTTTGTCGACATGTGTCTTGTATCTAAGTTGATTGCAAAAGACGTAAAACAGGAGTACGTATCCGCACTTTTGTATATTTACGTAATGTGTACGTCACAATACTAACGCTTTAGGTTCGACATCCTTTCCGATCACGTTAAAACTCTAAAGTTTTCCACTTTGCCATGGGTAACGGAGACCCAGGATTGTTCTATTAGAGTTATTCTTGAATTTTTACGAAACATTCGTCTAGACTATGATTGTCCCATAAGTGCAAAATATTCAATTCTATCAGCGATTTCAGGTTTAGAATTCATGTTACGCGAGCACTTCATCAATCACATTCACAATTTTCATTATATATACAGACTAGTGTAGGTTATGTACATGGATAATTCGATTATTCCGTGCCAATCATTCCTTTTTTACCAATACACGAAATGATTTAGTTGGGTCCTCGGCGTTATTGTACCCCGGAGGGCCGGAACTTTGGTTGACTAAATCCCCCACAAAAATGAATCATATATAAAAAGCCTTTTTGAACCAAATTTGAAAATTTTCAAGAAACCTAATTATATAGTCTTCTAGTTGCTTAAGTTGAACTAGATCATCAAGAAGTTAAATATTCAGAGTAAAATGTCGACAGCTAAACCTCAAAAACAAACCAAGGCTAAGGGAGTTACAGATTTAATTGCCGGTGGTACTGCTGGTTTATTCGAAGCCTTATGTTGTCATCCATTGGATACTATTAAGGTTAGAATGCAATTATACAGAAAGTCTGGACAAAAACCACCAGGATTTATCAAAACTGGTATCAACATTGTTCAAAAAGAAACATTTATGTCTTTATACAAGGGTTTAGGTGCTGTTGTTATTGGTATTGTTCCTAAAATGGCCTTAAGATTTTCATCATATGAATTTTATAGATCCTTGTTGTACAAACCTGATGGATCTATTTCTACTGGTAGCACATTCATTGCCGGTGTTGGTGCAGGTATCACCGAAGCTGTTATGGTTGTCAATCCTATGGAAGTTGTGAAGATTAGATTACAAGCCCAACATCACTCCATGGCAGACCCATTGGATGTTCCAAAGTACAGAAATGCGCCTCATGCTGCTTATCTTATTGTCAAGGAAGAAGGCTTCAGAACCTTATACAGAGGTGTTTCGTTGACCGCAGCAAGACAAGCTACCAACCAAGGTGTCAACTTCACTGTTTACTCAAAGATCAAAGAATACTTGCAAGGATACCACCAAGCTGAAGTTTTACCAGCCTGGGAAACCTCCTGTATTGGTTTAATTTCCGGTGCTTTAGGTCCGTTATCGAACGCCCCATTGGATACTATTAAGACCAGATTGCAAAAGACCACGTATGCTTCTAACGAATCTGGTTTAGTTAGAATCGTTAAAATTGGTAACCAATTGATCAAGGAAGAAGGTGTTCATGCTTTATACAAGGGTATCACTCCTAGAATCATGAGAGTCGCTCCAGGTCAAGCTGTCACATTTACGGTTTACGAATTTATGAAGCGTGTTTTAGCTGGTGAAACTCAAGTTCCAGTTCCTGGTGTTAGCTCTAAGAAGATCGATTAGGTTACTTATTATCGTTGATAACAATCTCATGCATTTATAGAGTTATCTAACTCACTATTTATATATATATATAACTATTTATATATCACTATTTATTGTATTTATTACTGATATTTGAATAAAACCTACTAGGAACTGAATTTTTTAATCATATTTTTCACTGTTAAAGGTTACCCCGGATTTTACATTTTTCATCATTCCCGGGACCGTTCCAGGTCGAATGAATATCCGCAGATCCGAGGAAGAAAGTTTTCTTGCTATCAATGTTGAGAATTCAGCGAATCGGTTTTTGTTATTTAGCGAATCATTTCCATATCGGCTCCTGAATTGTTAGAATTCTCGACACAGGATAGTTGTGCGTTATCGTTAAGAAGAATTCTAAGACGTTATTATTACGTCATTTTCGGGATATAATATCGAACTTTACAGTCTTTTTAGATGGATATAAGTTCCGAAATTATATGATGTAGAATACTAACATGCTTATACTGCAAATGATGGGAATTTCTTATTAAACAATATAAGTATATTATGGTCTACAGAGCATATTGTAGATATATGGTATATTACTATTTTAATTGGAGCTCATACTGACTCATATGTGTCTTCTTTTAACACTTTTTATTTCATCGGGAAGATTTCATCGTGCTCTTCCCGATGAAACAAAGCAAGTGTATATTAGAATACGAGCTACTCTTCCGTCGTCAATACTCTTATAAATATAAGGTATTTTGCAATCAAATCACATATACTGCATATAACCATAAACTGATCGCTTTTATTAGCGCCACAAGAATAGTTGTATGGTTCTGACTGAATAAAGCAAAATGATAACAAGACGTGCGGGAATACTGCTATTAAAGCATAGATTGAAGTTAAATCACTTCAGAAGCATTTCGAATTCAGGGGCACTGCGATTGGCGCGTTATAACAACACTCGTAAGACAAGGGAGATATCAGCTGAAGAAGTTCGAAAATTTCAAGAACAGCAACGAAACCAACAGAATAAAGAGGATTTTTATTACGAAACTGAGCCCTCAGGCGATATCAAGCACTATCGTGATGAACCATCTGCTAACCATACTGTGTTCTCTATACCACCTAATAAAAATGGGTTGATTACTCCTGATGACGGGATTTATGAAATATTGAAGGAACCCACCTTAGTAATCGAGAGACAGGTGGAAATGATGAATGTATTTTTAGGGTTTGAACAGGCGAATAGATATAAGATTATGAATTCTTTGGGAGAACAGGTGGGTTTTATGGAAGAAAAGGACTTAGGATTCATGAAAATGTTGGGGAGACAATTTTTCAGATTGCATAGACCTTTTGACATTGACGTCTTTAATAATTATGGAGATTTGTTATTAACTATAAAAAGACCGTTTTCGTTTATAAATTCTCATATTAAGTGTTTCTTACCTGGGTATGACGCTCAAGGCGATTTAATGTTTGAAAATTTGGGTGAATCTTGTCAGAACTGGCACTTATGGAGACGTAAATACAATTTATTCAAATTAGAAGACGAAGTTACAGATGAATATGAGCAATTCGGTGCCATTGATGCGCCTTTCTTATCGTTTGATTTCCCTGTCAGGAACCACCAAGGTGATGTCATTGCATCGGTGGATAGAAATTGGGTTGGTTTAGGAAGAGAAATGTTTACAGATTCGGGAGTATATATAATCAGAATGGATCCTGCTAGTTTTTCTGGATTGGGAAACTTGTATCCATCTGTAGCCGGCCCATTAACATTGGATCAAAGAGCGATTTTATTGGGAAACGCTGTTAGTATTGATTTTGATTATTTTTCAAGACACAGCAGTGGTCCAGGAGGTGGCCTTTTAGCATTCGGTGACATTGACTAATAATAGCACAGACAGAGATATATATATATATATATATATTTGAAACTTTTATATTTATGTATTTGAAATTTAACTATTAGCAAGGGGATTTTTGGTGAAGTTTTGTAGTAATTTGAGTTGACTCTTCAGTTTAGCCTGTTTCAAGATATTCTGATATTCTTCTTCAGATAAGTCTTTACTTATGTTTTTTATTAATTCTACTGTCAATCCAATAAAATCATGTCTTCTTAATTCATTCTCTCCTTTCCAAGTTTCTCTTTTCATCATCTCTGTATGCATCATCGAATCGTCTCCAATTTCTTGATAGTAACGTAATTTATTGTGCGTAATCGCTAACAAGGAGAACCTTAACTCATCGTTGTATTTGCTTATACGTTTCATAAGAATTTCGGGTAATTTATCACAAAACTCTTCATTTGATTTGCATTCACCATGTCTTATTGGATAGGTTTTTAAACCGTCTAATTCATATATCTCGCCATTGATATTTAAATATCCTATAAAGTGGAACATGCCGTCATTTTTGTCATCATGTTTAGGTTTGGGTTTTTGCTTGTCTTCATCAATGAAAAGAGATGGCGATGAAAATGAATTGTGAACCGACCTGATGAGATCACTATTAGATATCGTTTCACCACATAACTCACTGTCAAACCCATGTACGAAACCTTTGAAATTTGTAAGCTCGTCTCCTAGTTCGATTTCTGGTTTATTCAACAAGATATTCAACACTGCTTGTGTAGCACATGCATTTTGAATTGTCTGGTTGGCGAAAAAAATCCCATTTTGTTGGTAATCTTCATCGTACGTTCCATCTAATGGTTTATTGTTATCTGCAGCATAGTCTCTATCAATCTGCCCGTATTTGAATAAAAAAACCACCCCATACAAAGGGCTGGAACTCTTCAATGAGTCAGGATCAATAGAATATAAATCATCGAATTGAACATTCTTGATCTGCAACTTGTCTACTAGCTCTGTGAAAACTCCCTATTTTGTTAGAATTACAATCGCTCCCAACTCGATTATCTACTATTACATACTGCATCAGAATCTATTGTGTTCCAACCGCTATCTGACATATTTGGACTAATATTCAGTAGCCTGTCTTAGTCTAGTTCTGTTTGGGGGATATATTCGGATTTAATCAGCCGTTGAACATTTTGCGCATGACACGTATATGGAACCTTCTCCGAAGCATATGTAATTGTCGAGAACATTTGAAGTTTAATACATCCTTATAATTATATATTACAATACAATAGCGATACGAATATGGCATCCAACAAACCAAGTACTTGCTGCTTAAAAACCGTCTACCATGAAGGTGAGGCAAAAGGACAATTTAAAAACATTGCTGGTTTAGATACTTATCAAACTGGTGAAAAGTTCGGTGACGAAGAAATTATTGTGATCCTTACGGACATTCTTGGATATAAGTTACCTAATTGCGTTGATTGCAGATCAGTTGGCTGAAATGAGCTGTCGTCAAGTGTTAATTCCAGACATTTTGAAGGGTGATCCACTTAAGTCTTTCGATGAATTTTCAGCTTGGCTCGAAAACCACTCCTCAGAAATCACGACACCAATTGTAGACGGGTTCTTGGCACAATTAAAGAAGGAAAAGTCTCCAAAGTCGCTTTTTGGCATTGGGTACTGTTACGGTGCAAAATACTGTATTAAAAACTTGACAAAAGACGGATTTTTTACTGCGGGTGCAGTAGCACACCCTTCTTTTGTCACTGTCGAAGAAGTCGATGCAGTGACTAAACCAATCTTGATTTCGGCTGCTGAAACAGACGATATTTTCCCTGAAGAAATGAGAAACAAGACCATCCAAATTTTGGCCGCTAACAAGACTAGATATCAACTTGACTTATTCCAAGGTGTTTCCCATGGTTTTGCTGTCAAAGGTGACCTTAGTATTCCAGAAGTCAAATATGCGAAAGAAAAGGTTCTTATCGACCAAGTTTACTTTTTTGCTCAGTTCTAGACATGAAGCTTCATATAGTATAACTAATGAATTTGTAGTCAGGTATAAGGGACTGAAATATACATTATAAACAATACTATTTGGCAAAAGTTTTGTTGCCAACAAATACAGAAACTACTTCTCCCTGAATTTATGCTTGCCATGTTTATTAGATTATTTCAGCTTATTCATTAATATATATTAAAGTCGTGCGAAAAACAAAACACTGATTCTTATGAACAGCATACTAATAGTTTATAATTAAATAGTTCAGAACATTCCAGTCTACAGTTTCTTTCAATAATGCCATTTGGTGAATCTTACGACGAATACGCCCGTATTTTCAGCTTCGAATCCAAAGCAGTTGTGGCGAGCAGCTTAAGTGGATACTCCACCATATTTGCTATACTTTTAGTTATAATTGGTACGTAGACATTAGGAATGTATAAAATTTCAACATATACTAACATTTTTAGCATTTTTCTCGTTATCATTGGCATTACTAGTGGATAAAAAATCACAATCGCCTTTTAATTACTTCGTCCATGCTATTATAGCCTCATTATCAATTGGATTAGGGTCAGTATATGTTGCGAACAGTTTTGGTGTATATGTTTGAAGGAGAATTCATTATTATTGGAGCGAAGTATCTTAGAAAAAGAAAATCCAAAACATTTGCTTCATATAAGACACATTGGATAGAGAAGGCTTAATAATAAGGTGGTGCTTAGAAACTACTTGAGTAGAGCATGTAAAGAATTGCTAATCTATGGTAAGGATGGAAGAATTGCAGTGTATATTAGCTAGCGTGCTTCCTTATAACAATAAATGATATACTGTTGAGATTTGATCATGTAGGTGACAAAGCGATCATTTCTTATTGAACTTTTATGATGTATAAGTAATAATCGTTTATCTTACATGATGAAATGGTTCAATTTGATATAATTAAATAGATACAATAATATTTTTTTATATCCTTCTGTCGTTGGAGTACAGTGTTTTGTTATATATAAAATTTTAGTTATGGAAGGTCGCTTTTTGCTGTGAAAAATTCAATGTGCTGTTCTTATATTGAAACAATCTAAAAAAAAATTTCATTTACTTTTTGAAACATTAGAGGAACAGGAACATGCACATATGGAAATATATATTTATATTCATCCAATTATTGGGGCTAATAATTGCAAGAGCTCAAGGTGATTTATACAAATCGGATGAGAATATATACGAATTAACTCCTTCAAATTTTGATAAGGTTGTTCGTAAGACAAATTATACATCTATAGTTAAGTTCTATGCACCATGGTGTGGGTATTGTAAACAAATAGAGCCAGCCTATCATAAATTGGCCAAGCTAGTACACAACGATGGTCAATATGCTGTGAACGTTGCCAGTGTTAATTGTGACAAAGATCAAAATAAAGAACTATGCGCTAAGCATAGAATTAGTGGATTTCCTACATTGTTGGTATTTAGACCACCAAAATATGATTCAAATAAGAAGAGTAATGTGTATAACCATGCAGTTGAACCCTATAATGGTGAAAGGTCGTTGAAGTCAATGTACTCATTTTTAACTTCTAGAATCAAAAACTATGTCAGGAAATTTCCCAACCTAAAATCAGACGGATTAAAGGATTGGCTAGCGGAGAAGGAAAATAACAAAGTGTTGTTATTAACTGACGCAAAAAAAGTTACTCCATTATACAAGTCATTGGCTATTGATTTCATTAATACGTTGAATTTCGGAGTTATTAACGTGAAATTACTCAAAAATATAAATGATTTAAAAATTCAACTAAATGGCAAAGATATAAATGTACCTATCAAAGAAAATGATAAGTTACCAATATTGCTCAATTTCGATGAGGAAACCCAAGAATTTACCAGATTCGAATCAGATAAATTAACCGATAAGGTAAAGCTTAGCGAATGGCTTATGAACACCAATAATGTTCAACCTTTAGAAGGCCCATTATCAAAGAAGGATATAAAGTATTATTCTAAATATAGAAAGGACAAAAAAGGAAAGAAACCAGTCCATGATGAATTGTAATATCTGTATATTATATATAGCTATACTAATCTAAAATCTATGTCTTACCTAAACCATCCATCATATCCATAAGTGAATCTAAATCATCTTCTGATTTTGAAGACTCTTGCTTATTTTCTATTGTATATGTAATCCAGTTCGTTGCTTGGTCGACCATCAACTTCGAATTTGGTACAAAATGTCCTCCTGGATGTTTCAATATATCGGAATTAGTTTTAGATATTTCATATAAAGCCAACACTCTTTCTTCATGCACAACAGTATCTAATTCACCATAAACATGGAGTAGTTTAAAATTATCTGATTCACCATTATCGGTGGGATAGTAGTCTTTGTATTTTGCATTACCAGATTTTTCCGTTGTATCAATTTTAAAGCCGGAATACAAGACCACAAATTTCAAGGAATCGACTCCAAATATATCCTTGAATTTATGACTAATTAAACCAGCAAATGCAGCACCTTGAGAAAAACCGACTATACCAACAATAGGAAGCTTTCTATCTTCATCTGATTCAGGTTCTTGAATTAAATCATCATCTGGAATAATTTCACCTTTCTCTATATAGTTCTTGATTTCAGCAATCGATTCAGACAAGTCAATACCGTCATTAGTGTTATGTGGTTTTACCCACCATGACCTATAGTTTGTGCCTTCATCATTTGAGACAATAGTGTTAAACTTCGATAGTGAGTCTGTAGATGGTAGATCGGCTGGGGTTAACTGTGTTGGTCCATTCAAGTAAACCGATTTATAATTTAACTTTAATAACTTTTTCCTTAACGCCGACGTTTTGGCATAGAAAATCGATGAAGATTGGGTGTAACCGTGTAGAAACAAGATCTTACCTTTAAAATTGATTTTCTTTTTAGGAGGCATTTTATAATTAAAATTAGTACTATTCAAGAGAAATAAGCTTTCTCATCGTAATTTCTCGATACGCGAGTAGTAACTACTGAATGAACTGACAGTTTTTTAACTAACTATAAAACTTTATTTAAGTCTAATATATTTCTTAAGATTTTAATCTTCGATGCATCAGTATTATCACCTTTACCATAGAATTCTAAGAAATCCAGTTTCGATTTAATTTTCTGGTAATCTTCGTCAAGCTCGATAAAGTGAATCACATTACCAACACGTAGCTTGTGCGCAGCCTTCACGTTTATTTCACTATCATCGACAAAATATTGATATGATAATGCATGCTGATGATTATAATCTAACTGGGTTAAGTCAAAGCATCTGTAAAAATATTCTTCCATAGGCTTACAGAGAATTGGACATTCTGCATAATCACAGTACGTCAAACCATCAAATATATCACCCAACCCAAGAAACGAAATGACACGCAAGGCATGGTTCTTATAGGCATTAGTTAGTAACCAAAAGTGATCAAAATCATGAGTTTTTTTAATCTTTTTCAAAACCTCTCTCAAGCTTTCATTATACAGCAACACAGATTTTAAGTCTAACGAATCATCCACTCGAGAGTTGTATTCCAAAGCATCTACTTCATGGTTCCGCACCAAGCCTTCGATCGCCAACCCATAGGTTTTGTAGTAGTTGAGATGTAAGTTGTGCGCCTCTTCGTCATTCAACTGTAAATTTTCTTTGAAGTATTGATGGATCTTAACCTCCATCATATCATGAATTCTTGTTGATCTTTTATACAAACAATTATCTATATCGAAATAAAAAATTTTCTTATTTTTGGTCTGTGGAGGAATCGGTCCAAATCCAAAGGGCAATTCAACTACACATCCCGGATGTTCGTCTTCTTGTAATTCTGGATTCTTGTAAATAAAAGGTCTAGCTTCCTCCGCTAATGTCATCGTCGCTAGATCTTGGACTAAATATATTAAATTTTTTATTAATAATTAGTAATATGTCTTGTTTTTTAAGCTTTTAAATCCCCGGACACACTTATTCGCTTGTGATCCATATCCCGCGTGGCACATAAAATCTAGTCTTCGATACTATTACACAATAAATTAATTATTACTTAAACTTTTCTATGAACTTACTTAATTGAGAGTGTTGTCTTCGTAGAATGTTTCTTCACCGATTAGCATTATGTCTTTGTCACATTTCGTTGTGAGATAATGCAACAAATGATAGTGCTCGGTGATTATATGTATGATATCGTCTTTGTGAGGAGACGATCGGCCTGCCAGCGAAATATTAGACAATTGTCCTAAATACTTATGCATATTATCTTTCAAATTATTCAAAACATTCGACATTTGTACTAGTATCGAATAATTAGACCACTTTATCCGTTTGAAATTCTGCCTGTTTTCTATCGTATTCAGATTTGAATGGAAGGTTTTGAAAATTACGTGGTTTAGAAGCAACAGTTTGAAATAATTTTTGTAGATCATGTTGATTTGTTCAATGTCACCTGAATCAACACATTTTGGAAGGTCTAAAGTTTTTATTTTATTCAAGATCGAGTTAACGTATTTGAAAGAGGGAGTGAAATTACATGTTGTAAAATTCAACTCCTCTATAGTAGGATCTTCTTTATATAATTCACAAAGTTTGTAATCAGTGTCGCCCATAAAGGACAAGCATAGACTGGTGACAAGTCTCATAGAGAAGGGATCCGACTTAGATTGATTCACCGACAAGTTTAGTAATCTCAACACGTTGTAGTGCAACTCATAATCAATTTTCCTAAATTTGTCTTTCAGTACATTGATTTTATCTCTATCTTCATAAATGCATGTGATTAATTGACTTTTTATGATTTCGTTGATTTCAGATACTATACGATCATGCGCTGAATATATTTCTTCATCATCTTGGGTGGTTTTGCTTCCCGTCAGGCATTTCATGAGTTTATCGCATCTCCAGCCGGATAGGTTTGTAAATACTGGAGCCACGAGATTAGTTATTAATTCATGAACATTTCCTTCATTGAGATTGAAATCGGAAAGTGATAACAAGAATGTTTTCAACATTACTTCAAATAGATCATCAAACGTTGAGGTATAGTCATTCTTTGTAACAAAAAAAAAGTAATGATAAATTATGGACAATCTAACGATAGTAAGGCGTTGTTGGGTATTATAATGGACTAGTTTAAGTGGTAATTGGGAATTAGGCTTGCGTGCGATATACGTTATATCACCACCTATGATTTTAATATAACTTACAAATTTCTCTGTTGCAATAATATTGGAGTTAATGATACTTGATTTATAAAGAGTCTGTACAAACCTGTTAAGTAGAACCAAACAATTAAAGTCTTCAATATTCAATAGTGCATGGTTGATAAATAGCGAAAAGAATGAACTGATGTTCCGATAAAAGTTGGCATAATTATCAGGCTGTAATTCAATGTAAAGTGAGCTAGTATGAACGGGGAAAGGTAATTGAATATCAAGATTTATTTCTGTAGGTGGGTTTGAATAGAAGTAGAAATGTCGTTGGGTAAGTATATCTGTTTTGGATCCTTTTAAATCAACTTGGAGCAATTTTTGAATTAACCCCTTATCTTTATCGTTACTCAATGAGAAAACAGGACCAATCGTTCCATTGTCGTTTAGTTCGTTGACAATTCTTTGTTTTTTCCTTTGTAATCGATTATATTCCTGTTGCATATTAATCTCATCTTTCACCAAGTCTGCTCGTATTTTAGCATTTTGCTTAGACAATTCTTCATTCTTCTTAGCATCAGTAAGAAAAATTTCTGGTAGATTAATATCAAACTCGTTTTTTGGAACATTGGATGGTGCATTACTATCTCGTGTTTCGTTCTGTGGTGTCACAGACATTGATTTTACTATGTCCATGTTAAATCCGGTGGAATTTAACTTTCCATGTCGTGGAACTCTTTTATCACCAATGATATCAAGTATCGAAAAGTCATCACTATCGCTGTCATATTCATTATTTGATGAAGACATGAGTTTAGCTTTTGTTAGGTTGCATCCCTAAACTGAATCAAAAAATTTGAGTCGGTCTTTACGATCGCAGCCCAATTATATTCACTAAATTACCAATGTCTCTATACTACAAGTTAAACCGGTTGATATGACCTACTTGTACGTCTGCAAATGACAATAAAGAATTTAACTTATAGCCGTATATACCCGTTTCTGTATAAATTTCTACTTAAGTTAACACTAGAACGATTATGATCGGCATTTTTGTACGGCCGTAAAATGAACGGCTGCCTCGCTTTTTCCAAATATCCTCAAATCATATATATACGTCAAAGAACGTAATTGTTTAAAGATATTTAGTTAATTAAACAAATATTGACTATGTCATACGAGAAATTACCTTTAGAACCGTTATTTAAGAAGATTGATGAATTGAAGCCAAAATATATCGAAAGATTAAGGCAAGCAATTGCAATTCCATCAGTATCTAGTGATGAAACATTAAGACCAAAAGTTGTCGATATGGCAAACTTTTTAAAGACAGAATTAACCAACTTGGGATTCCACGATATCCAAATGAAGGATTTAGGTATTCAACCACCACCAGTCTCTGATCCAAGTTTAAAGTTACCTCCAATTGTTTTAGGTAGATTCGGTAATGATGCATCGAAGAAAACCGTATTAGTTTATGGTCATTATGATGTTCAACCAGCATTGAAGGAAGACGGATGGGCCACTGACCCATTCGATATGTATCACGATGAAGCCAAAGATATTTTATTTGGGAGAGGTACTACTGATGATAAGGGGCCAGTGATTGGCTGGTTGAATGTGATTGAGGCTCACAACGAATTAAAATGGGAATTACCAGTTAATTTAGTTGTCTGTTTTGAAGGTATGGAAGAGAGTGGTTCGTTGGGTTTAGACGGCTTAATTGCAAAGGAAGCCAAACAATATTTCTCGAAGGTTGACACTGTATGTATCTCCGATAACTATTGGTTAGGTACTACTAAACCAGTTTTAACTTACGGTTTAAGAGGATGTAACTACTACCAGATTATTGTTAACGGGCCTGGTGCTGATTTACACAGTGGTATCTTTGGTGGTATTGTTGCCGAACCAATGACTGATTTAATCAAAGTTATGTCCCAATTGGTTGACCCAACAGGGAAGATTTTGATTCCAGGTATTGATGAGATGATCGCTCCTTTAACCGAAAAAGAAGATGCATTATACGATGACATTGATTTTTCAGTCGATGAATTAAACGCTGCCTCTGGTTCCAAAACATCCTTACACAACAACAAGAAGGATATCCTAAAGCACAGATGGAGATACCCATCTTTGTCTTTACACGGTATTGAAGGTGCCTTTTCGGGTGCCGGTGCTAAAACCGTCATTCCTTCGAAGGTTGTAGGTAAGTTCTCCATCAGAACAGTCCCTGATATCGATTCCGGTAAATTGGATCAATTAGTTTTTGACCATGTCAATAAATTAGCTTCTCAGTTAAATTCTCCAAACATTTTGAAGGTAGAATTAATCCACGATGGTAACTACTGGGTCTCAAATCCTTTCAACGAAGCTTTCACAGCTGCGGCCAAAGCAACCAAAGATGTTTGGAATGTAAAGCCTGATTTTACCAGAGAAGGTGGATCTATCCCAATTACCTTAACTTTTGAAAAGGAATTAGGTACTGATGTCTTGTTGTTACCAATGGGTAGAGGTGACGACGGTGCACATTCAATTAATGAAAAATTGAACCTCGGCAACTATATTAATGGTTGTAAGACTTTAGGTGGTTATTTACACTACTACGGTAAGGCTTAGTTAGCTATTTAGTATTTGTGTTTGTAATAATTGTACTTCATCATTATAGTATTTACATCTTGTGTATATCATTGCAAGTTACCCGCACTTTGGATCTGCTATTATTTTGTGTGATGAAAAATTTGTTAATGATTTTTTGGAATTAATTAGTGAACTAAAAGAAGTATAACTGTAAACTACTTACATATCATAGCGTTTATAGACTTGTTAGTTAAATTGTATTGCTATCATTTGCTTGTGATTCAAATTTTATCCTTGTACCTAATTTGTTAAGACTCTATTATCCATTGCATCATACATCATATATTAAAATGTCGGAGAACTTGAAGAGAGCTGAATCATTGTTTAACAGGATCATGAACCAAAATGGAATGAGTGGGAAGACAGAAAATAATGGCTCATTAACTAAGAATGGCGCAAATTCTAACTATAATATCAATAATAATCATAATAACAATAATCATAGTAGTCATTCACAATCGCAGAACAACCATCATAGTCATAATCATCATAAATCATACAAATATAATAAAGCATCAAATTACAACCATAATTTTAGCGGTCAATTTAATAAACCTGCAAATATTGATTTGCCAAAAAGAGACCCACTGAAGTTATCGCAGGAGACATTAGAGGACATTCCAGAAAATCATCATATTTTGCCATATTGTTGGACGGTATGGCATCATTCTAGAGCAAGGCCAAAGCAAAAAGAGACGATTAGTGTTAGTCCCGAACCAGCGAACGAGGATAACAATAACGAGGATAGTGGCCAACAGGCGGCAGCAGCTGTCGATTCCTACTTACAAACTACAAGCGAAATCGAATTTTCGACCGTCAGTGGAAAAAAGCCGTCCACCAGGAATATTGGATCGTTGGAGCAGATGTGGTTGAGTATGTCGTCAATTAAAAAGACGTACGAATTGGCGATCGGAACAGAATTATTGATTTTCAAGAGTGGTATCAACCCTGTGTGGGAAGATCCAATAAATACCAAAGGTGGTAGGTGGGTATTTAGATTCAATCGTCGCTCTAATAACACGAACAACAATTCCGTAAATATCAACGACAACGACTCGGTTTTGAAAGTGAGACAGAGAACAAGCTTGATTTGGGAGAGACTATTAATCAAGACCATTACAGGTTCTATTATTCCTGAAGGCAACTACTCAGACGAAATTCAGGACTTACTTTTGAACGACATCTGTGGGTTGGTCTTAAGCGTTAGAAAGGACGAAGACATAATCAGTATTTGGAACTGCAACTTGAACTTCAACAAGAAGAGAATCAATCCAGACGAAAGAGACGAAGACAAGAAAAACCAAACTAAGAAATTAACCTCATTCCAGGCCAGAAGAATAATCTGTGACTCTATTTTGAGGGTTATTAGGGAATGCGATTTGATTTCTCAAGGTTCCGATTGCATTACTACCTTAGATTCAGGCTCCAACGAGAGAGTCTTCGGTGTTTCGTTTGAATATAGACTCCATTCGGACAACAACAATCCTTCAATTATAAATAGTGGTGGTGAAGGGAAGTATAACCGTCGTTTTACTAAGCCATACCATAATCATAACCATAACCATAATCATAATCATAATCATAATCATAATCATCCAAAGAATAATTCAGACAATTAGAAAATTTGCTTGTCATAAATATATATATATATATATATAAATATATGTATGTATATTAATATACATTCAGTCTGTGTTATTATTGTAAATTTCTGTTTATTGTTATACAACATAATCTGTACCTTCAGGTCTGATCGGTATCCGAATCAGATGATTTTCCGTGTAACTGTAAGGGAAAAAAAAAACTTTTAGATGATATTTTTGTGTAACTATGACATCAGAAAAGTATCATGAAATAAAATTAATTAAGCTATAAAAATTTTAAAACACTGATTTATAGAAGTTTTTTAAGCATCGGTAATTGGAAAGGAGTTAATAGAATATTAGTATTAACATTCTTAATAATACGTGAAATTTATGTTACGAATAAGTGATTATTTTAATTTAAGAACTATTGTAAATTAGGCATTACCAAAAAACAGTATACAGTGAACAAATAGACAACTTGTATTAAAGTTGAGTATGTCAAATATAGAACGCGAGTTAGATACTGCCCCATCAATATTTGAACTTTTTCATTCTGCAAAGAAATTATTATTTTTGCAAACAAGAGTCGAAAATAGGCAACTAAGAAAGGATAGCTATAACGTCCAGAAGAACCAAGCAATGTCAGATAGTAACCATATTAATAATCACGATAATAAGTTTCTTGAATTGTTGTCACCTCTATCAATAGATGGTATGAAGAATAGTCCTCAATATAACCAGATACCTAACAGGTCAAATGGAGACACTAGAAATACGGTTATACACGATGGAAGAAGAGCAAATAGCAATATGCGCATGGATACGACACTTTCAAGTACAAATGATTCGCCAAATAACGGGACAGATATAAAGGCAACACCTTGGGCCAATAACAAAGGTGCAACTATTATAAAAAAAGAACCAACTACAAATGTTTCTAATATCCAAATATCATCCTCAACTTTACCAATGGATTCTCACGAGAAGTCTCATATTGTACCTGAGAAGAAAATCTCGATGCCAAGAACACCACCGAAATCAAATCTTACATCGTCTTTGTCACAACAGAAACAAGAAGAAAAATTGAAAACAACTTCATCTCTTACGAATACTAACAAAGATGATACGAAACCAACTGAATGTTCTAACTGCCATGCGTTGAAGACTCCATTATGGAGGAAAGACCCACAAGGTAATACATTGTGTAATGCGTGTGGATTATTTCTCAAGTTACATGGCACTACAAGACCGTTGAGCTTAAAGACCGATGTTATCAAGAAAAGGAATACAAGACGATCCTCAACCACAATGAAAAATGGGAACTCAAACGCTAATTTTACAAATAGTTTATCAAGACATACCCCAAACCAAGACCACGGAATTATCAATAATAGAACGAACATCAAGAATGGCGGTAATAATATTACTCCAATAAACTCCCAGCAGGGTAATTCTTTCACGCCTTCAAATTCAACTCCAACATCAGTAACCAACGGATTCTTATCGAAGTCGGATGGCATTCCTATCGGCAGCAACACTACACGTTATAAGAATGTGTTGATATTACCGAAGCCACCAGGAGCACCTAATACACCTAATACACCTAATAATATATCTAATCAAATGAGTTTAAGCATGAAGTCAATTTCAACGCCAAACAATTCTTTCATTAACGGTGATAATTTGAATAGTCCTGCATCGCCAATAATTAGCAATTCAATTAGCGGCATGTACAACGGCAGTTACAACATTCAGCTGCAGGCGTTCAAGAGAAAAAAGGCGGAAAATGGAAACGACCAATTTTCAAATAATGAGTCTTTTTCTAAGAAGATACCATCACAGGCCAACCAAACGCTTAAGCGGAACACATCGATATCGTCATCTTTTCAATCATCATCACTTAATAAAAGAACTTCATTTACAAGTTTAACGTCTCTTCAGAGGAAAAATTCATCTATAGGGTTGAGTAACTCCTTGAGTAATATTAATATCAATGGTAATCAAAATCAAAACCAAAATCAATCCCAAAACCAAAGCCAAAATGATTACTCAGCCCAAAACTTTAATTCTTCTAGTTTCACTGGTAACAGTTCTTTGACTCCATCTAATATTAATATCTTAAACCAGCGATTCACAAACAACAATGGTGGTTATTTTGACAATTCGTCTTCGTTTCCACGTAGGAACAGTAACTCAGGACTTGCAGAAACACCCGGGTCGGTGGTGTCGCAATCATCCCTCGGTAGCAGCCATTTAAACTCCAATCGTCAATCATTCACAGTTCCATCAGAACTTACCAACTTTACCAGCGCTAAAACACCTACGGAGTTCATCCCAGAATCCTTACCTTCAACGACTATCCAAGAACAAGATGATATGGATACGGACGATTTTTTTAAGAACTATACCGAGTTGCATAATGACGACAACGAAGTCTACGACTTCAACGTAAATGACAGAATGGGCAATAGATATGAAATTAAACCAACATCGTTTACCAAGTCGAGCTTGACAGATGGCTTGAAAAATCAACCACAACATCAAATTCCTCCCGATAAATCAAATCATATCATGTCCTATCCCCAATCTCAACGCCAATCTCCAGGTCTTTCGCAGCCTGAGAATCAACCAAGCAACGTGATTAAAGATCTAGATTGGTTGAAGTTTGATATTTAGTTATTGTTCACATTCTACATTTCTACAGTTCACTTCTTCTGTGTATTTTATGCATAATTTGTATCCATCCGTTGTACATTTATGTAGCGATTATTGTAGTATTTATCAGATCTATACGATTTAATAAAAATTTGCATGTGCTTTTTTTTGGGCTTCACCAAAAAAATTTTCCATCTCGTCGTATAAAAAACGTATAAATATGGTTCACGTTGTCGTGTTCAATTTTTTTTTCACGAAGTTTGATTTTTATATACTTTATTTGTTAATACAAACTTATATCTCAATTGATTGTTAATAATGTCTGCTCCAGCCTCCAATTACAAAGTTGCCGATATCTCCTTAGCCGCTTTCGGTAGAAAAGATATTGAATTATCTGAAAATGAAATGCCAGGTTTAATGGACATCAGAAAGAAATACGGTCCATCTCAGCCATTGAAGGGTGCTAGAATCGCAGGTTGTTTACACATGACTATTCAAACCGCTGTTTTGATTGAAACTTTAGTTGCTTTAGGTGCTGAAGTTACCTGGTCGTCATGTAACATCTTCTCCACTCAAGACCACGCTGCTGCTGCCATTGCTGCTGCTGGTGTCCCAGTTTTTGCCTGGAAGGGTGAAACCGACGAAGAATACGAATGGTGTATTGAACAACAATTATTCGCTTTCAAAGATGGTAAGAAATTGAACTTGATCTTAGATGATGGTGGTGATTTAACCACTTTAGTCCACAAGAAATACCCAGAAATGTTAGACGGTTGTTTCGGTTTATCTGAAGAAACCACCACTGGTGTCCATCATTTATACAAAATGTTGAAGGAAGGTACCTTAAAGGTTCCAGCGATTAACGTTAACGACTCTGTCACCAAGTCTAAGTTCGATAACTTATACGGTTGTCGTGAATCTTTAATTGATGGTATCAAGAGAGCCACCGACGTTATGATTGCCGGTAAAGTTGCTGTCGTTGCTGGTTTCGGTGATGTTGGTAAGGGTTGTGCCATGGCCTTAAGAGGTATGGGTGCTAGAGTGATTGTTACAGAAATTGATCCAATTAACGCCTTACAAGCCGCAGTTTCTGGTTACCAAGTTTCTCCATTAGATGAAGTTGCATCTATTGGTCAAATTTTCGTCACCACTACTGGTTGTCGTGATATTATTACAGGTGTTCACTTCGAACAAATGCCAGAAGACGCTATTGTCTGTAACATTGGTCACTTCGATATTGAAATTGATGTCGCGTGGTTAAAGGCCAACTCTAAATCTGTTGTTGAGATCAAGCCACAAGTTGACAGATTCTTGATGAAGAACGGTCGTCACGTCATCTTATTAGCTGAAGGTAGATTAGTCAACTTGGGCTGTGCTACCGGCCACTCTTCGTTCGTCATGTCCTGTTCTTTCTCGAACCAAGTCTTGGCTCAAATTGCTTTATTCAAGGCTGCTGACAATGAATTTAGAACCAAGTTCCCAGAATTCGGTAAGTCCGATAAATTCGAAATCGGTGTTCACTTATTACCAAAGGTTTTGGATGAGACTGTTGCCAAGTGTCACTTAGATCACTTAAATGCTAAGTTAACTGTCTTGTCTGACGTTCAAGCTGAATATTTAGGTATTCCAAAGGAAGGTCCTTTCAAGGCTGATATTTACAAGTACTAGATTGTTTTCAATCTAAGTTACGAATTCTGCCTGTGATAATCATTTCTGTCCACATTTAATGGATTGTAATGGTTTCTGAGCTATATTGCTTATGAACACTTACGATTCCGCTTAAAGTTCTATTTTTGTTCTTGGTTTTACATGTATTTTAATTTTAATTGCATCAACTGCATTTAATGATATGGTTTATGATAAGTTGTGTTGCACGTTGCTCCCTAAGGAGACGGCATGCAGCATGGTTTTTATTCTCTAAATGATTGGGTTTTTTTATGTTCATGACTTTTTTTGTTATTTAAAGAAAATGATAAAGGTAGATTTATATAATTTTATATACTAATAAAGGTATCCTCAACGGATGGTAATAATGATCTTACTTTGTAGACTTGGTATATTTAATCTGGAAGTGTGATGTCATGAGTAGCAGGAGGTTATATTCATTTCATTACATGATGTCGTTCAACAACCAATACTTGGAAATGTGTCTTACCTAGCCACATGGATTCCTGGAATATATAATCATGTCATACTTTAAAACGAATGAATATTAGACCGTTAACAAGATCTACCAATAATCGGCATGCTACCTCAATTGTTGATATTATCTATACTTGTTGAAAAAAGTGTATCCTCATATATTAATTTAGGTTCTGACAGTATTGTTTTCGGAAGTAAAGAAAAGGCACCCAATTGTCCCCTTGATATTCCGCTAACATGTACCAATTCTACACCCATTGATAACACATGTTGCTTTGAATCACCAGGAGGTATTTTATTACTGACACAATTTTGGGATTACTATCCTCCAATTGGAGGGAACGAATCATTCACCTTGCACGGATTGTGGCCAGACAATTGTGATGGTAGTTACGAACAATTTTGTGATGATAGCTTGAATATCTCGAATGCCACCGAAGTTGTCTTAAAGCAGTTTGGCGATAAGAACTTGTATGAAAAAATGGTGGAATACTGGAAGAACTATAACGGCAACGACGAATCATTGTGGATTCACGAATTCAACAAACATGCCACCTGTGTGAAAACAATTAGACCCAGATGTTACGGCAACCAGAACTATGAAAAGAACAAGAATGTCTATGATTTCTACAATATTACAATGAATCTTTACGAGAAATTGCCAACGTTCGAATTTTTAGCAGCCGAAGGAATAGTACCATCATTAACTCAAAAATACAGCAAAAAGCAGATTAATGATGCGTTGACGAAGCATTTTGGGAAAAGGGTTTACTTTAAATGCAACAAGTACCAAGCCTTGCAAGAAGTCTGGTACTATCATTATTTGCACGGTTCATTGAAGGAGGAAAGTTTCCATCCTATTGATACAATTATCAAATCCAATTGTCCAGAAGAGAATATCAAGTTTATTCCGAAGAACAACTTCAATCCTGGTCCGCAACCACCGAAGTCTCCTCGTAAGGGATATCTTGAATCGCCTGATAAAAAAGGATGTCTTATAAGCAATGGGTTATGGTATGAGGCCGGAACATGTGCCACATATGCGATCACACAACTGCAATTTGGAGGATACAATGTTAGATCTTCCAAGGGGTACTGTGGTATGAATTCACAGGGTCAGTTTGGTTGCAAAAAGCAAATTGATCCTTCCAAAAACCAGTTTCAATATAACAAAGACACCCAAAAAATCGGATACGGAGGTAACTTCGGATGGTGCTTTGATACTGAACATAAGCATGGAGATGGAAAAACAGCACAGACCCCACTTAAAATAAGCGATGGCAAGTGCGACTCATTTCCCCTTCAATATGGAGGCAAGTGATCAATTTGTGCAACGTAATAGCAATCTTTAAACATATGAATGATGCTATAAAAAGTATACATATATGCCTACATTTACGTAGTTTAATTGTCATGTTGGGTCAATGTTAGTAGTAGTGTACTCTCTGGTTAAGCCTATTTCGATCTCGTAAAAGCGTTGATCAATCATGAAGCAATTTTTCCGAAGTCACACTGATACTTGAGATCGTAGCCTTCACTCAGAGTTTACGCTACAGACCAATAATATATTAGGTTTATTACACATGTACTTAGATAATAAGCAACGAGTAACGGCATTATACGAGCAATTTTATGAGCAATGACACTATATGCATACTATTGTGGCAGCTACCAGTAGCAAAACCAACGGGACATGTCTCATGGTGAAACCTCATCTGTCGGGGTAGCAGGTGATTCCACTTTATCGACCACCTTCGACTCGCCTGACCCCTCAGGTGCAATATCTGCACTCGTTGTGCCTACGGTGTTTTCCACGTCCTGCGTGGCACTCGAAGGAATCACCTCCGAAAAAATGGCACCCATTTTGAAATTATCTCTGGCCATCATGTTTCTGAACCCTCCAGTGCGCATACATGGGACAGCCGTGAACACTAAGAGCAATACCAAAGACAAACAGAACATCAACCAATTAAGCACTCCAAACGCGATCAGCGTTTTACCCAACTGACACCAATTGGAACTGTAATAGAAGTTAAAGTACCGGCAGTCTCTATCTCCGAACGTATCGGCCATTGCTGCGAAAGACGCTAACCACAAGATCATGAATATCGATTCTGCCACCAAAATCACCAATGGTGACATAAGCATCAAACAGAATGGCAAGAACACAACTACCAAGTAAATAAACGTAAGCACCGAAACAACTAACGTATATATACCTCTATCAAACGACAATCCATCAACTAGACCGGCTGCTACCCCCAAACTGATGATGGTAAAAAGCAATTGGAATGCACGAACGATAACGCTGAATAAATCAAATATTAATTTCATATTATCTGTATATTAATGAATTGTGACCTATAATAAGGATTTATGATGATATCCAAAATTGCGAATCTAAAGGACGCTGCGAACTGCTTGGCTATTTATACACGGAGACGTTTCGATGATGTTGTAAAAATTGAAACCCCTTACATAATCTATCGTAACTGTATCACCACTGGCCCATTTTTGATACCCAAGCACCATGTACTAGTCCTACAATCCCCCCGAGATAACAAGCGACAAATCTTTATCAGTAGCCGCACAACTGCTTGATTACAGGGAATACTACTCGAATTTGCATGTAACCAGCCTCTGTATATGACTCAATGTGCAACATAGAGAACATATAATCTTTTGAGTCTACTTGGATGTGACTCGTGGCTACGATGTATATAGAATAATAACAATCGCGATATCTCAATAATTGAATGATGATGTACATAATACATGCAATATAGAACTATAAATTATAAATTGTCACACAGTAGGGACCAATTGAGATGCGAAAAGCCAAATATAGACTTGGTGAAATAGTGGGACATATTATGGAGGTGTTGTTCGTAGGTCCATCGAAAGATAGACGTAAATGGTATTTGTATGATGGACGACAAGAGAAATCTCATGACAACTTTGGTCATTTTTGGAGATATTTATGAGAGGAGATATCCTAGTTAGCGATAAGAAAAGATTAGGGTGTGTTATCAGAAAATAGTGTTTGGGGAGTCATTCAGCCTTGCTATGGTGCATGGCCTTGGGGGGATGAATGGTTAGGGGTCCTTCGCGCACAGGGAGAAACGTTAGCGATCTGCGCTAATCGCAGGGTCGGTAGTGGGGAGCAAACGCTAGTAACTGTGAGATTTAGGGAGCATACAGCGTAATCAGACGAGAAAATAGGGAGCAGAAATTAGCAGGGAGTAAGGGGGTTTTCGCAGCCACACACACACACAGTGAGTGTCCGTATATATGAGACAGCATGAATATGGTGGGGAGCTGAAGACATAAATTGGTTGACGAAGGCGTTGCGGCTTTGCTGAAGATGTTAGAGAGGTGGATGGTGGTTCTGTCGTAGGTTTTTTGAGTGCGGACGAGGGGTGGAACCAGTGCAGTTGAAGGACGGTTGTTTTGAGAGCTGCGTTTGGACGTCAAGTCGCAAAATAGCTTGTTGTGAGCACGAACTGTAGTATAGGTAGATCTGGGGAAAGAGTTACATCCGTTATGCTGAACAAGGGCCTACATTACGGTGAATACATTCTGACACATTTACATTTTGGTTAAGGTATAAACTTGAAAATCGCGATTGCAACCCAGCGGACAAACGAGACATCGAGTTGCAAAGTACTCATAGATACAATTGGCATCTAGTTAGGGGTCTCGCATGTCTGTCTGACAGCGTCATAGAGATAGTCGCTCAAGTGGGGCAACCCGGCACGATTGCACAATCTGTACATGCTGTTCGGCTCGTATGAACCAGGGATAATTTTGCCGTCTTCGTTGACGTGGACATATCCGAAGATGTTATCGACTTCTGGGATACGACCGTAGTTTGGGACTTCCCTAAAGTCGTATATTGGCATAAATGAATTGGCGAACATCCCAGCCTCGATGATGAAGGAGAAGTCTTTGTGTACATCCAGGGCTATCCTGGCATGAAGGGCCTCGATGAAGGCGTCATTATCCTCAAAATTCGAAGCATTAACCTTGGCGTCCGTGCTATAACCTATTGGGATTGCATGTTCTTTTGGAGATAACGAAATCTTAAATTTGCTGTTGGCATCGGGATGAATGAATATCTGCTCGTTGTTGCTCTCCTTGGTATATGGCCTCTGCCAGATCAGGCCACGCAATGCTACCTGTGCTGGTTGTAGGCGTACGTGGCACGCTACTCTATTGAATGCTCTTAACATACTGTGATTATTGCTGGTTAATGATAAGGCCTTGGATAGAAAATCTGATTTTTCACCCTGGACCTAATTGGTACATATGCAGGATGGACCAACAGATGCTATAATTTGTAGGCTTGATAACTTCATTCCTGAGATAAATAGTAGTATCTAGTCTTTTTGGTATCAAACAATCGTAATGAGTGACAAATACATAAATTAGTAATATGAGGCATACAGGTTTGAAAAAATAGTATATTGAAAAATACTCCTTGCTTATAAATGTCCAAGGTTTGCAAGAGGGATCACGGTGAATTTTAAACCCTACGCTACACTGAAAACAGCTTGAGTCACTCGGCCTAATTATAAATCTATATAATACATCACAGGCGAGGACTAACCTAACATGCTTCTCTTTCTTCCTCTTAATCGAACATCATCCAATTTCTTTAATACTTCGACTAGCTTCTTTTGCCCCTGCTTGCAGAACTCTTTATGTTTATGGACATCTTCATACCCTTGTAACAACCATTGATTATATTCTTTAGCATAGACAGAATGTGTACTAGTTATGGCTCTCTCTAAAACGTATAGGTCGACTGCTCTGTCTTCCGCCAAACCTGAGTATGATGACAAACCAAAGTCAATTAATATCGGTTCATCATCATTTAATAGAATATTGGAAGAAGTTAGATCTCCGTGGATCATTTCGTTCAAATGCAATTTCCCTATCAACTGGCCCACTTTAAAGCAGATAGTTTTGACTGATTCGCTAATACAATCCTGGTTATTTCTTTCAAGGTACCACAACCAATTCTTGAGCGAACTGACTTCTCCATTGGGTAAGTTATATCCAAGGTATTCCATCCAGATTATCCCGTTATTATAGTCTGACAGAATTATTCTTGGTGAATTTATACCCAACCTGTTCAATTTATTCATGAATTTTACTTCTCCAACAGTGCGAGATCTAGTTATGCTACTATCTACCTTAGGGTGTCTGTATGGCTTGGAGGGTCTATATTTTATAATGTACTTTCCACGGTTTTGTAAATAAGGCTCATTAGCGTATGGATGAACATCGGTATAAAAAACTAACGCTTCTGCTCCTTGGGATATAACCGTCAATGGAATATTCGGTAGACATTGCTGTGCTTTCTCAACTATGTGATCCGTCATGGTATATTTTTCTCACTTTTAGTGTTTCTATTCCTAGACAGAATTATAGTGGAAAATTTTGGTGATTTCAATTCTCAAATTGAGAATTGACTATATTTCTCCTTTAATGGAGGTTAAGCTATTGCCCGTTATACAAATTCAAAACGAAAGATGGATTCATCGGATTTAGCATATATTATACCACCGTATTTGCTAAACACATGCTTAGGCTGTAAACTACAGAAAATCATTGCCTCGAAGGATCCACAATTGAGTCTTTCTAATGTAATATCTACTAAATCATTCAGATATTCTAATAAGTATAATGATGAAAAAATTCCTAAGTTTCAGTATTCGACGGATCCAATTGTGAACCAATTAATCAAAGAGAAGTTAGTGTACAAGTTGTCTATTATTGGAGTGTTGGGATCAAACCCCATGGAGAACATTATTGATGATGAATATCTCTTTGAGCTATTTGAAATGTTTAAACACAGATTATTACACGACGATACTGTTGATAACAGAAATGATGATTCTGGCTACGAATCTACATCGAAATCAAAGAAATCAATTTTTGACTCTTCAACTGTTGGAGAAACCAACTTTTTGTTTTCTTCCAATAAACGTCTTAGCAAAGACTATACCAACTTTCCTAATAATACATTAAGACATTTATTATTGACGTCAAAATTTGATACGTATCACCAGTATAGGGTTCCCCCTAGTTTTGTTAAGTTTAGTGACGGAGAATTTTTCAAGTGTCCTTTACCATTAACATGGTCACCCTTGGTACCTAATAATTATTTACGTTATTTGCAAGATGATTTGAATTTGAAAATCAACAGTAATGATGGATATTCTACCATCTCTCTATCAACCTTAGATGCTGATAGCACGTTGTCAATAGAAAGTGTAAATGAGATGATTCCCAAGAAGAAATATTACAATTTTATCTGCGATAAACCAGTTTCTCCCTCAATTGGTGTATATTATTATGAGGTTGAAGTTAATCAAGAATGTACAGCGTCAACAAACTTTTTACCAATTTTGCAAACAAATGACTCTTCAATTTCTTCAAATATTGTTATGAATATTTGTATGGGTTTCACCAGACGACATATAAAGTATGAGCCTGATTCTGAGTCTGCGGCGTCTTCGACAAAGGATCATTTAGATTTGGATAATGTGAAAGATGACATATTGATTAATGATGAAAATGCCATTCTAAACTCCCTGTTAAATGAAGATGTCCGAAAGATGATTTGTTCTCAACCAGGGGAGTTTAGAGGGAGCTTTGCAGTGAACTTTGAAGACCTGTCATTTTACAACTCTATCAAGATTTCAGAAGCCACAAGTAGAAATGCGGCATTAAGCATGAACAGAAGATTATCTTCATTGAATAGACACAATGATGATGATGATGGTAAAATAGATATGGGCATCCCGTTTAATACTTATTTATATAATGAGACGCTGGAGAAAAAATCATACAAAACTGATGTTATTGGTTGTGGGATAAACTTTATTAACAAATCTGTCTTTTTCACCTTGAATGGTGTTTTAGTTAAAACTATCACTAACGATGAATTAACATCCAAACAAGTATTAAGCGACTACGTTCATTTATTTGTTGATTATTATAATGAAGAGGAAAACAGTTCTGTTTGTCCAATTATTGGTTTTAAGCTCCAAGAATTGAAGGAGAAGAATTCAAAATTTGATCCAACGACATTAAATTTAAAAACAAACTTGGGATTTAAAGAATTCAAATTTAATATTGATAACTACGTAACTGAGTTCCGCAATGAAAATCAAAAATTCTTGTATTTGTCCTTATTAGATAAAATCCAAAATATCAGATCCTCAAATATTGAAATAGATCCTATCGAGAAGTCGCTTTTGAATATTGATGACGACTCTATATTTGTTAATAAATTAATTAAGGGATATCTAAATCACGAAGGATATTTAGAAGCATTCAATTCTTTCAGCTCAGATTTGAATAATTTGTCTACCGAAATTAGTTCAAAAAGGAATTTAGACGAAGAAGCTGATTCGATAGTTTTAAAAAAATCTCATGCTCTAAATAGACAAATAATTAAGAATTATACTTTGAAAAGTCAATTCGACCTTGCCTTGAAGTTTATTAGCATGAATTATTCCGATTTATTTTCACAAGATAAAGGCAAAGGTATAGTATTTGAAATTAAAAAGTTTCAATTTGTTTATTTACTTAAGAAATACCTTGAAGTAAAATTAAATTTAAACAATTATGAATTTGAGTTTGAATTTAATAATAATGAAAGTGAGCAAGAACTATTTACGAATGCATATGAATATGGGAAATCGTTGCAAGAGGAATATCAAGATGAAGGAGAAAATTTAAGGACAATTCAAGAGATTTCTTCCGCCTTTATAGTTGGCACTCAAGAATCGTTGAAGAACTTACCAAAAGTTTCCAATTTACTTAATAATTATTCTAAAGGATTATCCAATCTATCTAGTGAGATTAATAATAGAATTCTAGATCACTTAGGGTTAAACAAGACATCGAATTTGGAACAAATATTCAATAATGTGGATGATAGAATTATTAATTTGAGCTTGAAATATAACGACGAAAAGTTTATGTTAGTTAATTTAGAAAGGGATCATATGGATATATAAATCTGAAAGCTGGCTTCTTAATTTATATATATATATATAGAATTTTAACAATTTTATTTCCTTTGTTTTTTACGAAGTGGTTCTTCTTTATCACTTATATCTCCTTTAAGACATATTGCATTATAATCGAAGCCACTGAATTTGACGTCATCAATATGAAAAGGTATTTTCAAGTCAGCCAAAGTATCAAACTTGTGATTGTCGTACATTTTCAAACACCAACCACCCTTTTCTAAAATATCCATGTTAAGAAAATCTTCGCCAGAGTAATTGAATAAAATATCGAAACACGAGTTCAATAACTCATCAGCATATTCCTTTACACTGTATTTTATCTTTGTATCCGGTCTGCGTGGCTCTATCACATAATACATAAAACTTTCATCACTAAAAAAAGGTGGAACTAAATATTTATTAACATTGCATAATAATGACAATAGTAAACTTGCTGTCGCAGGCCCAACACCTTTTAATTCACATATTTTCTTGAAGGACAGTCTAATGACAGCCTTATATTGCTTCCTTTTCTCTTCAGAATCTACATCCCAGAAAGTTTTAGCATTTTTAATTCCTTTCACATAGTCAAGAAATATGCCAAATCCTGCTTTCGTCAAGTCCTCAACTTGATCTGGTGTATTCGATTTGATCAATTTAGGCAATATTGGTCTGAAGATACCCTTTGATAGCTTCCAATCCATTAATAATACCAATTCGTCCTTCGTCAACCAGCAATTGCTCTTGTTTTTAAGGCGATGCTTCAATGTATTTGGTAGTTCATCAGTTCTCCATTTATCTAATTCAGCCAATGAAAATTTATCATTATTGTACTTTTTAACCGATTGATCAGATAGCGACTCAGTTATCTTCTTATATAGTAGATTTTTTGATTTCAATATGTATTGGATATTCTCTGACATGGTTCAAGGAATAGCACGATAATGAAATTTGATGTTGCGCATTTCTAGTATTAAGTATTTATAGTATATACAAGTATTTATTTAGTTGGAATTGACTACTGGTTGAGGATTGGTATTAGGTTTCAGAGTTTTATAATTGAACCTCTTGTTTGGTGTGAAACTGATAGGAATCATCAAGTCTAAGATAACGTTTTGAATCAAGGAATAAACTTGTGAACTTAACCAATATAATGTTAAAGCTACAGGAGCATTCAAAGAAATAGCCATCATAAATACAACAGACATTCTCGATATATTAGATAAGGAGTCTGTTAATGTAGGCCGTCCAAGTCTTTTACGAGTGAATCTCAGCAATTCTAATGTTTTAAAAGTCCATTCAACGTTACATAATGATACCACACCAAGAAATAATGGGAACACATGCATGGGATCCAAGCACGTAAGATCAGTGAACCAAAATAATCCCTCATTATACAAGCTAGAGTCCAATGGTTTATTTGCTAAGCTATCCCAAGATGACCAGCCACTCAAATCCCTCATTGTCCACGACATGCAAACCCATAATGGGATTTGAAATGTTGGCAAAATAAAATTCTTCCACAACTGTACGTTGTGTTTCATAAACAAAGCTTTTTGTCTTTTTCTAGTCTCCTTTGTTGCAAGTAAAAGAATTTCTTCGTATCTCATGGTTGCTACAGGAGACTGTAATGAGACAATGTTTTCTGTATTTGACACTTCCGTTTTGGAATTTTGAATACTCTCCAATGATTTTTCTGCTTTTCTTTTGGCAGATTGAACTTTTTTCGCAAGATTTACCTTCAAGACTGGGTTCATTGCACTTACTATGGGCCTTAACTCAGTTTGTTTCTGTATTCTTCTTCTCTGTATAATAGCTAACGGCAACGTCCATACGGATCTCAACGTAAATGTGGTTACCGGTATCAATGCCCACCATGGAATACCTGAATACGCATGTATGGATTGTAATGAGTCAGTTAAAGTGGAAATTATAGCATGGGGATCCACAGAAAATTGCCTGCTTTGTTTTATATTATATACATTTCTTGAGATGTTTAGTCTTGAAGGTATTTTCGATCTTATAAACATGCTTAATTCTTCGGTGGTCAGTCGTTGTAGATATCTTTAGTAGTATCCAAGTAATATTTAAAAAAAAACACATCATGTGATCGAGATTTTTTAGTCCACAATCAATTTTCAATGAATCCAACTACACCAAAGACTTAATTAATAATTGCTAAAGATAAAGTCATATAGATCAGAATGTCAGCAAGAAGCGAAAGAGCATGTATGTTATGCGGAATAATCCAACCTTTTAGGAAGTTCGTTGACTCTGGATGTCCAAATTGTGAAAGTGTATTACACTTTCAAGATAATGAAGATAATCAAGTACAAGATTGTACATCGCCCTCATTTGAAGGTTTAGTGGCATTAGGGGACGATAACAAAAAGTCGTGGGTAGCAAGGTGGCTCAGAATTGACTCATTTGTTGCTGGATTATATGCTGTGAAAATCAATGGTAAATTACCACCCCATATCATTAGTGATTTGACCGATCAAAATATTAGTTATAGACCTAGAGATGGAAGTGCCGAAGATTAAACATTTTCCGATTGAAGAAAGACAATAAACTACTTACTTGTACTATATGTTAAAATTTTTAGTTCTTTTTGATTATATATATTTTCATTTAAATAATTAAAATATATAAAGTTCATTATTTATATCTAAAGCCCTTGAGACAAAGATTGATTAAGAATTTTTGCATTGTCGATTAATTTGTTTACTGTATTGTTCTTATCCCATATGCTCCTATCAGCCCAAATGATATCCATGAATCTAGCCATGGCAATTTCCAGTTTTTCAATATTGTAATTTTCCGTTAATTCAGGCAATATTTGACTAAAGAATGTCGCCGCTTTCTCAGGAATAATAACTTTTCTTGATAAGTCTATAATTAATTCCTCTTCCTGCTCAGATTCAGATTCAGATTCCTCATTTGGTTCGTTATTCTCGTTATTTTCCTTCTGAATTTTTCCATTCTTAATTCCATTTTGTTCTTCAATTGAATGAGATGGATCCTCAACAACATCTGCGATGGTCTCCTTAGTATCAAAATTATCTCCCACTGAAGTCATTTCTGTATCGGTAGTCCCATTCTGTAAGTTTTTATGATCAATATCGACATCCACATTCACAGGTATGCTTTCCGTTGAGCCAATTTCGTTCTGATTATGTCCATTTACGTTAGTTAAATTCTGGATGTTTTGTAATTGCTTTTTTCTAAAGTCTGCTTCTAGCTTTTTGTGCTCTTCAAGTCTTTTTGCTTGCTTTTCTACTTCTCTACTCCTCATTTCTTTACAAGCTTTTATAAATTCAGGATTACTAAAATCATCAATCCCAAATTGTGCATTTGTCAACATTTCATTGGCTTTCAATATTCTCTCTCTGTCACCTGAGGTTATTGAATCCTTGACAATCATCTTAATATCTTTAAGGAACTGCTTAGGTTCTGAATAGTAACCATTCCATAATCTTTCTTCTATGATGTCCAAATCCATATTATAATAGCAGCGGTCAGTAGATACTTCCTTGATCATATTTTCTTTCTCTGGATCCTCAGACCGAACGTACAAGACCTCGTAATTGTGCATTGGGTTTTGTAAGATTGAAGGTTCAAACAAATGATATAATAAAGCTTCGTCGATAACAGGTTTCCTAAATCGTTTATAACGATTCTTGAATAAATCCATCAAACCGGCTAGTTTTATTTTCAAAATATTTTTCAATTTAGTATCGTCATATTCGATTTGTTTTAGTCTCTTCTTAGAAAGTACCTCACTTGTTTCATTCTTAACGTGAGGAACAACCTTTAATTCCTTTAGTTTACGTTTCGGTCTATTTTCTAAATCATTGACGAATTCGTATGGTTTCATCAATAATGTTTTTCTTAGTCCTTCAAAGTATGCTAGTCTTTGTTGTCTTGAAGGGTTATTCAATATTACATTATTTGCTGAATTATTGAAACCAAATATTGACTTAATTTCCGGATCCAAATTTTCCATATTTGTTTCAGAAACAGCTAACAATAAAACCTTTTCATTACTCTTGAGAGAACGTAATAATCCTGTTAAGGTTGCCTGAGCAGAGAATGGTACAACTCTAAACCAAATATCAATATTCGGAATAAATATGATAGATGGTTGATGTCGCCTTGCCTCAATAAAAGCTTGGACTATACTCAGCTCTGCAGTTCTTGTTGGATCCCCAAACATGTTTCCCATGTCTAGAGACTGCACTTGAAATCCTTCCAAATAGTTGAGTATGGCAGCACTAATATATTGCTGACCACTTCCTTGATTTCCACATACTAGTAAGTGCGGCTTGCAGATACGAGAGCTTTCTAAATTTTTCAACAATTCTTGCTTCGCAAATCCACCATCATTATCTTTGATCGTAGGATCTAAATACATCGCGTCATCTAGAGTAGTATGCTTTTTTTTGTTTCTTACTGAAATTGAATTCGGAAGTAAATCATTTAACTTATTTATAATTTCTGCGAATGGTACCTCAAGAAGTGGTTCTAAATGATTCGGTAGTGGTGCTGAACCTGATGAAGTAGACCTTGCATTCGACGGGACAATCTTTTCAATAGCCTGCATAAAATCCTTCGCAACAACTTTAATTTTCGACGGGTTGACTTGTAACTTATCATTAGTCTTGTATATTTGAGGATATTTTCTTTGAATGCTATTCAAAGCTGCTTCAGTGCAAAGGGCTCTTAAATCTGCACCTCCATAGCCTTTGGTTAATTCAGCTACTTTTTGAGTAAATTCTTCTGATATAGGTGGTGTCCATTTTTTCGTATGAATTTGTAAAATTTCTTTCCTTGCATTTATATCAGGTAAGGGAAAGTAAAACTCTCTATCAAACCTTCCCGGTCTTCTCAAGGCTGGATCAACAGCATCTGGTCTATTTGTCGCACCAATCACAATTACTTGACCTCTATTATCCATACCATCCATTAGCGCTAATAAAGTGGAAACAATACTTGCATGTATTTGTTCTTGTTTGGAAGATCTAACAGGAGCCAAACCATCAATCTCATCAAAGAATATAATCGCTGGCTGTTGATTCTTTGCTTCTTCGAACAACAATCGCAATTGTCTTTCAGCTTCTCCTACCCATTTACTTAAGCAGTCTGCACCTTTTCTCATGAAGAATGTAATCTTTTGTTGCGCCGTGGAGCAACTTGCTGCCAAAGCTCTGGCCATTAATGTTTTACCTGTTCCGGGAGGTCCGTGGAAAAGCACACCTCTAGGTGGAGTGATACCAAAGTTTTGGTATAATTCCGGATAAAGTAAAGGTAATGCTACCATTTCTTTTAATTGGTTGATATAATTATCTAAACCACCAACTACAGAAAAATCAATATTCATATCCACACCCAATGGATCGGTATCACTTAGGTTGCTTTTCTTTTTGTCCTTCGACTCAGATGATCCACCAGTAATTAATTGGGCATTATTATTCGTACTGTTAGTTGGCTTATTGACCTTCTTAGATATGGTCGCTTCGCCATTTATAGGAGCGATTTCATCTTCAGAAGAGTCCGAATCACTCACATTTTGACCAATAGCCGTCAAGTTATTGTCATTTGTCATACCTGGAATCGGAATACCACCTGGCGGTATGTTCGTACCAAATAATGATATTACATCACTTCCACCGAAAGGACCCGCTGTTGGGAAGAGGATCTTTCTATATTCGTTTTTAATGTTATTTGGTTTACGGCCTCGTCCTCTTGAAAACTGTGGAATAATTGGCGCAGCATTTGAATCCATCAGCGCTTCATTAGCTATTGGTGGTGGAATAGTATAATCGACCTTGTTGTCCCTTTCTCGTAATTTGTGTTTCATTGGTGTATTGTTCGGGGAAGAATCATACAATTCGTCGATTTCTTTTTGTATACTATCCTCTTCCTCAACCCCCGAATCGTTTGGTTCTTCTCCTTCTGTCATTGAATGTCTCACTGAGCGACCTCGTCTTCTGGGTTCTGACGACTTCGACCTTGAGCGGAGTCTTCTGCTTCTCTTTGAACGCTTACTATAACCATAGTCATCTACTTCGTTGTCATCTTCTGATGCTATGAAATTTTTCTCCTGTAAGTTTTCTAGGAAATCGTCGGATGCTTCACTAGCAGAATCTTGGAAGTCAGATTCATCAGAAACCTGTGTCCTTCTGGGTTTTCTTCGTCTCCGAGGAATGTTATCCTCGTCATCGTCTCCATCGTCCTCGACATATTCCTCTTCATTATCCTCTTTCATTTCCTCTGATACTGATGATGCGTCATTCTCTTCAACTTCATTAAATTGTCCATCATTTTCATCTTCGTCTTTTGTAAACTTATAATTTATTCTTGGTGAGGTTCTGACACCATGCTTAGCTGGATCAATATCAGTATTCTCGTTGTCATTCTCTGCATCGTTCGACTCTATTTCTTTATCTACGTCGTCATCGTCCTCGTTGTATGAAATTATTCGTCTGGGTCTCTTAGAATCAAATCTATCTTTATGGTAATCGCTCTCATCCGACATTTCGTCATTTAATTCATCAAGACCCACAGGCCTATTCCTATTATGTCTATTCCTTTTTCTAGCCATTTTAGCCGAAAGTTTAGCAGGCTCGTAATATAAGGTAATTACAAATATCTTGGAAACTGACACCTAATCGGAAGAATCTCTTGAACTAAACAACTATTTTAATAAAATTTTCTTACTCAAATACCCTGTCAAGTATATTCTCCCCGTAAAGTGATGTTATCAAGGATTGATGTAATATGGTCTAATCAACTGTCTATTACAATAACCAATTGATTGTTTAGACTAAGTAATATTTCTCTAAGGTGGTGGTTTCATTTTTTTAATGCGCGTCACACGCTTCATAACCGGAAAATTTTCCATACAATATTTGCCCATTACTATGACTAACAGGAAGCAAAAAAACACGCCGTATATTCAGTATTTATATATATTAATGATCAGTGTGTTCCTCGAAGTATCGGTTAATAGAGATATAACACCCGAATCGTTATTTCCAAAAAAAATCCTTTTTAGATAAATGCTACTAAATCAATAGAATGAAGAATTTGTTATCTATGTATTTAATCTATCTGCATAATTTGCAGCCATTTCTCGAATGTATTTAGTGTGATGCTTAACTATGACCAGATTGGCCTTTAGTTAGCCTTGGATATAGAAGGAACTGAGGAACATGTTTATTCGTAAAGTAGGTTTATCTGCAGGATTTTTTATAATAGCTATTTGTGTCTGGATATCTGGATGTCTGGATGTCATATACGAATTGGCAATAAGTGATATATTGGTTATATAGATCGATATATACAAGCAGTATTAAGTGGAATCTAATCGGAGGACCTCATTGGAATTCTTTGAATCGGTATTTTATGTTTCTTTGAATTTGTGTCTATCCCATAGGTCAAGTCAGAACCAATGGAAGTGAACTGTGAGTTTCTATTCAGTACCAGAACAGCCAATCTATCCAATATCTTATTGGAGAGGATGGGTATTATTGGGTTTATTAATATTGAACAGATTCTGGTCGTTTCAGCTGCCATGAATACGTAATAATTCTGGAGAGTCTGGAGAATTTTTTTGTCCTCATTGCTCACCGTGTCAGATTTAAGACATTTCGTGTAGAGCCAAGGTTGACCTAGTTGAAAGAGTTGATTAGCCTTCTCTAGCGGGACCCACCATTTCTGGATTGCTTTCATGTGGTCAAATGATGCGATACTCAGGTCCATCGACGAGTATAAGCTGTTGAGGCTGTCAGATAATTCATCTTTCAAGGCTATTATCTGCTTGGCCTCTGTTGTCTTATCTTTGTTTAAGCAATGGTTGGTTATTATTGTGTCTATGTTATCAAATTCACCGGTTTCAAATGATTTGACACTGTCCAAGATATTGAAGGCACTTCCTCCGCACCGAGTGATCAAATTGGCGTATTTTCCAATGAGGTTTTCTCTGGTCAAATAGAAGTATTGTTCACTGTAATTACAATCTGATTCAATATTGGAGTATTCTGACAAAAAAAATCTCAAAGCATCTTCACCATAGTAGTCGAGGGTTTCGAGCGGATCAACTACGTTTCCTAAACTTTTACTCATTTTGAAACCTTCACATAGCCAATGGGAATGTACCACAACTTGTTTTGGCAAATCAATTCCAGACGCCATTAAAAAAATAGGCCAATAAATACAATGAAACCTAATAATATCCTTACCGATGACGTGAATCGCGGGCCATATATTGTTTGTCGGAGTTTTAAATTTCCCATTCTCGACTGGAAAGTTTTCAGGGAAGCCACAGGCAGTAACATAATTGAGTAAAGCGTCAAACCACACATATATTTTCTGACTAGGATCGTCGGGTACCTCAATTCCCCATATTAACCTAGACGAAGGCCTGGAAACAGATAAGTCAGTTAATCTGTATTCCCTTAGTTCCCTAAGCAATTCATTGTACTTGGATTTGGGGATAATAAAATCAGGATTCGACTCAAGAAATGCAATTAGTTTATCTTGGAAATGGGATAATTTGAAAAAATAGTTAGTTTCTTCTTGGTATACGACTTCGTTTTTGGTTTCTTTGGAAATCATTTTCTTTTCACCAGTATTTGGATCTATCATTTCTTCAATTTGTGTTTCAGGATAAAAGGTTTCATCGCTAATCGCATACCATCCACTATGCGATCCTTGATATAGATATCCTTTTTCTTGCATTATTCTCCAAAACAATTGAACTGCTTTTACATGGTCGTCATCTGTAGTCCTCATGAACCTATCAAATTTTATGTCAACCTTCTCAGCCAAATTTTTAAAATTTGTGGATACTTGATCAGTTAACTCTTTTGGGTTTATACCTTGTTTCTCTGCCGCAGCTTGGATTTTTAAACCATGTTCGTCTGTACCTGTAAGGAAGAATGTCAGTTGCGCTGGGTTTAATTTCTCCCAGCGATTTCTTGTGTCACATAATAACATGGAATATAAGTGACCTAAGTGTGGACGAGCATTGACATAAAATATTGGTGATGTGATATAGAACGGCTTGGTTGTTGTAGCACTTAGTCTCTTTAATATAAGACTACGCCAAGGCTTGACTAAATTTCGTGCCATTCTTATCTATGAGGTCAATTGTGTAGCATAATAGAAAATTAAGACTTGATAAATAATTTTCAGATCAATTATCGAAGATCCGAGAAAGAATATGCGATTGGTTTAGCTAACAAAATTATGTCACCAACACATATTCTAAGCAAGTACTACAAAAGACCTATGGAAAGTATCGAAATACTCTCGTTTATAAATAAATAATATACAGTGGTTTTAGAAAGAGGCAACTCAGAATCTTTAAAGGTCAGTCTTTTCAACAAATATAGCCATTAGCGCAAAGACCGTGTAAAACATGGCTAAAGGGTAGGCGATTAAAGGTCTAACATTATGCAATTTGAGAACTGCAACAAAAAAGCCAGATGCGGAATAAGTACACCAGAACACTGCAAATGCACTGAATATATAACCCATTAGATTATCCAATGAAACAAAAACACCTATGACACTGACAAGAACTAATGGCAATAAGCAGTAGCCAATGACTGATGCAGATCTTATCAAATCGATGGTGACATCGTCACTCATCAATTTGAACAAATAGTGCAAACTGATTATACCAAATAATCCAACCCCGTAAATATATCCAAATTGTACTTTTCCTGCCAACAACAACAAAGTACCGAATAGTAATACAAAAAGTATAGGGCCTGCCAAATCTGAGTCTGCCATTATGTCAGACGTAATGTTCCTATTCATAGGATTCAATACCGCCAAGGTCTTCATTTTGATATGTTGGAAATTAATCCCTATTTCTTCTAACAAAGGAGGCTCATTAGAATATCCTGAAGTACCAAAGGCTGCAACCAATCCTGGTGTTAATTCACCAGCTCCCATAACTCCACTGACATCGATGTTTGTGCCAAATCCAGAATCCATAGAACCCATAGCTGGACCTGCTCCAGTCATGTTAACACCAGTCTGTTTACCATAGATGTTGGAGTAACTGGATTGGTAGAATTGCATATTCTGCGGATTATTCACTTGTTGTTGATAGTAAGCCATGCTCAATGACTCCTTCCTCTATTAAAAAATTAGTGAAACTTATATGTTTGTCAACGTTTAAAATATTCAATTTATATAACGAAACAATTTCTCCTGTAAGGTTGATTCTATAACGTTCTAAATTAATATACAAGTTCACTCTGGTAGAAAAATTTGAATATATTGTATAGTTATAGTTGTCTGGTTTTTCAAAGAAGTCTCAATGAAAAGTTTAAAGTCGTGTATAAATCCGCCTAACTAAATCATACCAAGATTAGCCAACACAACCACACTACATATCTAAGATCAAGCACATGGAAATATATATTATGTTACGAAAGCGTCGATTATATCATAGACAAACTGCATTGAAAAGATGATCGTATTATGCCTTTTCACATAGTAAGCTAACTTATTTCTGACATATTTGTAGACGGGTATCTCAAAAACGAACATAAGCAAATGGGCCGTGTATTGATGATATTACATTAATTGGTGGGAGTGCAAAACCCCAAATGAAGTCCCTTAAAGAGACAGTTGTTGCAGCAAAATTGTTACATTAGATAACGCAACCTTGATTGGTGCTTACATTTTACTTTAACGGATTAATACGAATTGGAAGGAACAATAACATAACAAATATTAATGAAAATAAAAAAGGTTATATAAGTTATTATATATTAAAGAAGTTAGTAAATGAGTTAAAAATATGTCATATGTTGAAAAGGTACATTTTCTATATCTTGTTACAGCATTGAATTTCGAGTTTCTGACTAAGACTCACCTTTCATTCGCACTGACAATCTCTCAAAATTGCGAATATGTACCGACAGCCAGTGCGTTTAAGGTACAAGACAATTTCTTAGTTGTCTTCATCGTAGTCTGCTATAACCATGATCTTTCTCTTTTCTTTTCACAAACCAGAGTACTGATCGGAATTAATCTTGGATATATGGTATTCAGATAAGTTTCAATGCATTAGTTCTTCCGTGTTCCTTGTGTGAACTAGCTACATCGATTGTATATGTGATGTCATCAATCTTACCTACCACTCTGGAAGACCCAAAGTAAATTGGTATCAGTCCTATATATCCTCCTCCTCCTCCTCCTCCTCCTCCTCCTCTAATGTACGTTGACTTGTGAATGAGAACCCACACTCCAAAGTTTAAGTCTAATGCTTTGGTTTCGATTTCTCGATCCCATTGTGAGCGATCTTTTTCCAAGTCAGACTTTGTATATCTTCAATAATATCTGCATCAAAATTATGCAAATTCAGGGATATTGGAATCCCTTGATTAGAACCATCCTCATAGATATCCATGACAGCATTATACGGAGTCTCGCTCATTATATTTCGAATTAGGGTATTGTACGTATATTCCAAGATAGAAAACGTATTACTGCAACAATCGGGATTGGTCGCAACTTGCCATCGGATTAGTTCTGATCGCAATGTATTCGCGTTCTCGTCACGGTGAAGTACTTCTTTGTTGATCGCTTCGGATGCTTTTACAAATTCTCTACATAATTTCCGACTTTCGTCACTTAGTCCTTGGACGAATGTGGCTCAAAGGTTTCGATATAATGAGTGAAGTAACGAGAACTGGCTATATATGTTGACAATAGTCCCTCCTTTACATGTAAGGAAACTGGGTTCTAATGGGGTAATTATCTTTAACTACTGTATAGATATGTTCTATAACTTCTATAGAACTCTGTATAACTAACTCTATTACTCTTTAGCTAACTAACTAACCTTAACTACCGATTATTAGTTCCTAATTCCCTTCCTCCGTACTCGGGATTACTCAGGGAAATACTACTCTTATTTATAGCTTCTGTTTTGCAACCATGCTTGATATATCATTATCATGATATATACACAGTATATATCAATACGTGTTTCCTTAAACATTACATATATTGGTTACAGTGGCCGAGTGGTTAAGGCGACGCCCTGCTATAAGCAGTTTAGGCGTTGGGTTTTACCTGCGCAGGTTCGAATCCTGTCTGTGACGCCATTTTTTTTTGATCTACTTCGGAGTGAAAAATGAGCCTTAATAGAAAATCATTAAGTCAAGATACCATTCAATAAGTACAATTTGTGAATAAACCAGGATATAACAGCTATATTTTTAGGTAATGTCTCAATCGCTAATTGTATTTGAGCCATCGGGTAAGATTAATTATCTGTATAATAACAAAATAAGCGGGTTCAATGAGCATATTTCAAATATCGTTAATGAAACATACAATGAATTAGAGACAAATTTCTTTACAACAAGTTCCAATCAAAGAAGATACTACAGCTTCAAGAGAGAGGGAAGATATGCATCTTTATTTTTTGATATTGTGACAACAGTTGATAGTGAGAAAATCAAACAAACATTGGTTGGGATATTAAGAACATACACGAAGGTGATCGAAGATCACGATGAAGATGATGAAAAAACGGAATTGAAATTAAAGAAGTTGATAGATTATCAATTTAACCAATTAATGAAATGCAGGCAAACAGAAAAGCGGTCGACCAAGGGTATCGACGCTCCGTTGTCATCTGTTCCTACCAATAGCGGTACTATGACTCCAAATAAGCAAAAGATTGGAGCCAGCATCAAGAAGATGAGAAAATGGGATGGTGACCAGATGATCGAAAATAGTGGAGATGCGCTGGCATTGGACTTTTCTAGCAAAGCCGAATCCAGTGACGGTGGGACTAGACCTTGTAACGATCAACTTAAGGTTGATCCAACAGCTTTCAGTAAAGATAATGACTTGGTTCTTGTGAATGAGTTGAATGATATTTTGGGTAAAGATGATGAGCAAGATGATGATGAGACCACTGGCACTAGAAAAGGGGGATTTTTTAGCAAGTTTACATCATATTTTGGATCATCGATTAACATACATGAAGTTTCGAAGACATTTTATGATCAATTGATAGCCAAGAATATTGCTCCACCCACTGCTAAGACTATTCTAGATAAGATAAAAAACAAACTCGGTAACCAACAAGGAGTCACCATTGCTATGTACAAGCAGACAATGGTTGAGGAGTTAACTAAAATTTTAACTCCTAATGTGTCTACTGACTTGTTGTACGAAATTAAGGACCGCAGTACAACAGGAAATCCATACGTTATATCTGTTGTGGGCGTCAATGGTGTTGGTAAGTCTACAAACTTAGCTAAGTTGGCGTACTGGTTTTTGCAGAATAACTTGAATGTTTTAATTTGTGCATGTGATACATTCAGGTCAGGAGCTGTTGAACAATTGAAGGTACATGTCAGCAACTTGCAAAAGTTGAACAATTCCTCCTCGTCTGACTCAAAGATTGACATTTTTGAAAAAGGTTATGGTGGCGGTGACCATGTTGTGGCCACTGCCAAACTGGCTATTCAATATGCTTCCAGCGAACGCTACGATATTGTTTTAATTGATACTGCTGGTAGAACTCATTCCAATGCCAAATTAATGACCCCGTTGAAAAAGTTTGGTGATGCTGCTAACCCAGATAAGATCATCATGGTAGGTGAGGCTTTAGTTGGTACTGACTCTGTTGAACAAGCAATAAATTTCAATAACGCATTCGGCAATAGACGTAATTTGGATTTTTTTATTATATCTAAGGTCGATACTGTGGGTGATTTAGTAGGTACTATGATTAACATGGTCATGGCTACAAAAGTTCCAATCTTATTTGTTGGAACTGGTCAAACGTATACTGATATTAAAAGATTAAGCGTTAAAACTGTTGTTGATATGTTAATGAACTAAGCTTATTCATTAAATATACTTTGAGAGGTCATATATTTATGGACATTCCTTAACTTAGCATATATATAGCGATGTAAAATATATCCAACTTTGTTGTGAAATTGCGCGACAATCCAGACAGCGATTTTCCTTTCTAAAATCGAAGTTGATAGCCTTTAATTCGACAGATCTAAGAGTTATCATTTCAATGGTAACAACACTGTATTAAGGACATATATTCATACGATTAAGTAACTGAATATTACTTTGATGAGATTTCATTCAAAAAGAAAGGATTCCAATGCTTCAGATGCATCTACTACCACGGAAGGATACAACTATCATTTATATTTAAAAATAAATGCCAATAGGGCGGCGGACTTGGTACCCAGAGTAGAAACTGAACATCTGACTGATTCCGGTGCTAGTACTCCTTCAACTATATCGAGCAAGAAGCATGTTAACCCAGTATTGGTGGCTGTGCTTAATAATGTGAAAAGGAAGACCAAGCGAAAACTTAACACCAACCAGCCCAGTTGGGATGCATCCTTGCTATTTCCGCTAAAAACAAAGGATTACTCACTGATTGTTACCTTGACGGTATGGGATAAGCATAAAAGATACAAAAATTACCTTGGAGAATTGAGAATTAACTTGAGCGATATCTTCTACAAAGATGGAAAGTTTCAGTCTAAATCAAATCTTAAGTGGTATAAGTTATATTCGAATAAAGAATATCATAGTTTTATTACTGGCTCGTTATTATTATCATTTGAATTGGAAATCAGACTGAAAAAGCAGAAGTCAAAATCCAGAAAGACAAAAGAACAAATGCAAGCACCTTCACAGACATCGGTCCTTGATTCTAATTCAGAAATTCACGATGCTAATATTTTTCACAATCCACCTGACATTTTTGTTGTTCCGCCCTCAAGAAAAACTACCATTGGTATGAACAAAAAGGTGGATATGTTAAGTATATCAGATCATGAAATAGGATCCTCGGTGACGATGAAAGAAAATAAAGAAAGAACTTTCTGGGATTGGAAGAAGCTGTTAATTAGTCTGGAATCTGACTCAAATATTACAAAACCAGATGAACAAGGTTTTTATTCCGATACTAGCGACGTACTTAGTTTGCTGGCAGACTTGTCCGACATTGATTCAATAAGTTCTGTGGCCATATCCAATAAGGATTCTAGGGAGTCGCCGGACCTGCAGCCGAGTCCTGCTTCATCCTTACGAAAGCCGAAGTACTTGAAAGTGAGAGCGGATGATATGAGCTCGTTATCTGATGGATCAGTGTTTTCTAGTGACAGTGCTATCAACTATGACAGTGATTCAGCAGCAAATGATAATGCTGCTGCCAAAGGCATTGTGGCATTGAATAATGAGTGCCTGAAATCCAAGAGAAGTTTTGGCTTTAAAAAATTGAAAAAAAAAAAGGAAAAAGAGCAGTTCAATTTAACAAAACGGGCTGTCTTAGGTGTTTTATTTCTTGAAATTGTATCATGTTCTGATTTACCTCCAAATAAAAGTTTTAATCGTGCAACGTTTGATATGGATCCATTTGTTGTGGTAACATTCGGCAAAAAAACCTTCAGGACAAGTTGGAAACGTCATACATTAAATCCAATTTTCAATGAACGATTAGCGTTTGAAATTTTGCCACATGAGAGTAATTTTGACATTCAATTCTTTGTCTTGGATAAGGATCAGTTCTCGTACAACGATAATGTGGCAAATATCTCTTTAAGAATGAAGGATGTCACGAACATGGCGACTGCACTCCCTACTTCTACATACGAAAACAAGCACCTGGCTCCATCATCATTTTCATTATTGCCTAATCCGCTGGATGCGGGTCTTTCTACTGGAGAAAATGATTCCCAACTGCAAAACTCAAGCATTAAGATACTTGACGATGATAATATGGTACATTCAGTACGAAAGAAAAAATTTACTAATAGAAGAAAAGTTACTGTTCTGCATGCTGATACTTCAAGATTTAAAACTATGAATTTAACATTAGATTTGCATAAATCCAAGTATATTGGAAAGCATTATCCTACATTAAAAATCAGGGCTAGATTCGAACCATATGAGAGCTTAAGAAGACAGCTTTGGAGCATATTATTAGAGCAATATGGATTGAACGAAAAGCCGGATAAATATGACTTTATTGAATTAATATCATTTTTGGATACTTTAGGTTGTGCAAATAGTGATCAAATTGTAACTAAATTTTTTGATAAATATAAAAGACTGGCATGGGGAGGTGATTTGTTATCGATCAGTGAAATTATTGACGCATTAGAAGACCATGTGAAATTTTCAACTGGTATTGATGATAAGCTTTTTGATATCGAAAAATGTCCTTTGTGTTGTCAAAAAAGGTTGTCGAAAAAGCAAGATTGTGACATAATTACACATGTTGCTATATGTGCATCCAAAGATTGGAGTATCGTTAATAAGTTATTAATTTCATCTTATGTTACTCCACAAATTGCGACTAAGAGATGGTTTACCAAAGTTTTAATCAAATTGACCTATGGTAAATATACTTTAGGTAGCAATTCAGCTAACATTCTTGTTCAAGATAGAACAACAGGTATCATATTGGAAGAAAAGATGGGAATTTATGTTCGATTAGGTATCAGATTATTATACAAAGGATTTGACACAGCCAAGTCAAGAAGAATCAGGCAAGTTTTAAGGAGCCTAAGCATTAAACAAGGTACCAAATTTGATAATCCACAACTGAAGAATGACATTGAATCTTTTGTCAAGTTTCATAAATTAGACTTGTCACAATGCCTTGAGCCAAACTTAGACAAGTATGCTACTTTCAATGCATTTTTCTATAGAAAGTTGAAGCCTAACGCGAGACCAATCGAGTCTTTAAATGATAATAGAATTGTTGTATCTCCAGCGGATTGTCGTTGTACTGCATTCGCCACTGTTAAACATGCTAAAGAGGTTTGGATTAAAGGACGGAATTTTACAATAGCCAAATTATTTAACGGTAATTTCAACAATCTACAAGAAACCGATATTTTTAAAGCTGACTGTTGTTCTCTTGGCGTTTTTAGATTAGCCCCTCAAGATTATCATAGATTTCATTCACCTGTGGATGGTGTTATCAAAAATATAAAATACATCGAAGGTGAATACTATACAGTGAACCCGATGGCTATTAGATCAGAACTAGATGTGTTTGGGGAAAATGTTCGTGTTATTATTCCCATAGAAACTAAGGAGTTTGGAACAGTTATCATGATTGCTGTTGGTGCAATGATGGTGGGCTCTACTATTCTAACGAAAAAAGAAAATGATGAAGTTAAAAGAGGTGATGAAATTGGTTTCTTTAAATTTGGTGGATCAACGATATTATTGTTGTTCAACAATAAGATGTTTAAGTTTGATTCAGATTTGGTTAATAATTCTACTACTTCTGTGGAAACATTGATTCGAGTTGGTGAAAGCATTGGCCATTCACCGGAAGTTGAAGAACACAAGAGAGATCATATTGATTTCAGTTCTCAATCCAAAGACTTCAAGTTGAACTTGATTAGAGCACTTACTGGTGGAGATTTGACTACTGCTAAAGAATTAAGTAACTGGGAAAGTACTCATACAAATATAGAGGATTTAGTGGATGTCGTTAAGGAAGAAGGTGTAATGGAAGACGAAGAAGATGATGACGACCTAGATGAAGGTCTGTTTTTCAGTGATGAAAGCGATGCATACGATTTATAGCGCATACCTAAATCAATTTAAAATTTAACAATATATAGTGCATAAATAAACCCTTGTATCATTCCCAACCTGTTTTGATCCCATAATTTTTAAATCTTTGTGAAATGGATTACATGTAGTCTATTTACATTGGTTATTTATGCCCTGGAACTAAACTCACAGGGACGTAAATATTATCTTCATTAATGCCTTTTGCTTCTTCCAATCCACGAACGTGCCATCCTAAATACTCGATATTGTACTTAATGTTGCGGATTTCGTCGTATTTTAATTGAACGAGTCTTGGCTCCAATATGAACTTCGTGAGTAACGGTGGTAATATCAAGCCACTTAATAATCCAATAGCGGTAGGTGATTTAATAACTAACGACATTATATTGATTTTACTTTTAGAAATCAAAACATTTCTATTGTTTTAGTGGAGGGATGATGTAGATTTATATTGCGAAATCAGTGGTATCCCGGAGAATTTCAAACCTACGGAACTTTATCACGATTTTATTCCTAATTGAAAATCAGGCCACCACTACGTTATTCCGATTTTTATCATAAGAATACCTAAATATCACCATGTTGTACAAGATTATGTTGTACAAGATTTATTTATATAGATATAGTTTATCAATAATCCAAATTATCAGAAGTCAACTTTGTCCAACTAATCTTCTTGCAAAATAATTATGTGAAATCATGTCTAGTATGTATATGCATATAAATTTCTATACAATTATTTATTTTAGGCCTTTTGCTTACCACCATACAAAATTCTCCATTCATCAATTTTGCTTTCGTCAATTCTTTTGAATAAATATTGAGCCTTACCAATACAATGACCAGGTTCTAAAACCAATTCAAACTTGTCAGTAATAGACAATGGAGGTGCATTCAAGACTTGGCAAATTTGAGTTGTACATTCCGGCATGAATGGACTAATAATAGCACTAACCAAGTAAATCAAATTCAAGCCAACACCTATAACAGCATCAGATTTGTCTGGCAAGTTGGTATACAAATTGTTATCTAATTTATTGTCCTGCAAGAATTGATTACCACGAGATGAGATAGACATTGCAATTTCCAAACCACGGCGTAAGTTTACGGCTTCCATATTCTCAATGTAATTAGCTAATAATTGATTAATTTCGGAGTTAAACTTGTCATAATCCGGAAGATTCTCAGGGTTGAAACCAGGGACAACTCCATTGTACTTAGCAATCACAAATTTAACCAATCTGTTAACAAAGTTACCTAAGTTAGCCAATAACTCGGAGTTGTTTTTAGTAACAAATTCAGCCCAAGAAAAATGGGAATCAGAAGTTTCAGGTCTCACAGAGGCCAAGTAGTATCTCCAAACCGATGGCGAAATATTAGTGTCTTTGGCATTATTCCCGAAGACACCTACTCCTCTGGATTTAGAAAATTTACCATCCTCATATTGTAAATATTCGGTGGTATTCAAATGGTGTAACTTCGTCCACTTTTCTCCCGTACCGAATTGAGAAGCCGGGAAAACAACAGTGTGGAATGGAACATTATCCTTACCCATGAACTGATATAAATCAACATTTTCGGGATTCTTCCACCATTTCTTCCAATCATCAGAGTTATTATCATTGAAATAATTTGCTGTGATAGACACATAACCAATAGTTGCATCAAACCAAACATATAATACTTTTTCTTTAAATTTTTCTAATGGTACTGGTGTACCCCAAACCAAATCTCTGGTGATACATCTTGGTTCCAATCCTTGTTTCAACCATGAATTCGTAATAGTCTTGGAATTCTTTGACCAGGCTCCCTTTTCTGAGGCTTCTTCAACCCATACTTTGAGTTCAGGTTCCAAATCATTCAATTTAAGGTAGATATGAGTGGAATTCCTTGGGATAGGCTTAGTATTATCAACCTTACAACGGGGGTCTATTAATTCAAATGGGTTTAATAAAGTACCACATTTGTCACATTGATCACCCCTAGCATCTTCATATTGACACTTAGGACAAGTGCCTTCGACAAATCTATCAGCTAAGAATGCATTATGTTCTTCACAATATAACTGTTCCGTAGTCTGCTCTTCTAAATAACCATTATCATATAACTTCATAAATATATCCTGTGCAATTTCAGTTTGTTGAGTGGTCGTCGTTCTGCCAAAATAATCAAAACCAATATCAAACCAATCATAGACATCCTTATGGATCTTATGGTACTTATCACACAATTGCTTAGGTGTAATATTTTCCTCTAATGCCTTAGTTTCAGTAGCTGTACCATATTCATCGGTGCCACAAATGAACAACGCATTATAATTTCTATTTTTTGCGTAACGAGAATATATATCTGCTGATAAGACTGAACCAACAATATTGCCTAAATGTGGAACATTGTTAACGTAAGGTAACGCAGATGTAATTATGATATTTCTTTCGTTTTCCTTAGGAACAATTCTTTCGGCCTGTTTCTTAACTAAATGTCCAACTTTTACCTTTTGGATTCCAGAGTTCTTACTTTTTGGTCTTTCTAAGGTGGTGATAGATAACGCGTGCTTAATACCATCAGAAACTTTTGGTAATTCGTTAAATTCTTGGTACCATTTGTCTATTTTGGTTTCATTATTACCGTCGCTCAAGACAGCATAGACAGAAGCAAATATAATAATTTGTGCAGCCGAGGCTTCCGCCTTATCAAATTTTATCGAGCTTTCGTTGATGGCTTGAGCAATTGCATCCTTTTTATTAGATTTTATAGCGGAATAAAATGCAGTCTCTTCGAAAGCTAAAATATCATCTTTGCTAAAATCGTCAGCAAGATACTTTACAATAGCGTTCGGTTCAGACAATTCAAAGCCTAATTTCCTATCGACGAAAGAAAGAGATGACTCATCTTCACTTAAAACAACACTTAATTCAGGAAAATAAATAGCAGAAGCTAAAGATAATTTCAAGTTATTGGTCAATGTCAACAAAGTGTTTCCTTTTTCACCAATTAATTGAAGCGATGACATATTTTTCTTATTTAATCTACCAGCAAAGTAGAATTGTTGATCTTTCTGGGTAAAAAAAGTTGGATGCTCATTCCTCAATAATATTAACACAAAAATATTTATCGATCTTAACCAAGGATAAAAGATACTAATTTCTAATTTATAACCATTAATATTATTATACAGCAAGTTATGTTAAGAGTAGTAAAGAATGTAAAATTAAAAAGGCGTGTGAATGTGGTGTCACCTAGGAATATAAGTTATTGGAAAGACACGGACGACTGGAATAGTCTTATATCGTCTAGAGACTTGGGTCTGATTCAAGACCAAACAAATGCAAACACAGGTAAATCATTGGAAGGAACAACATTTATAGCTAAAGACAACATAGCTACAACAAAAGAGCCCACGACTTGTGCATCTCAAATGCTTGATAATTATTATAGTCCTTTTGATGCGACGGTGATAACATTATTGGAAGAAGAAGGTCTGAAATTAACAGGAAAAGCCAATTTGGATGAATTCGGTATGGGGTCTGCTAATGTTAATTCGTATTATGGACATACAGTAAACCCTTTATTTTCAAACAAGGAACACATAGCCGGCGGATCCTCAGGAGGGTCGGCAGCTAGCGTTCAAGGCAATTTGGCAACATTTAGTCTTGGTACAGATACCGGAGGCTCAGTGAGATTACCTGCAAGCTATTGTGGTGTGGTGGGTCTTAAGCCAACCTATGGAAGAATATCCAGGTGGGGAGTTATTCCTTATGCCCAGAGTTTGGATACGGTTGGAATTTTGTCAAAGGATATTGAAACTGTGCAGAAAGTTTTCAAAGTTTTGGATAAGCATGATCCTAAAGATCCAACATCTTTACCAGGAGAATTTAGAGAAAAAGTGAAGAACGAAAAGGAAAAATATCTGGAGAGCAGATCACAATTGGTCTTTGGAGTGCCTGACGAATTTTTAGTAAAAGAATTGTCCGATGAAACGAGAATGCACTGGCTGCATATGTTATGTACGTTACAAGATATGGGTCATATAGTAAGAAGGATTTCTATTCCCTCTATAAAGAAACTGATACTGGCGTACTTTACTTTAGCCACTGCAGAGGCTTCGTCAAATCTTTCTCGGTATGATGGGGTGCGATATGGTTTTAGTACCAATGATTTAAAAGATTCACCCCTAGAACTTATGGCAGAAAATAGAAGCAAATCATTGGGCATAGAAGTCCAAAGAAGAATAATACTAGGTAACTACACTATGTCAGCAGATTCGGGGAACCATTACTTCAAGGCTACCGATGAGCGCCGAGAAATGGTTGAAGACCTCAATGAAATTTTGAGCTTCACAAATTTGCTAGTGAATGAACCTGCAGAATATCTGTCTGATAGATGTGACATTATTGTTACACCCACAGCTATGAGTGGACCATTGACTGTTGAAGAGTACATGCGTCACGACAGAGAAAACTTTTTAAACAGTTACGTGAATGATATATTAACAGTCCCTGCATCATTAGCTGGAATGCCAGCTATATCTATTCCTTGGAAAACACCTGGAACTGACTCATCTATTCCTCAAGGAATGCAATTGATGGCTCAGTTTGGTGATGACTACTTTCTTCTTAAAATTGCCTCAGAATTGATGAAAGTGAATATTACATAATGGGCTTGTTTTCTTGTATATACTGTAAACATAATAAACGAAAATGCTATATTTAAACAATATATGAAATGAACAGTTGAATATCATAACATCATTAGTAACTGATTGACTAGAAAAAGTAGAAATAAATCAAAAATGCAATTGTTATGCAATAGACTAGAAAATGAATGTTGAAATCATTTTCATCATGCCTATTACGACTATTTTCTACCTAATAACGTCAAAAATTCTTCCCTTGTCTTTTGATGATCACGGAAACATCCAAGCATACAACTGGTGGTAGTCGAAGAACCCGTCTTTTGGACCCCTCTACTAACCATACACATATGTGTTGCTTCTAAAACAACAGCGACGCCTCGTGGCCTTAAAATTTCCTGTAAGGCCATCGCAATTTGTTTGGTTAATCTTTCTTGAACCTGGAACCTTCTAGCATACATTTCCGCTAAGCGGGCCAATTTTGACAATCCTAACACTCTCTTGTTTGGAATATATGCAATATGTGCTTTACCAAAAAATGGAACTAAATGGTGTTCACATAACGAGTATATTTCTATGTCTCTTACAATAACCATTTCATCGTGGTTTTCTTCGAAAACAGCTTTTTTAATAACATCTCTGATATTATCTTCGTATCCTTTCGTAAAATACAACATGGCACGAGCGTAACGTTCTGGTGTTTCCAACAACCCTTCTCTCTCAACGTCTTCACCTAGTTCAGTTAATATCGTCTTCACAGCAGAAGCGATTCTAACTTCCCTAGTGTTGGCTTCTTCCTGTGTCTGCTCGATACGAGAACGAGCCCCTCTTGATGGCCATGATAATCCATCATTATCTATTGGGGGATTTAAAGTACATGGTGAAGCAATCCTAGTTTCTAATGGAGTTCCAAATCTCGGGTTGGTGTCATCTCCTGATAACTTTGATCTTTTCAATGGTAGTATTGGTTTCGGGGAGTAAGTACCATTAAATGGTTCACTTTTGGATGATTTATCATTCTTCCCTGACATGATTTATTATATTAGTTCGTTCTAATATACTATTGTCAAGACTTGAAAAATCTGTTCAATTCTTTCATGAATGAACGATTAGTATGATCTTTTCGCAGTTGTCCAATTTTCTCACGTGAAAATGCACGATGAAATGAATAGACCCGGATCAACTACAAACTACTATAGAAGACAACGCATAGACGATTCATACATGATCTGATTTTCAATGATTTACAAAATCATAAATTCGTAGAAAAATTAAAATCATATAAAAAAGTATAAACATTAAAAAGTTATTAATAATCGTTATGAAAAGATCAATTATTCGCAGAATGGATTCAAAGCACGTACTGTCAAACATGGCAAGGCCATACCTATTTCAGCCCTTATAAGAATTGGCACTTGGGTCAATTCCCTGATCTCTTGAATATACGAACCATTGTCAACTCTGGTGATGAGGTCTTGCATGTACGGCTTCAAGCCACCTAAAGCATCGACGTCTCCGGTACCATTAGCGGAATCCGCTTTAATTAGCGACGAAGAATTGGTTCTCGCATTCTTCGGGAAAGATGATCTTGTTGGCGACGATGGCATAGATCTGGTGTTTAAATCTTTAGATTCCAGATCCAATTTGCTGGCCGAGGGGATGGTTAAAGTTGGAACTTCCAAATTCAATTTGGATAATTTCTCCACAATTGAATCAGACATAACATTATTTTTTTCCAATAAAGATTTGCTTTGAATCTTCGCCGCTTGTAATGACGAAGTTCTGTATTTGTTCTTAATCGACGATCTATAAGACAAAGAAGACTGTTCATCTGGTGGAATATATGTAGCCGAGTCAACTCCTTTTTCCCAATAGAGGTCTAAAAGTCTAGAAGATTTGTCGAACTCCGCCTTAACCAATGGCAATTGGTCACCATGAACTCTCTTCTCAACGCCAAACTCTGGAATAAATACATCGAATGATGATTCATAAACTTGAATAACTGTACCCATACATAATAGTTGTCCGGCACTTTCACTGATTTCATTAATTGTTTGAGATAATAACAAATGAATAGCTTGTTCTTGAGCATTTGCCGCACAATCTTTCTTGAAGTTACAATAATCAGCTGTTGCCTTTAATGCATCCAAATCTGCTAGCATGTCATCTTCCAGTTTGTTAAGTACTGCTTTCAATTGTCTGTGAACAATCAAATCGGCGTATCTTCTTAATGGAGCCGTAAAATGAGTGTACAATGGAATATTAAAATAATAATGGCCATAACTATCGGGGTCCTGTTTCCCTGCCACGTAATATCTTCCTCTTGACATACATTTGTATAACAATATTTCAATACATTGTCTTTTGACAGGATCTTGAATCTTCAAGATAGATCTTTGTAAAGTAGAAGAATTAGTGGTATCAATTTCAAACCCTAAATTGGTTGCCTTTCGAACAAAGGTTTCCATTTTTTGTAAAGTTGGCAATGACTGACGACGCAATAATGCTTGGTCACCGAGATTTGAATGTATCTTTGCAGCAATCGCATTATTCACTTTATGGGAAATCTCACTTATAATATCAAAAGAAAGACTATCTTTGAAGATATTCAAATGCATGTTAACCTTTTCGTCATCTAATTGATCTAACAAAGTTAAGTTTGGAGCGATGCCTAATTCCTTGTCATTTAATCTTTGACGACGGAATTCTTTAGCAATCAAACCAAAAGTCTTGATATAGTCTGAAGTTGCAGAAGAGATATTATCTACTTGCTTACCACTTAATATTTGGTCAAATGAGTCATATCTAACAATTTGTTTTGGTACAACGATAGATTCATGGATATAAAGATCTTCAACTTCAAAATTAGTCGTATCGATTTCGAAAATAACTGAAAGTGCTAAGTTTCTTTCATTTTCCTTGAATGACATCAACTTGTTGACTTGCCGAGGGAACAAATGTGTAAGTTTTTGAGGTAAAAATACAGATGACGATCTTTTCTTCGCCTTCCTATCTAATACCGATCCGGGCTTTATAAAAAAAGCAATATCCACGACGTGGAAACCCAATTCAATCTTAGTGTCTGAAAGTCTTTTAACATGTAATGCATGGTCGACAAATTCCCCATTTTGAGAGAATGATATAATGTAATCATTCAAGTATTCTGTTCTTTCTATATTATTTAACTCAGATTCAATACTTGGAAAATCATTAACGTATGGTGCCACAATTCCACTATCATCATCCTCAGGGTATTCATCACATAGAAAGTTATTATCTCTTAAAATCGAATTAATTTCGGTTTCCGGATCATCAAGTTTAGCTAATTTGCTAACCAACGTACCAAATGGATGCAAGGAAGTGATTGGCCATCTCTTAATTGAAGCAACAAATAATTGGTCAGCATATTTCTCATGATTTTCCACAAAATCTTTTGGTGCTTGTTCAGTTGGAATAGCGATTAATGGCACTTTCTTATCCGTAGGCTTAAACCAAACAATTTTCGGTCTCTTAGACTGTTGATTTGATGGTTCTTTTCCGTATTTTTTATCCTTTGCCGCCTGTGCTGCCTGAGCAGGTCTCAATAGGCCTAACGTGCCTGCAAACAATTGACCAGGTATACGATCAACAACTGCAACAACATGACCCGCATATAATGGTTTAACTTCATCATTAATCTCTTCTTCCTCAACCAAAAGTAGTGACTGGCCTTCAACTTCAACATCATCATTCTTCTTCATGGTTGGTCTTTGCTTCAATGACCCTCTTCTCGTTAAGCCTGAATCACCGTCATTTTCGGATTTATCTACTACATCACCACTAGTTGTAGGTGCTGATGTGGATGTTGCATCGTTATGAATGTCGTCATTTAATATCGAAGTGGTTGGCGTTTTACCTAAAGTATTATCTTTTCTTCGTTTCTTTTCTTCTTTTTCTTTCTTAGATTCCCAAACTTCATCAACAATTAATAATTCAACAGCCACCAAGTCTCCCTCTAAAGCACGATTACGATCTTTTGAGCCGCAAATAAAAATATCGGCATCCAATAACCCATCAGTAGAGACGTAGGCATCAGATCTATTCTTCTTATTGACTCTTAAAGTACCAGTAACTAAGCGTCCATCGTTAATCAACTCAGGTAAAGAGGATTGCGGTAAATATGGAGCAAAAAGAGATTTCCGTCCATTGGTGTTACTATTTGCCCCATTATTTGGCATAAACTGAGATAACGATGAAATAGAAGAACCGCCACCATATGAACTATTACGGGGTCTATGTCCAGGAACAAACGAAGCTTGAGGAGGCTCAAGCTGAGAAGAATGTTGTCTATGGTGCAGCTGTTGTTGTGATCTCCAATTTGTATTCATATTAACAGCACCATTTGGGTCGAAATTTCTAGAACCAGACCTATAATGAGAACCACGCCTTTGGTGGCCTCGCTCTGGACTTTGGTTGATAGTAAAGTTCGGAGTTGGAGGCAATAACGAATTACTTTCGGGGGGAAATTTGAAAGATTGCTGTCCATAAGCCAAAGATTTAGATCTACTGTGAGCCGACCCAGATGAACCACTTGAATATGATTGTCCTGAAGAATCATGATCTGCGCTCTCGGACGAGGAGTTTGGCGGAAATTTAAAAGAACCAATATTATCATTTGGGTTAGGGCTGGAGTTCATATTTGGGTTAACTTCGGGATTGTCACTAGTAGGGCTTAACGACGATCTGTTAGTCTGTCTTTGGTTTGCAGCAGCTTTGATAGCTTCATTCAATCCCAAAGAATGTCTCCTGTTATGGCCCATATTCTGATTTGATGCAGATCCCGTTCTCCTGTGGCCCTGCCCACTACCCCCACTATTCGAATTGATCGACGATGATCTTGAGTGTGAACGGTAATTAGATGGAGGCGGCATCAACTCAGAAACGTTGCTGTTGGCACTGTTTCCTGCATTTACTGCGTTGTTGCCACCGCTATTCTTCGCCGGATAGCTGTATTGTTGCTGTTGTTGTAAGATTTGCTTCTGTTGTGCCTGCACCGCTTCCAATTGTCGTTGAAGGTTATATTGCTCCACCATGAGTGTGGTCAACTCACTTGGTGAACGTCTATGTGCAATATGTAAGTTTCTTGGTTTCCTGGACTCGGTCCCTCCGTTAGACCCTGGGATGTTCAAGTTGTCTGAGTTGCTGTTGTTATTATTGTCACCCGAACTCATTGCGTAACTTTTCCGTCTGTTTATATCTTATTATCGAACGTAACGTGTCGTATAATTAATGTTTCTCTCCTTGATGTAAGAAAACAACACTTCAATGTCCAATAAATATCGCAATCAACCCCTACCGTATTCTATAATCTAATTCAACTTGTATTGTCTTCAATTGACCTAATCAAATATTATATGGAGTAAAGTCTTGTTGCTTAGCTTTACGTTTGTATTAAAAAGATTGGACGTGTCCCAAATTAAGTCCACTCAAGATGTTTTATATTATAAAAATTCTATAATGAAAGTAATCAATAATACAATATATCAATATTACCAATCTCTTAATAATAATTATCCAATTCCAGGCAATTATATTAAGCACTCAAATCAATTGCTATAAATTTTTAAGGATTAAGGAGAGCACACCTTTTTATATAAAAAATTTTGTAGATAATTCCTCAAGAGCGGTCACACCGCGAAACTGCGCACAAAGTGAGTCTGGAATCATATTTTACATAGCTTCAGGTATACACATTTGACAAGTACTAGGAAACTCGGTAATGTCGACATAAGGTTTAGATGGCGACCTACTAGGCAAATTGTAGTGAAGTTTAATTTTATTTACGGAAAAAGCTGAAATAAATACGCCTTATATTGCATATATACGTAAAATTGCATTGTGATGAGCATTGCTGCAGATAGTAGATATTCACGTAGGAGAAGACAAATTAAATTAGATAGGTAATACTATATACTAAAAGAGATTGTCTCACACTTGCGTGTGTTAAGGTCGAGCAAGACGATTTGTCCGGTCTGAGAAAAATCAGGAATACTGATTAGAGTAACTTCGGCTGGCTCGTCGTTATCGTGGTGTCCTTGTAATTTTATAGTTTTTGTATGGTACAGATTTTGGTTTCCGACAAAGTAGACATGGGGGGTTTCGTTTGCGAGGGTGAAGGGGTCGGTGTTGTCGAATGGGTAGCAATATAAAGTATCTGGGGCGGTGGGGACGATGTTTTGCCATTTGATGTTTGATTCCATAATGGTGAGGACGATTTCTGGATCGCTAAGAGTTTCGGGCGTCAAGTACTTCAAGATGTCGTCGACGTTTTGGCCTGACGTGCCTAACATACGCAAGCCGCTTTGTTTGACCTCGAGCCACGCTGGGTTGGTTAAATTGTGTAAGCTGGGGCCGTCCACGTACTTCTTATTGGACTGGAAAATCGACTTGTGGAGCGGCTGCTGTGGTAAGCAAATTTCAGCTGGATCGTTGTTCCCTGGCATTATTGATATACGCAACGATGGCAACAAGTCAGTTACAAATTGGTCTAAGCTTCTCAACGAGTCAGTATTATACTTGGAAATATTCTTGGACCCGTAGTTATTGGTTGTGAAAAAGTCGTCATCAACAGTCTCTTCGATAGGTGCCACTGAGTCACCTGCTATAATCAATTGAGATATGTGTGATGCTGCTTTTGTATCATAGTTACTTCCTAGCTCTCCACATAAATACTGTTTCAATAACTCTATCTTTATGTTGTGATTCGCTTCATCGCACAAATTAAGGCCCGATACAAACGCAACTTTACTGTTTTCTGGATTTGGTCCACGAAGTGGTTTCTGGGGTGATACCAATGGATACACAACATCCATTATCTCAAAAATACCGGCTTGTATCTCAATTCCCAATACGGCGACGATACAGCCAGTAACTAAGATATTTTTTTTCAAAAACTCATCATTATTCAATACAGCTCTACCGGATTCGTCCTCAAGCATAACAACGGGCATTTCCTTCGCGTCAGGCACTGTATATGTATCAGGAATCTTCGGTAAAACATCGTCAACACCGTTTTCAACATCATTCAAAATATTCAACTTATTCTTCATGTCTGAAAATATCGTCCCACTTACCCAACACAACTGTCCACTTTCTATATCCAATATTTTTTCTCTTTTAGTAACCACTTGTCCATTTACTTTTTTGGTTCCATCTCCCCATTTTTTCAAAGCATTTTCGTCTACACTTTGCTTTAAAACTGATAATCGATATTGATACATAGCATAAAATTGTTTGTCATATTTACGCTCTTTAGTTTTTAGGTCATAATCATCCTGTTTATCGAATACTTCCAGAAATTGCATAACAGCTCTATCGACTGTATCTCCAGAGACATCTATGTCATTATTCATATACTTTTGGAGCGACATAAGTGTTGCAATATATAAATCATGAATGAATGAATCTCATTTTTTTTTTTTGGCATAATTATGTACGCGTTTCAATTAATTTATCATTTACATTAAAATACATAATAAAAGAAGCTATATAAGGAATTGAGTAGAACTATATAAAAATATGCAGAAGATAACTAACCGGAGGCAGTTCGCCAACTCAAGTTCTCCTTTGTTTTTTATGCTTTTTCTCTATAGATTTACCACTTGCACCGATTGTAATATTAACTTTAGGAGGAACATCAAAGCCAAAAGATTTTGCAACCTTAACCAAATCTAACTTGTCAATTTGGTATACAGTTTTCAAGTGATGAGATGCATAGGCTTGTAAATAAGATCTATAACCATCTTTGGCTGATTGGTGTAACCAATAATTACCTTTGATTAATTTGGTTAATTGAGATTGAACATTAGCAATTTTATTCGTTGGGAATTCGTACTCGTTTAATGGAACATTAGCTGCCTTTAAGTATCTCAAGAAACCTAATTCGGAAGGCGTTAAAAACATCAATGATTTACCCTTACCGGCAGTACCTCTGGCGGTTCTACCAACTCTGTGGATGTAATCCCTTGGATCATCAGGTGGGTCGAATTGAATAATCCAGTCGACCGCTGGGATATCTAAACCTCTAGCAGCAACGTCTGTACATATCAAAATACCCTGTTTAGCATTACAGAATTCAAAGAAGGTGTTAGTACGTTTCTGTTGTTTTTGCTTACCGTGCAAATCTAACACTGGTAAATCAATGTAATTTAATAACTCTCCGAAATATTTAACACAGTTACAAGAAGAAAGGAAAACAATGATCTTCTTCTTGATGTTTCTTTTCAAAAATGAAAATAATAACAAAAATCTCTTGTCAGACTCGCACACAACATAACCCTGTTCTAAGCCAGCAACCGTAGAGGCTTCGCTTTCTGAAACGACATTAATATATAAAGGTCCAGGTCTTAAAGAAATTCTTGCTAAATCTTCAACCTTGGTGGTTTGGGTTGCAGAAAATAACATAGATTGTCTATCTTCATTTGGCAAGATTTTGATGATTTGTTTCATTTCCTCTTCGAAACCTATTTCTAAAATTCTATCTGCTTCATCAATAATTAATGCTTTCAAATTCTTGAAAACAAAACCTTTAGTATTTTGTAAGTGATCTAATAGTCTACCTGGAGTCGCAATCAACAAGTTTACACCTTTCATTAATTTTTCAGCTTCTTGTCTTCTGTTCGCACCCCCTATAACAATACCGAAGGTTTGAGTGTGATGAGCCATTAATTCCCTGGCAACACCAAAAATTTGTAAAGCTAGTTCTCTTGTTGGTGAAACAACAACAACACCGGTACCATTTCTTGGCTTGAATTTCAAAGAATACAACATCTCGATAGCTGGAATCAAAAAAGCTAAAGTCTTACCTGAACCTGTCTTGGCCGCACCTAACACATCACGTCCGGTCAACAATGGTGGGATGGTTTTGGCTTGAACTTGAGTCATCTTACTGAATCCCATTTCCTTGATAGCCTTTAATGTTGGTTCAGATAACCCAGCCTCCTCAAACTTATCGGTCACTATATCATCATGGCTAGGTTCTGGAGCTGGTTTAGTCAATTCTTTAGTTCTTTCTTCATCTTTGGAGGCGTTTTCCCTCTTCTTTTCATTTCTTGTTTCAGGGTCCTTGATATCTTCTCCCAATAGTTCCGCTACTTCATCGAAATCTTCATCCAATTCTTCGACTAATTTTCCGTTATCCGATTCTGACGCATCTGACTCTTCTTCATGTACTCGTTTCTTGGGTTTAACGTCCCTGGATAACTGATTCCTACTTGTCTTAGGAGATCTTCCAGTTTTTGACTTAGAACTCACTGCCATGGTCTTGTATGTGAAGAAAATCAATTAAAAAAGGTTCTGCTACGTTAAACTAATTTTTTCAGTCTCATCTCATCGTTAACAAAAATATTTCGTTCTGTATAATTTATGTCACGTGAAAACTTTAATGATTTGAGTTATTAGGTAAAACCAATTCACGAAATAGTTAAATACTATACAAATTACAAGCAAAATAACTATTGAAGTAGTTAGTAGTTTCTGGTGCAGTAATGGCCTCGTATTCGGTAAATTCTACTAAATCGTTCATGCAGGCTATGCAGCCCATGATAGAAATCCTAAATACTTTACCTGTATCGTCGGATGAGAAGATACCCAGAATAGATAACGAAAATAATAAAATTACTCCGATCGGCACGATATTAGGCAGATTCAGTGGACTTTCTACTGAATTATTAAATAGTATTCTGGATAATAGTCGGATCAGTGGTACTAAAGCAATCAAAGAAATTGAGAAGGAATGCGGAAGGATAACTAATGCTAGAGGAGAACGCTCAAACGAAGTGTTTGATATGGTGAAGAGTATATTGGCTTCGAATCCTGGGGACGAGGAGTTGCAATCGTCGTTGTTCGACATTTTAGGATTTGAAGAGTTCGAATTGATCTCCAAAATTGTGCAAAATAAGTCACAATTATGGACATCGGGCGAAAATAATGAAGAAAATGAATCGAAATTTTTAACACCAAGTGAAAGAGCTCAACAACTTATCAAAAACCATGAACGTGCTAAGAATCAAAACTTGGGTCCCAAGCAACTCCGTCAAGAATACCCGCATGTTTTTAAGAAGCCCGACGTGGGTAATATGTTATCAATTACCGGCAAAAAATTCTCTTTGCCTATTGGTACAACCAGAGAAAGTTATGCAACTCATGAAGAAATAGTTATACCTTATCCTGATAATGAAGCAAATAAGTGGATATCCGATGATAAGCTTGTACAAGTTGATCAATTAGACTTCCTTTGTAAAGGAACTTTCAAAAATTATGTCGAGCTTAACAAGATGCAAAGTTTAGTTTTCCCGGTGGCATATAATACTAATGAAAATATGCTTGTCTGTGCGCCGACTGGTGCGGGTAAAACGGATGTTGCTTTATTAACTATTTTGCATGCCATTAATCAATTCGTCACTGAGACTGTGAGCGAAGATGGCGATATTACTGTAGATATTGACTATGATGAATTTAAAATTGTTTATGTTGCACCATTGAAGGCATTGGCTGCCGAAATTGTGGAAAAATATAGTAAAAAGCTTCAATGGCTAGGTATAAGTGTTAGAGAATTGACTGGTGATATGCAGTTATCGCGGCTGGAAATAATGACAACCCAAGTTATTGTCACAACCCCAGAAAAGTGGGATGTTGTAACCAGAAAACTGAATGGTGATAATGAATTGGTAGCAAAAGTTAAATTACTTATCATAGATGAAGTACACCTATTACACGAAGATAGAGGTTCGGTCATCGAAACTTTGGTAGCACGTACCTTAAGACAAGTCGAGAGTACCCAGCTGATGATCAGAGTTGTTGGCCTTTCGGCCACTTTGCCAAACTACAAAGATGTTGCAGACTTCTTAGGTGTAAATAGATCTATTGGTATGTTTTATTTTGATCAATCATTCAGACCTTGTCCGTTGCAGCAACAATTATTAGGTGTCCGTGGTAAATCTGGTTCTAAACTCGCTAGAGAAAATGTGGATAAGGTATCGTATGAAAAGTTAATTGAGAATATCGACCAAGGGCTTCAAGTTATGGTATTTGTCCATTCTCGTAAGGACACGGTAAAAACTGCACGTACTTTTATATCAATGGCACAATCTTTTAATGAGCTCGGTCTGTTTAATGCTTCCGAAACTTGTGAATCCCATGGCAGATTTAGCAGAGAAATGTCAAACAAAAATAGAAATAGAGACATGAAGGAATTATTTCAATATGGTTTCGGTGTTCACCATGCTGGTATGTTGAGATCGGACCGTAATTTAACAGAAAAAATGTTTACTAGTGGTGCCATTAAGGTATTATGTTGTACGTCCACATTAGCTTGGGGTGTTAACTTACCTGCGGCGGTGGTCATCGTTAAAGGTACCCAGGTTTATGACTCAAAACAAGGTGGTTTTATTGACTTAGGAATTTCAGATGTCATCCAAATTTTTGGTCGTGCTGGTAGACCCCAATTTGAAAAATTTGGTTCAGGTATCTTATGTACTACTAGTGATAAATTAGATCATTATGTTTCATTGATCACTCAGCAACATCCTATAGAGTCAAGATTAAGTGACAAATTGATAGATAACTTAAATGCAGAAATTTCATTAGGAAGTGTCACTAATGTTGAAGAGGGTGTTCAATGGTTGGGTTATACGTACATGATGGTTCGTATGCGTCAAAACCCGTTTGCATATGGTATAGAATGGAAGGAATTGCAGGAGGACCCGCTATTGCACAATAGACGCCATTCGATGATCGCTTCAGCTGCAAGAAGACTTCATGAATTGCAAATGATTATATTTGATGAGAACTCAGGTGCTTTGAATTCCAAAGATTTGGGGAGAATTGCATCTGATTTTTATTTATTAAATAATTCTGTCGAAATTTTCAACCAGATGATCAATCCTAAGGCAACAGAAGCCGATGTTCTTTCAATGATAAGTATGAGTAGTGAATTTGACAGTATAAAGTTTAGGGAAGAAGAAGTTGAAGAGTTAAAGAAATTGTTAGAAACAGAAGTACCATGCCAAATTGCAGGAGACATAGAATCAGCACATGGAAAGACAAACATCTTGATCCAATCATACGTTTCACAAGCTGCAATTAAAGATTCAGCTTTAATGTCTGATTGTAATTATGTGGCTCAGAACTCAGCAAGAATATGTAGAGCTTTATTTTTAATTGGAATGAACAGGAGATGGGGAACTTTCGCAAAAATCATGTTATCCATTTGTAAGTCTGTTGACAAGAGAATTTGGGCATTTGATCACCCCTTAACTCAATTTGATTTACCAGAACATGTTTTAAAAAATATACGTGCAAAAAATCCTCCAATGGAAACATTGAAAGATATGGAATCTGGTGAATTAGGTGATTTGGTTCACAATAATAAAGCAGGAGGTATTCTATACAAGTTAATTTCAAGGTTTCCCAGTTTAGAAATTGACTCAGAAATCTTCCCAATTACAGCGAATGTTATGCGCATTCATATATACTTAGAGCCCGATTTTGTATGGGACGAAAGATATCATGGTAATGCACAAATGTTTTGGATCACTGTTGAAGAATCTGATAATTCAGATATCCTACACGTTGAGAAATTCATACTAAATAAAAAACAAATGAAGAGCCCACATGAAATGGATTTCATGATTCCTTTAGCAGATCCATTACCACCTCAAATAGTCGTGAGAATTATCTCAGACAGTTGGATTGGATCAGAAACTGTTCATACTATATCATTTCAACATCTCATAAGACCTTCAAATGAAAGTATAAGAACAGACTTGTTAAGGTTACAGCCTTTGCCGATTACAGCATTACATGATTCAAAAGTGGAAGCTATTTATTCAAGCAAATTTCGCTATTTCAATCCAATGCAAACCATGACTTTTCATTCATTGTATAATACTAATGATAGTGTATTTGTTGGTTCCCCGACGGGTTCAGGTAAAACCGTTGTAGCCGAACTCGCAATGTGGCATGCGTTCAGAGATTTTCCTGGTACGAAAGTTGTTTATATTGCACCAATGAAAGCGTTGGTCAGAGAAAGAGTTGATGACTGGAGAGCCCGAATCTCACGCAATACCAAGCACAAATTAGTTGAGTTAACAGGTGACTCCTTACCTGAAGCAAAAGATGTTAGAGCAGCGGATATTATTATTACAACACCTGAAAAGTTTGATGGTATCTCACGTAACTGGCAAACAAGAAAATTTGTGCAACAAGTATCGTTGGTTATTATGGATGAAATCCATTTGTTGGCGAGTGATCGTGGTCCTATTTTGGAAATGATTGTCAGTCGTATGAATTATATTTCATCTCAAACCAAGAAACCAATTAGGCTTTTGGGTATGTCAACTGCTGTTTCCAATGCGATGGACATGGCAGACTGGTTATCTGTAAAAGATGGATTATTCAACTTTCCTCAATCTGTTCGTCCAGTTCCACTACAGATGTACATTGATGGTTTTCCTGATAACTTGGCGTTCTGTCCGTTAATGAAGACAATGAATAAACCAGCGTTCATGGCTATAAAACAACACTCTCCTAATAAACCTGTACTTATTTTTGTTGCATCACGTCGTCAAACTCGTTTGACTGCATTAGATCTTATTCATTTATGTGGTATGGAATCTAATCCGCGTAGATTTCTCAATATAAGTGATATAGAGCTACTGGAAATATTAGAAGATGTTAAAGATGATACTTTACGACTTTCTCTACAATTTGGAATGGGCGTTCATCACGCTGGTTTGGTGGAATCGGATCGTCAAATCTCACATAAGTTATTTGAATCAGGTAAAATTCAAATTTTGATTGCAACATCTACCTTGGCGTGGGGTGTTAACTTGCCGGCTCATTTAGTAATTATCAAAGGTACACAGTTCTTTGATGCCAAGATCGAGGCATATAGGGATATGGATTTAACAGATATCCTACAAATGATGGGACGTGCAGGTCGTCCATCATTTGATACAAGTGGTACAGCAATCGTATATACAAAAGAGTCTAAAAAGGTATTTTACAAACACTTTTTAAACTTAGGTTTTCCTGTGGAATCATCATTACATAAAGTTTTGGATAATCACATTGGTGCAGAAATTTCTGCAGGTACTATTACTACCAGACAAGAAGCAATGGACTTCTTAACATGGACATTTTTGTATAGAAGAGCACACAATAACCCCACTTATTATGGTATAGAAGATATTAGCATGTTTGGAATTTCCAAGTATTTGGCAGGATTGATTGATCATACAATAGAGAACTTGATGCAATCCAAATGTGTTATAATTATTGGTAAAGATAAACTTGTTGCTACACCATTCTTGCATGTTTCATCTTATTATTATCTTTCGCATAAGACTATACGGAACTTAGTTAATAAAATTTACAAAGAAGCTACATTTAGAGATTGTTTGAGATGGTTGTGTGAAGCAACAGAGTATGATGAATTGGCAACAAGACATGGTGAAGAATTGATAAACATGGAAATGTCTCAAGCCATGAGATACCCAGCTGAGGATTTGGAATGTGAATTCATTTGGGATCCACATGTGAAGTCATACTTATTGATTCAAGCATTTATTAGTAGAGTTGAACTTCCAATTGCGGATTATGCTCAAGATACAATTTCCATTTTAGATCAAGCTTTGCGTATTTTACAAGCCTTTATCGACGCATCTGCGGAATTGGGATATTTGAATACAGTTTTGATATTTATTGAACTAATGCAATGTATTAAACAAAGATACTGGTATGATAATGATCCACTCTCTGCGTTGCCAGGCTTGAATTTATTTAAATTTCCAGATAGCAATGACATTGAGTCAAATAAAAGTAAACACATTACACAATTGTCAGACCTTGGACGTATGAACAGTGCCAAATTGATGCAGTTTGCGTCAAGAATCGGCGTAAAGGGGAATCAAAATGATATGGAAGACTATGATGGTACATCTTTAAGTGATGATGATGCAAAGAATGAGTTTGTTAGAATTGCATCTCACCTTCCAACGGGTAAAGTTAATTTGTTCCAAAAGCTGTCCAACGATTTACATTTTGAATTGATGCATGATAACAAACCATTAAACAAAGATTTCAAGATGTATTGTCCACACTTTCCTAAACCGCAAAGAGAATCGTGGTTCGTTATTGTGTGCGATGAATCAATGGATGAATTACTCTTGATTAAACGGGCATCCCCAAAGTTGGTTGATAAGAAAGGTAGGGTTTCTTGTATTCTAGACATTCCAGAAGACCTCAGAGGTCGACAAATTACCGTTTTATGTATTAACGATGCAATCAATATCAGATACACCTTTAAACATGAGCTTCTTTAACGTACCGCTTTACATCATAGGTAAATGAACTTTAATATATGAATAAGTTAGATTATAAAAATGCAAAATTATTTGTAATTACTAATGTACAGTCTATCTAAATTACTCTATTCGAAGAAGTCGTCTTCTTTTTCATCTTCATCGTTATCCCTCTTCACAGGAGCATCAATCTCTTCTGTTAATATTGCATGGTTTTGAGTATCGTCTAATCTAATAGTCTTACCTTGCAAGACATCATCAATGGAGAATGGTAATTTATTCTCATCGAGGAGATGTTCAGCTTGCTTCCTAAGTTCTCTTTTTCTTTCCTCTGTCATTTGCATACCCTTCTTGGCCTTGGAATTCTTGGATAATTCTGCATTATCGTCTTCCTTAGGATTCGGATACAATGAGATATATTTTTCAGTCTTTGGAAATAGCATAACGTACACAATATCGATTTCGCTATGTCTAACAACCTTTCTGGCTTTCTTAATATCCTTCCTGACTTCCGTATTGGAAGCATCTTCGAGTACTTTCCTGGCTTGTTTCAATTTTCTAATGGCCTTCTTTTTTTCAAAGAAACGAACCATATGATATTTTTTAGCATTTTGTTTAGCCTTCAAATTATGTTGTGTGTTCTGTAATTCAACACCTAATGCTTTCAATGCCCTTTCGTTTTCGTTTCTGACATGTGCTGGTAATGTGTCTTTTTTTAATAACCTTTCTATATCTCTCATCTTCTTTCTAATCTTAGCCGCACCCGTTCCTATCACGCCGGCAACTTCAATCGAAGCTCCATTGGATCTTCTATTGTTATTTCTTGCACTTTTTGGCATGTCGTATTTATTCTTTACCTAACTAGTGTCATACAAGTTACCCTAGAATATACAAGCTCAAATCTATCTTGCGATGGATACTAGTTTTTTTTCGTGCGGCTTGAAAATTTATTCTGTATATTGTGAATGCTAGCGATTCACAAAATTTTATGTTCAAGGAACCAATACCATTAATAGAACATAAGACAGACATCGAAAGTTTATTGAAGACATAATGGGTATATTAGAAAAGATTGCACTGATTCAAGACGAATTAGCGAGAACCCAAAAAAATAAAGCTACTGAATACCACGTTGGTTTATTAAAAGGGAAATTAGCGAGATTTCGTCGTGAATTATTAGAACCACAACCAGGACAGGGATCTTCTGGAGGAGGGCAAGGATTCGAAGTATCTAAAGCAGGAGATGCTCGTGTATCGTTAATTGGGTTTCCATCTGTTGGTAAATCGTCATTTTTGAATAAGGTGACCAATACAAAATCAGAAGCAGCTAATTACGAATTCACAACATTAACTTCTGTGGGAGGGATTCTTGAATACAATGGTGCCGAAGTCCAAATTGTGGATTTGCCAGGGATCATAAAGGCTGCGTCCCAAGGTAAAGGTAGAGGGAGACAGGTGATAGCTGTATCCCGGACCTCTGACTTGATTATGATGGTGTTGGATGCTACCAAGGGTGGAAACCAAAGAGAAGTATTGGAGAACGAATTAGAATCAATGGGCATCAGATTAAACAAAACCAGGCCTAACATTTCTCTCAAGATCAAGAAAACCGGTGGAGTTAAGTTGAACTCTATCATCCCACCAAAACACTTGGACGAAAAGATAGTGGCAGCATTATTAAAAGACTATAAGATTCATAATGCTGATGTGCTAATCAGAGACGAAAATGTCACCATCGATGACTTCATCGACATTATTAATGACCAACATATTTCGTATATTACGTGTTTGTACGTCTACAACAAGGTCGATGCAGTTTCATTGGAAGAGTGTGATAGATTAGCCAGAGAACCAAATACTGTAGTCATGTCGTGTGAGTTGGATTTGGGTATTGAAGACTTGAAAGAGGAAATCTGGAGACAATTGGGTCTTATTAGATTGTATACTAAGCGGAGAGGTATCCAACCAAAGTTTGACGAACCGATGGTCGTTAGAGGTAACTCCACTATCTTGCAGGTTTGTGATGCTATACACAGAGATATGAAAAACCAATTCAAATACTCCTTGGTATGGGGATCAAGCGCCAAACACTCTCCGCAGAAGTGTGGAATAAGTCATGCCATAAATGACGAAGATGTTATTCAGATAGTCACTAAATAATTGTTACATATAAATTTAATGCATTACGTTTTACGCGCAAAGTACGTATTTACATACATTTTGATATAGATCAACGAAGCTAGAATAATTTTTTACCTTGAGACTGCAGCATGACAGACAAGTATACCGGCCTTCCAGACATAGATATTGAATCTGCAGAGATATTTGAAACATCGGATCCAGACAGTGACATCGAAGTCGATGTTCACCCCACGGTAGAAGCATCTCAAAAAAATGCTGACATCGAAGAACCAGAACTAGATCAGGCTCATGCGAAGAATAGATTTTCCAATGACATACTTGTGGGCGACATAGACATCGTCGACTTCCTGGGCAGTATCACTAACCCTAATCTTACCAAAACTGGTTACAAAGTGAATAAAGTTGATGAAACAATAGACCAAAGACTTTCAAGGATATCTAGAGAACTAGAGGAAATCAAAATATTGCAGCGGAATGGTGCTTCTGATACACAAACAGAAACATGCGACAAGCTCTTGGATACTTTGGACTGTTTGGCGAAGGATTCAGACTCGTCTGAAGCTTCCAGCCTCAATCAATATCACCATAGGATGAAGCAAGTTTTTGATGACGTATCAGCCAGAATTCAGTTGCCCCATTCTGATTCTACGAAACTACAGAAATCGCCCTTGGTTGACACATCGCAGGTGCTAGCATTGGAATCCCGAATATATGCCATTGAGAAGGCGTTGGGCCCAGAAACATTCATTGGCACTCAAACGCCAGGAGAGGCAAAGCCAACCATCCAGAACTGTCTAAACGAATTAGCCCGTAAAATAAACTTAGTCCACAACCCAGAATACCAATTGGAGACTGTCAGGAAAGAAGTAGCGCTGTTGACAAAAGAAGTCGAAACTCTAGCTATTAACAAGAAGTTTCTCGACTTATCTCCTGCCCCTGGCGTCCCTCCGCAACAGGTTTATCCAAACTCAAACCTTATACATTCAAAGATTGAAGACCTACATGCAAAATTGCCTCATTTCAATCAATTCAATGTTACAGTCCCATTAATTATTGCAAGGCTAAAGTCTCTACATACCGTTCATGCTGATGTGGCCAACACAGTGCAAACAGTGAACAATTTAGATCAAATTCTCCATGACATTAAGTCCGACATGAAAAAATGGAACGATTCAATCAACACCGTGAACTCGAACATCGATGAACATGAATCGCAATTTGCTTTTAACAGAGATCATGTCAGTCTGGTTATTAAAGATCTTAATCAAAAGGTTAGTGTTTTAAGCGAGTAATTCAGAGTATACGTGAAAAACTCCCAATGCTCGCTTAAAATTTCACTTTTCAGGAAAAAAAAGTGCTCGCCATCAAATGCCTTTAGCAGGTTTGATGGGGAACATCAAAGGTCATAACGACAATACGATTTTCCAGTATATAAGTAGAAGAATTCCCACTCAATTTAAACGTTAATTAGTTTTCTTGCATTGAATCCATTCATACGATCAGCCAATAATATGTTGAGAGCTGGATACCGTACAGCAGTTCGTTCTGCAAGTAAATTTACCCCAAGATTAAGCCATGAAATTAGGTTGATAAGCAAACAGCAAGTCAGATTAGCATCACAAATTGCACAACCCAAAGTTCCACCACATATTGGAAATGAGGGCGTTAAGGACTTCTCTTTCAATCATCAAAAGGATTGGGATTTACTCAGAGCCTCAATTACTAAATTCACCGATAGCGGGGCATTAAAGATACCATTGGTGATTAACGGAGAGAAGATCTACAATACTAACGTGATGTCACAAGTGAACCCGGCTAAGCATTCGCAAAATTTAGCAGAAGTGTCTCAGGCTGGTGAGAAGGAAATCAAACAGGCAATTGAAGCTGCAAACCAGGCAAAGGCAAAATGGAGCGCAACGCCTTGGACTGATAGGGCGGCGATTTTCTTGAAGGCTGCAGATTTGATTTCCACCAAATATAGATACGATATGTTGGCTGCAACCATGTTAGGACAAGGAAAGAATGTGTACCAGGCCGAAATCGACAGTGTGGCCGAATTGATAGATTTTTTCAGATTCAATGTTAAGTATGCGGAAGAGATGTATAGACAACAACCGGTCGCATCAACTTCAGGAGTCTGGAACCGTGCTGAGTATAGACCTTTGGAAGGTTTCGTGTACGCTGTTACCCCATTTAATTTCACTGCCATTGCTGGTAATTTGGTTGGTGCTCCTGCGTTGATGGGTAACACTGTTGTCTGGAAGCCTTCGGCTACAGCAGCTTTGTCTAATTACTTATTATTAAACATTTTGGAAGAGGCAGGTTTGCCTAAGGGTGTCATCAATTTCATTCCAGGTGAACCAAATCAAGTTACTGATATAGTTGTTAATGATAAAGATTTCTCGGCGTTGCATTTCACTGGTTCTACAGATGTTTTCAAGAATTTATATGTCAAAATCTCTAACAATGTTGCCGAAGATAAGTACCGTGATTTCCCAAGAATTGTTGGTGAAACCGGTGGTAAGAACTTCCATTTAATTCATCCATCTGCTTCCTTAGACCATGCAGTATTGTCTACTATCAGAGGTGCATTTGAATTCCAAGGTCAAAAATGTTCGGCTTTGTCCAGATTATACGTTCCAAAATCTATCTGGCCTGAATTTCAAGAAAGATTAGTTGCGTCTATGTCTAACATCACAGTAGGTAATTGCACTGATCCAACTACTTTACAAAACTTCATGGGTCCAGTTATTCACGAACAATCGTTTGATAAATTAGCTGCTGCAATTGAGCAAGCCAAGACTGATCCTGAGTTAACCATTATTCAAGGTGGCAATTACGATAAATCAAAGGGTTTCTACATAGCACCAACATTAATTGAGACCACTAATCCAAACCACGAATTTTTGACCAGAGAATTTTTTGGTCCAATCGTTACGACATATGTTTATCCAGATGGGGAATACGAGTCAGTTATGGAAAAGATCGATGCTGGAACTAAATATGGTTTAACAGGTGCTGTATTTGCGAGAGATCGTGAAGCCATTAGATTAGCTGAAGAGAAATTGCGCTACTCTGCTGGTAATTTCTATATTAATGACAAGTGCACTGGTGCCGTTGTTGGTCAACAATGGTTCGGAGGAGCTAGAATGTCTGGAACTAACGATAAGTCTGGAAGTGGAAATATTTTAAACAGATTTGTATCGGTTAGAAATATCAAAGAAAATTTCTACGAGTTGACTGGCTTTAAGTATCCCTCAAATTATAATTAGATTCACCGCTACGTATAATTTTCATTTCTCTCAGAAATATACATTTATTATAATCAATTGACGGTAGATATAAAATTTGTAAATTGGAAATATTCATAGTACATATTAAGTTAATATTTTCGTCCTCCCATGTAAGGCTCGTTGTTAGGTGCATAATAACCAGGACCAGGGGGGTAATGGCCTTGCGGAGGTGGTGGTCGTGGTGGCATTGGAGGATTACCCAATATTCTCCCAATTCCATTGCAAACAGGGCATAATTCGTCATCCAAAAAAAATGTTATTAACCCGGATCCTCTACATCTCCCACATAATGTGCCACCTATCCTAGGGTCTCCAGGGTTGACTCGCATCGGAGGCAATGAGGATCCTGCGGTCGAACCTGGTCCAAATGGCCCTTGCGGAGGAATATTCACTCTCAGTGACATAGTAAATGGATTGAATCCCAGCAGAGAAGATACTGGTATATAACTATTTCTAGGGCCATATCTTTCCCAACAATCCTTGCATGATCTTCCATTTTTCAGCTTATACCCGGTATTGTTACATTTTTCACACAAACTTCTCTTCGGAAACTTGAACGGCAAGTTTGGATTAGGATTATAAGCGTTATTCTTGAGGTATAATCTATCCCAACAGTCTCTACATATTTTTCCGTTCTTGATCTTGTAACCCGAATTTCTACACTTTTGGCAAAGGAACCCTTTTGGATAATGGAATGGTAAGTTTTTATTAGTGGTATAAAGGGAATTGGTATCATTCTTTGGTCTTGTGAGTGTCTGGTGGCTTGTTGAATGATTCGATTGAGGCGAATTTGAAGGTCTGGGAGGTTGCGAAGGTCTTGTAGACTGAGGTCTTGGAGGCTGAGGCGGAGCAGGTGTCGGTCTTGAATAATTGCCTGCAGTTGTCTCATTGATTACTTCGTCATATGATGGTGGAGGTTCTGATGGATTTATATCGTCATCATGTGAATTCATGGCTGCTAAGACCAGTAAATCAAGAGACAGGCTATGGCAAATTATAGTCAAAATGATGTATTGAAATTCAAATCACGTGATCATGCGTTAAATGAAAACATCAACAGTATTATGATAATCGAATATATCAGTGAATGCATTCAATAACTTTTATTTAGAATACAATAGATATGATCTGGTTGTCTGAAAGACAGAGTATGTAAATTTGGCGCTATAAACCCGTTCTGAGGTCGTAAGTAATACTAACAAAAATAGAGTTCGGTGTTGGTTTCACTGCAGGTGGAATCTTCTTCTTCCTATTTGGTATAATGGCATTTTTTGATTCAGCATTTTTGGCTTTAGGGAACATTTTATTTGTTATTGGGTTGGTCCTAATCATTGGACCACAGCGTACAGTAACATTCTTTACAAGACCTACTAAAATGAGAGGAACTTTATGCTTTTGCACAGGAATACTATTAATTTTGGCAAAGAGGTCATTTATAGGGTTTATTATTGAATGCTTTGGAATATTAGGCCTTTTTGGTGACTTTTTCGGGACCATAGTGCAATTTTTAAGATCTATTCCTTATATTGGTGATGTTTTGAGCCATCCTATTATTGCACCTACTATTGATAGATTAGCTGGTATTAATACATTACCAGTCTAAATTATTTATTATAATACTTGCGTGTGCATGTTGTATACTCTAATTAGTTTTGGGGTCAAATATGATACTGCAAAACTATTGTCTATAGCCTATTCGTAATTAGACTAATCTAACCTAAATTAATCATATTGTCTATAACTCTTAATGTGAAATCACTAATTTTTAATCCATAAAATAAGTCTAAGTCGGAAAGTATCTGATCTTCATATTTGTTCTTGTTTCTGGTCGTAAGTTTAACTTTGATGCATCTATGTTGGCGTGTAGCTCGGTGCTCAAATGAGTTATAGTCGGTACTCCCAAATGCCCTCTAAATTTAGGAAGCCATAACATAAGTCTTGGAAGTTTCTTGAATACTGTTGTCGAAGACTTCATATGCTGAACACATATCTAATTTGATTGTATTAAATAATCAAATTTATTCATTAATTTCGATCCTTTATCAGCATATCTAGTGATACATCTTCATAGAGTTCTAGCTTTTGGATATTGTTAATCAATTCCTTTAGATCCAGGTTAGTTGCAAGTGAAGTAAATATCCTCTTATTTGTTGTAGACATGATAAATCGATGCATTAAAACTATTAGATGATAAATAAGCCTCACAATGCTGATCAAACTGTCAGATACAGCTACTTGGATCACATTATTTTTTTTTTTTGGCTGTTAAGAGGTATATCCATATTTACGAATGGAGTTTTTACAATGCTTGACGTATTACCAGATTCAATGTCAAAATTCCTAATTCAGGCGTTAATAGTGCTTGGAATAATAACTGATGTAAATAGAATTCACGATTACCAAATCTCAAATTGCTCAATGTGTTAACACCACACCACGGTATCAAGTCATGATTGGTCTTATTTAAATTATTGGTGTCTAATACAACCACTATTATCTTTATAGACCTTATTATTCCGGTAATATAGAAATATGAAAAATACAATTAGATATGATGTAAAGGAAGATGTATGAGATATTACTATTATCTATTATTGACGTATTACTGTCAGTCTTTCATTGGTGTCATCATACGTATGCCGTTCATGTTGAAGAAGGTATAATTATATATGAGTTGAATTATCGATTAACTGCATATAAATTATAAATCATAATTCAAGTTTCCGTTACCATAAAAAAAATTGACTTTATAGCCTCTACGGCATGTGTATTAGGCAATCAATAGAACCAGTTACGTCAATCTGACCTTACGTCTCATATCTTCAATTTGTTGCTTTATTTGGTGATGAATATTTAATATACAAAAATTGCAGCCAAAAAGCGAAACCTATTTCTATTCCAATCTTCTTCATAACATGTTTTTGATATATTTAACGTCAATTTTATGCATGAGTTAGATTTCATATTAACTTATTTCATTTAGTTTTAAGTTTAGTAGAAGCCTTATTCTTATCAAATATGTGGGATATTTATGAATATTGATGAATATTTATGAAAATTACAAAAAGTCACAAAATAGATGTATAGATTGACCATGATGACTTGAGTTTTGGTTCTAAATGGAACATGTTCTTTAAAGAAATAGTTTGGCTAATAATAATAATAATAATAAGAAAGTTCATAATGATGCTAGTAATAAATGCTTCAAGAAAATATCCGTGATAGTTTAGTGGCAAGAAGTTCTCTATCAAGAAACATCCGTGATAGTTTAGTGGCTAGAATTACCGTTTGTCGCATGGTAGACCGGGGTTCAATTCCCCGTCGCGGAGCACTTCTAGCGCAAATGGTTTAGTGGTAAAATCCAACGTTGCCATCGTTGGGCCCCCGGTTCGATTCCGGGTTTGCGCACTTATTTTTTGACTTTGAATAAATTCTATCTATTTTTTATTGCATCTCAGAAGCAAGAAGTTTAATTTCTCTGGAAGAATATATTTATCAATGTCTAAAATCAACAGGAGACAGGAAATCAAGAAAAAAGAGGAACTTCAAGCTCGGTTTCAACTTGCTGTTTCACAAACTAATAGTAAGATATCAAATTGGTTACAACCTAATAATGAATTGTTAGGTAACTCTGATGAAAAACAGTCTTTTTTTGATTTACCTATAATACCACAAGGATCAGGATTAAGCAATATTGAAAGGTCAAACAAAAACATAGGAGATTTTATAAATTCTGATGAGACAAAGCTTAAACAATTTCAAGAAGATGCTACGAATAATAGTTTACGAAAAACTACTTCTAAACCAATGATGGCATTAATGAATAAAATGAGGAATAATAATAGAAATAAAGTAAAGAAGAATAGTTACGGCCAGCAGGTACAAAACTCTAAACCACAGCCTAAACAGCTAAATCCCAATGCAGACACTAGTGATGGTGAGGAGGAAATGATAACTAGAAATAGATCAGTTAAAAAAGGCTCAAATTTATTGTTTGAATCTAAAATAAAGAAAGGCAGGCCATTTTAATATCTCATAAGGACTCAAGTCCGTGCAGCCTTTCAGCATGCATTGAATAAAAGTTTGTAAAGTAATATTATCAAGTATTAATACAGAATTAGAATAGATTATAGAAGAAAAGTGTTAATATACATATTTATTTACTCAAGCTTTTGCCTCTTAAGATCGATTATCGTGGTTGAATTTTGATCTGTATTCACAACATCTTCCGAATCTGTTGTTTCGATATCATCGGGATGGGTCTGGATCTCTTTATCACTCATAATGATGTCCTCATTTGCATCCTTTTCTTCATTGAGTTCCGTAATAATCTCTTTATCTTTTCGAAGACCAGCTTTGACATTGCTCTTACTTGGTAATATGATTTTATCTTCATTTTGGTCATCTAATAGTGAGTGAATCGATACTTTGGTATTGGAAGGTTTCCACGATTGAATCTTTGATTCCGGCGTATTCACTTCTTCACTTACTACCAGTCGTGATAAAGGTGAGCTATTCAACGACCTAATCTTAGTTGGAATAGAGACTCCACCAGTATTTGAAAGAACCGTAGTTGAAGGTCTTTTGATAGGCGAATTTAATTGGTGAACTTTTGGAGTTATTGAATTTAGTCTTTGTAATGGTGAAATACCATCTTTCGAGTCACTAGCATGAAATTCTTGTTCCGGATTTGATGCTCTCGAACGTGACAAATTGGCCGGTAGTACTTCATGAGGAGCAATTGAAATGGAATTCTTGTTTGAAAATATTGGATGATGAGAAATAGACCCAAACGAAGAGGTTCTATGGAATGACGATGTTGAAGATAATGAGGAATTGTTTGAAAATACTGAATTATGCGATGACTGTGAACCAATTGAATCATGTTGTGGATTTAAAATCGAGGCCTTATTAGATGAACCAAAGTGTAACTCAATTAACGAGGGTCTCAATTTCTCATGTAAGGAATGAGATGGGAAAATAGAAGGCCTTTTAACTGTCGAAGATGTTTCAGGGATCGAATTAGATTTAATCTTAATAGTAGATGTAGAGGAAGAACTTGGTGGGAAATCATTCGAAGAATCACCTGGAGGAAGGTTTGAATTCGTATTAGTTGATGAATTTGGATTCGCCTCTGATACCGAAAAAAATGGCGAACTTGAATTATTAGAATAAAACAGTGGATTATGAATTGAAGATGGCGGTGGCAACTTTATCGGTAGCCTATTATTATCTAAATCTGTGGAATGTGTAAACGAATCTCTGCTGCTACTAATTGAATCCTTAGTACTCGAAAGCGAATCCCTCGCCAGCGCAAGCGAATCCCTAGCACTAGTAAATGAGTCTCTAGTACTACTAATGAATGAGTCTCTGGTACTTGTGATCGAGTCTCTCGCATTTGTGAATGACGAGCGTGAATCTGACCTAGACAACAAATACGAAAAACTTGGCTGAGATTGCTCGTCCGCATTTTGAGACTGAGACAAAGGCTGCAATTGGGTTGACACTGGCGCCGGGGCCAAAGGATCAAACAATAACGAAGGATTACGGGGTCTCGAATGCTGGCTAGTATTTTCCCATATTTTTCTGAACTGTAAGTTTGGAGTGTAATGTTGAGGTTGCTGAGAGTCATGTACATCATGTTGTGACTTTGCCGAATCCTGCTGAGATTGTCGGCGATGTTGTAGTTGTGGTTGTTGCTGCGGTTGTGGATTGGAAATCTGGGGCCTTGGAGCCTGTGACGCTGGGTATGGTTTGGGCGCCTGGTGCACTTGAAACAGGCTATTAGGCTGAGATTGTGGGGATATAGATCTCAGTATTTCTGGTAGTTTAGTTTTCTCCGAAATACTATCAGCCGAGTATGCATGGGGAATAGACGATGGCATCTGCTTTTGGTTATAATACACCTGCATTGATTGGTGCTGCAGCGTTGGAGGTTGACTACCCGGTGGAAACGACAAGTGTGGTGGGAGTTGACCACCCATTTGGTGGCCGTTATAGAAGTAGTATCCCTGTGGCAAATAATGGTGGCCACCGTCATTTATGTATTGGACATGCTCAGGCGACGGGGTCGACGTACGAATCACTACGTTTGCATCGGAATCGTTGTTATAAACGTTTCTCGCGTTGTTGGATGAGGATCTCCGTTTTATGTACACCAACGAGCTCTCGTCGTTCTTCTTGAATTTGCCACTCGAGTGCTTGAACTCCCACACCGGTAATTCTGTATCAGATGATGGCGTTGTCGTGTGAGTCGGATCCGATACCTTGTGGAACCCGTACATGTGCAACTGTCTCACGAAGCTCGCCACATTCCCGTGCTTGAAATACCTCGTTAAAGCGTTTGCAAAGTCTTTGCCCGGGCTGAGTGCAAACGTATTACTCTCGTCGTCCCTCGTCCACCAGATAAGGTTTGTGAGCTCGGGATCATTCAACATAGAGTAAAGTTTGTGAACAAACGCATTCTTCTTAATAGGGGTCTCTTGTCTTTTGCTCATTTTTCATAATAGTCTTCTGGGACCGTTAGACCAAATCTGCGTCTAATCTATGTATTGTCTGTCTCGCTAACTTATAATATGTTTCGTATTATCAATTATAAGTCGTAATAGGTCATGTATTTGTCCGTATCCAAAATTGATTATATTTTACCCGACGATATTTATAACGGATTATAACGGTTTAGATGTCAGTTTCGGGAATATATCAGGATTGACGATTCAGCAGCTTGACTAAAGGGTGTGTAAGTGTTTTTCAAGCTAATATCTATCCAGTATATTGTTTTCTGTTCAGCCGCTGATAGATGTTATATTACCACAGCAAAAAAGATTTTACGTTGTATATATTGAATTCGAATTATTTTCACACTCAATGCAATGCGACTTCAGACACAAAACCACTTTTGACATTCAAGCGAAAATTTTCACTGCTATCTAGGTCACTGGCTTGTGGGGATTACTAAGAGATTAGTAGAGAGACACAGAATATGGGCGATTCGGTGCACCACAACCCTCGACCCTGAGTCGGCGTTTGGGCGTGATCTGGGCACCATAGGACTGTCACTGGACGGACCATACAGCACTGGTCATCACCTCCATCGTCATGCGTAATGCGGCGGACAAGACATCACATTGACTGCAAGCGATCGCCACTCAAGGTTGCGAATGATCAATATAAGATTGCCACCGATTCACTGGCATGAGTGTTGAACGTTCGCATCCAGTGGAGAGAACCTTTTGCTGGCGTAATGAGCCAAAATCCCACGGCTGTCGCCATGCAGTCCGTTTTCCGATGGATACCGACGAGTCAAATCAGGCCACTTTGGGGCTGCACCGGCCACAGCCAGACCATACGCACGCTAGAGACAGGCATTACGTATGCCACGACATGGGCAGGCCTGGTCTGCCGGGCCTGCGATTGGGCTACATCGAGCTATAATTGCTCGTAGGAGCACATTGGCCCGAGGCCCGCCAGGCCCGCTAGACCCAACTTCGGCTGCAAATTCGTAGAGCTGCGTGTGCACGTAACGAATCGGCCGTCACCACTATTGTTGGGAAACAAACGGTTCAGGAGTCAGCATGATTACTTCCCTGAAGATTGTTAGCCAATCGGTCAAAACAATACGCCGTGCAGCGTGCACATGTATGTGGGACGAGTGTCTCACCTCGGGTTCGCTTCCCGGTGGGTGGCCGGTGGGTGGCCGTTGAGGGGTGTCGGAGTGAGAATGTGAGACACGAATGTGAGACACGACGGGCAAGCGATTGGCGCGATTGCAGCGGCATGCGAATGCGTCCAGACACCGCGAGGGTCCGCTATCGGACGCTCCGCCGGGACCCCGGACGGACCCCGGACCCGGACCCGGACTCCGATGGACCCGTCTCACGCATGGATGCAGACCCAGAATTAGCCATCCGGACACCCATAAGATCCATACACCAGCATCTGCCTGCTCCCCGTAGTCGTCCTGTCATGCCCGCAGCCCGATCTTCGACGCCAGCCGTGGGTTCGCTTGAAACCTACTTCAGAGCCGAGACCGCGTCACCGCACCAGTCCCCCGACCGACAGACGTCCTTCTGTCAGCACAGAATTTTCGGCTGGCTCCTCTATGTTTAGTCGTAGTCATATACTCAGCGCAGCACAGCAGGCAACCACAATCCAGCCAAGCCGCATCTCCTCATCCAGACACCAAACATCCAGACACCTCGTCATCTCCGTCATCTCCGTCATCTCGTCATCTCGTCACTACAGTCGTCACTAGTCACTCAACCATCTAGTCATCGTGTGCGCATTTCCGTTCCCCAGCGCTGACAATGGCTGGGCCCGACAATGACCCCAGATAAGATAATCGGGGTACCAGTGGGTTTTGGCACAATGGTGCGGTGCGCAAAACATGCTCACGTCCCAGCACTGACCAGGTTTGTACTACTACAGTTGTAGTAGTTCCAATATAGCAATCTCCCATTGCAGGGTTCATACACGCCCGAACAACATTACAATAGACGATGCTATGAGGTGCCTGGCATTGTGGAATTGGCAGGTAATCATAGGATTGGAAGAATAGGAATCGCAGTTGAAGAATTGTACAAGGGAATTGTTCGCAACTGTTGGCACTGTTCGCAATTGTTCACTATTCAGGGATATTATATTATATGGACTTAGCACTGTCACAGCAAGGTGCGATAATTTCATGCGAAACAATACATCCTTGGCATTCGCTCAATCTAAGAATATAAGAAATATACAATCGAGAATAAGAGGAATAGGTATTTGAGGATTTAAGTATCAAAGATTCAAAAGTGAATCAGGATATATCAGACGTAAGCATATTAGATCAGGCGTTATAAGATCGGACGTTACAAGAACAGGCATCAACAGTTGATCTTTAATTTTTACGCGATTTGACGTCTTTCGTTTGGCTCAGTAATTGCTACATATAGGCATACAAGATGTCCACCTCGACGGTACAAACACAGACGCCGTTCGCCAGAAGGGTGTCGTTCAACAATTTGAGTCCCGACTACATCGACGGAGACGCGCCGCCAGGAACATACAGTAGAAACGGGCTAGGAGGCGACATCTACTTCAGGGACGTGAACTACGGGGGCCATGGGGGCGCAGGGGGGTTTTTCAGGGACTTTTCGAAGATCCACGGCGGAGGAGGGCCTTCGGACAACTACACAACGCACAAACGGTACCACTTGCCGGATCCGCCATCAAAATCGATCTTGAAGAACAAGCTCAACCCGGCACAGATGCGCCACAACGTGGAAAACGGCGAGACGAGCGGAATCAACTACCACGACGACTTGAACGAGATCGCGCGCAGCGGATCGTCGGCGGTGTACGATTCGGACGATGACATGGAAGACGACGACGGAAGGGCGGACGAGCGTGAGCCTGCGAGGAGGAAGTCATACGTGGGTATGTCGGACGAAGAGTTGATGGCGTTGGACCCGCAATATACCAACACCAAGTCGCGTGTGACAAACGTGGACCAGTTCCGCTTCGACTCGCAAAAGACATACTATCTTCCGTCGTCGAGAAAGACCTCGACGAACGTGCCACCTAAGGCGGTGTATCCGACGTCGAATGAGAACAACTACAAGTCGATCAACCTCACGGTCAAGCACATGGATTATGACAACACCATCACCAACAGAACGTTGCTCACTGTCATCTCGGGACGGAAACATACATGGAACACCCTCGACTGGCTCTTATTGATAGACAAGAAGCACGAGCCACTGTTTTTGAACGACGGCGACTACTTGGTTGTGACCAGCTTCATTCCCGCAAAGTTCATCAAGCAGAACGAGAAAAAGAGACACACCGCGGACGAAATATTGCTCACCAAGTGCGAGAATTTGTTGAACTACATCACCAGCGAGTTGCCGCTGGACTTGAGAGTGAAAATCACAGTGGAGTTCATTACAGACCTGTCGTCTGACGACACGTCCATCTCCACTAAGAATAAGACAGGCAACAAGTACATGCTTGCCCACATCTATAGGCAATATCAGCCTTTGTTGGTCATAATAGGTAACAAGTCGACCAACTTGAACTTTAAATATCCCTTGAGAATGAAGCGTAACTCCGATTCCAAGGCGAGTGGTGTACCCACGGGCATCTCCCGTGCATCTCTTCCTAATGATTTGAAGCGCAATTCATTACCGACATCCGGATCCTTTCAGAAACGAGCGGTTGATGAATACATGATTAAATTCAGCTCTTATATTATCAAATACTCCACGGTCCCAGTGATAATCGTGGGAAATTCGACCAGGTTTCACATAACACCTTCCAATTCACGTAAGGGTTCGAATGCATCCAAGTATTCCTCGTCGAACGAGTCTATTGAAAGCGATACAAGACTTCCAACTGACGAAAAACTATCAGAATTAGATTTAAGACTAAGGTCGGAAGTGAATGATTTATTAAAGTTGGATTCCATGGATAAGTTCCAACGTACATTAGCAGTGATTTCGGACAAGTCTTTGAATGAGCTGAACAATTATCTAGAAACGTTGAAAAGCAGAGACCTGTCGTCCAACGGGTTGAAATTTGACGACTCTGTAATCTTCAACAGTAAAATGCATTCTATTTATAATTCACAGTTTCACAATCAAGCCAATAGTCAATACAACAACGATAAAATGTACAAAGTGAAATCTATGATATCATATGACGAAGAGGATGAGCGAAAGAATGATAAGCTCCGGAACAGCAAAAAGGATAAGCCTTTGCATTCTACCAGCTCAGCTAAGTCAAGCATAAAATCGGACAATGCATCTATTGGAAGCAGTGACGAAGATAAAAAACCCAAGAAAAAGTCTTTCTGGAAAAAACTTGGGTTAAAAAAATAATATTAGGTTAGGTTAGGTATAAGACAAGAAATCATTAATAACAAATCCATGTAGTGTAAATGTGTACGTTCGATTGATAAAAATTCTCTTCAATGCTTGATTCTGAAATCTGCGATTTCAAAAATTAATAGTGCGGGTTGATATGAATGAATGATTACGAAAAAACAAACCCTAACTTAAGTTAAGTATCGGCTACAACCATTTGTTATGGAAATGATTGATAAAGCAAACATATCAGATCAACCTAAATCTACTGAGAATGTGGAAGCATCAATAGAAGCATCAATTGAACCTCAGGTGAAGGGAGAAGCTATTGATATTCATGAAGAGTCTCAAGCTCCAATGTCAACATCAACATCAACAACAACACCTCATCAATATTCGACAAGATCAAAAATTAAAAAAGACAATGATAATGATTTAAAATCACAATTGAAACAGAAACAATATAACGTAATAGTACAACCACGTCTAAAACCTGTGCCGTTTAAAAAGTTGGATTTAACCAAGAATGATGGAAAAGAACCTGTGAAACAATTAGTAAAAAAGATGCATAACGGAGAAAACTTTTTCCAATCTGATGATCATCCGTTCAATAAGAGAGGCTTTAAATATAAACCATGTAAACCAAACCCTCAATTCCCATCAAACTTATATTCTACAACTGATTTACCTCCATTCGATGTTCGTCCGAGCTATTTTGATAGATCGCAAGGAATAATTTTTAATGATAACATGGATGCTGTATCAACCTTACAAGGATGGAGATCAGTTAGAAGTAATATTGGTGTCAGAGAAGGTAAGTACTATGTGGAGTTTATCATTATAAACGCCAATAATGATATTGATAAAAGTCATGTAAGAATTGGATTTGCTCGAAAAGAGGCAAGTTTGGAAGCTCCAGTCGGATTTGATGGGTACGGTTATGGCTTGCGGGATTTAAATGGACAGAAAATTACTTTAAGTAGGCCGATGGATTTTATGAAGAATTGTAAAGACATAAAAACACCAGGCTTCAAAAGTGGTGACGTAATTGGCATGCTTATTGAACTACCATCTTTGAAGGAACATAAATCGGCAATTGAAAGCTTCGTTAATCAGAAAATTAAGGAAAAGCATACACAACCTAACGAGAATCACAGTAACAAGAAAAAAAGTAAAATAAAGAAAGATCGCGACAATGTCATTGATGATACTAAATTTAATAAATATGACAATATTTCAAGAGATCAAATCCCGATTAAATATAAGAATGCATTATACTACGAACAATATGAATATACTACCACGAAGAAAATGGATCATTTATTAAATCCTGTAACAGTTTTCGGGGAAAAAGCCATTTTGGAAAATGCTGGCAATAATAGAGAAGCCACTAACTTGCAAACCATCCCAAACTCTAAAATTAGGGTATTCAAAAATGGGATCGAAATTGGCGTTATGTTTGAGAACTTATATTCATTCTTGCCAACATACCTTGACGAGGCCGCATCGAATGTTTCCTATAATACGACACAACAACAAAATTCTAGCTACAAAAACACAGATGATGGCACATTAGGATATTACCCAATGCTCTCGGTGTTTCAGGATGGAGTTGTAGGCATCAATTCAGGACCAGAATTTAAATTCCCGATAGATGATTTGAAGACGGATGTGAAACCGATATATGAAAGGTACAATGAAAATGTCGTAGATGAATGGTACTACGATCTTATTGATGAGGTCGAAGCAGAATACTTAGATAGTTTTGACGTATAGATTACTGTATATTCCCTAATTATACAAGGAGCTTGGATCAACCCCAATTCGCTTTGGCTCAACACTAGGTATTTCATTTTCTGACCAACTATATGAACAACTAATGAAATTAGGACATTTGCCTTGGTTAGCTTCATTTCTCATAAATATATCCAAGCATTTATAATGAAAGCTTATTGGACAATTGGTTATCGGACAACCAATTCCCAAAGTATTAATTTCGTTGCATTGATAACAAGTAAAAATTTTACCATTAGTTTTTAAATTGTTAGTCCCATATCTATCCACTATGTATCTCTTGAGCTCACTCAATGATCTTATGGATAATATCAATCGATCGTTAAACGTAAGGCTGAACCAACCGTCATCGATGAATTTGGTAACCAATACTCCAGCTTCTTTCATAGTTTTATTTAATCCGCTCGCAACTTTTTGAGTAGCATTCACTGCCCCAATGGAGAAATTCGTATCGCTAGCTTCAACTAATTCATCTATTATTTGTTTGATAGAATCAAGTTCGATTACTGAATAATTCGTGTTTCCTTTAGTCACCTCATCTGAAACAGTGTTGATCATTACATAATATATCTCTCCGGAAACCTGATGTCTGTTCTTATCTATTTTGAACCCATGTGGACTTATTCTACTATTTATCGAGGTTATGTGTTCTTGTAGTAAATCCTCTAAAGTCTTATCATTTAGTATTTCCGGATCTAGTTTCTCTATTATAGTGCTGAATTTCAGTTGCAATCCAGCGTGGCTAATAAATCGCACCGATATTATGTACGTGAGAAGAACCCTATGTACCTCGGAATAGTCGTTTCCTTCATTTGGCATCTTTTTTTCGTATGGTACTTGATGTTTTCGATATGCTGATCGAAAGATCAGAAAATTTATTATGCTCGAGCCGCATACTTGGTTACAAAAAAAAAATTGCTGCAATATAAAACCACAAGCATGGGAATCTACTTTATAAATGATATCCATTATTATACACTTAGGTATTTAAGAAGTTAATACTACAAAATGAATTTTAAAACAGCTGCTATTATTTTACTGACATTAGGATCATGTCTAATCCATGCAAATGAATTTGAATTACTCGAAGCATGCAATTCGTTAGACGATCCAAATTGTGTAGTAGAAGCTCAAGGTTTACATAAACCAACACCTCAATTCCTTGCAGGTACTCAAGATAATCTCCATGTTTCTGCAGAACCTCCAATTATTGAATTTTGTGATTCAGGACTTAAGTTTTCGATTAATAAGAGATTTGATAACCCATCGATTCTGTCGACTTTTGATATTTTGTACGGAAAGGCTGAAGTAGAATTGAAGGCTTCACACGGATCGGGAATAATCTCTTCATTTTACTTACAAAGCAAAAACTTGGATGAGATCGATGTGGCCGAGACATTCGGCAGCAATCCGTACGAGTTTCAAACAAACTTCTTTATCAAAGGGAATACTTCTACGCATGACCGAGGCGATTATCACAAAATGGATGTTCCACCCATGGACGAATTCCATAAGTATGGTATTGAATGGACGGAAAATAAAATTGTATGGCTGCTTGACGGAGATGTCATCAGAATTGTCACAAACGATCACCCCCAAGGCTTTCCCCATGCCCCTATGTATATCAAATTCAGTTTATGGGCTGGAGGTGATGAATTGAATGAAAAGGGTACCATTGAATGGTCTGGCGGTAGAACAAATTATGATGAATTACCATATTCGATGTATATCAAAAATCTCCGCGTTATGGACTACTCGACTGGTTTCCAGCATATATATGGCGATAGCATGGATGATTGGATCAAGTCAAATGTTGGCCATGCGAATGATTACACCCCTGATAACAACAAATTCGAAATAATCGAAAACGCCTTTAGAGATTTCGACACTGGTGCCCATATTAGGAATGATAGGGGTTCCAAAGACGAAAAACTTGCCAAAGTAAGTAGTATACCATCCGTCATCAAACCAAAAATAGTTAATGTTGAAAACGATGCAAACGAATTTGACAAGAAAGACGCAAACCAGAACACTACTATCATTGCAAGCAACAACGGTATAGCATTGTGCAAATCATGGCTTCCTATATTGGGGACATTAACTGTCGAATTGTTAGTTATACTTCTAGTATTTTAATAGAGTAAATAAGAATAAAAAAAGTCGTGCATATGACGTAATGGTATTCGGCTTCAGAAGCTCCGGAGTTGCATCGGATGATCAAAGAATATTAATATCGTAGGAATAAGTTAACAATCAAGCTCAACACTTTCTATATATATTTGACAATTGATACTTGTCAATTAGAGACGGAGAAGGGTGGTGTAATCGCAAAATAATTAACAATTGAAAGATACAGTATTCTTTTGCTTTCTTCCTTTAATATTAGAAAATTTTAAGATGTCCAGCACCAGGAACGATGTTCAAGGAATCAGCTTCATTTCTTTAGTTACGAATAAAAATGACGTTTTCGAAAAAACAGCTAACTTTTATAATACGTTGGGATTTAGGCTAACCAAAAATTTTTCTAAGGTAGTCAACAACTCGGAATGTGTTCCGAAATTGCAAATAGGGATTTCAAATGATTCCTTGAAAGAACTTTGGTTAGAATCATTTCCATTACAAAACACAGATGCGAATGGCTTTATTAAACCATGGCAAGAGTTAGAGGTCTACAATGGAGATAATTGTGAATATTTGAACTCTTCAACCAATGTTAAGATTAGATTATCGAACTTAGACAACTTGAACGATATTACAAAAGAATTGAACTTTTTCACTACAAACATGTCTAAAGTCAAAGAAATTTTAACAAAGGAATTAAATCTTAAAGTTGAGAGCTCTAGTACGGTAATTAAAGTACTCGATCCAATGGGCAATAGATTGAATTTTACGAATTTTGAAAATCCCTTGTCCGAGAAATCATTCGACACTTCAGAGGATTACTTAAAGTATAAGACAGACAAGTTACTTTCCTCATTAGATGATAAAAAGAAAGATAATAAGAAAGACAACTCAGTAGGAACCTTCGCTAAAAAGAAGAAGATTGCTGTTATGACGTCTGGTGGTGACGCACCTGGTATGAACTCAGCAGTTAGAGCGGTTGTAAGATCTGGTATTTATTATGGATGTGATGTGTTTGCCGTTTATGAGGGCTATGAAGGCTTGGTCCAAGGTGGCGATTTATTACGTAAAATGGAATGGGACGACGTTAGATCGTACTTGTCATTAGGTGGTACGGCGATTGGTACGGCAAGATGTGCAAAGTTTCGTGAACGTGAAGGTAGATTAGCTGGTGCTCGTAACATGATTGCAAGTGGTATTGACGCTTTGATTGTTTGTGGTGGTGATGGTTCATTAACAGGTGCTGATTTGTTTAGATCTGAATGGCCTTCATTAGTAGAAGAATTAGTAAACAAGGGTGCATTCACTCCAGATGAAGTAGAACCATATAGACATTTGACAATGGTAGGTTTAGTTGGTTCAATTGATAACGATATGTCCTCGACTGATTCTACTATTGGTGCATATTCAGCGTTAGAAAGAATTACTGAAATGGTGGATTATATTGATGCTACAGCTGCATCGCATTCGAGAGCATTTATTGTCGAAGTTATGGGTAGACACTGTGGTTGGTTAGGTTTGATGTCAGGTCTCGCCACAGGAGCAGACTTTATCTTCATTCCAGAAAGACCACCGAAGGCTGGACAATGGGAGGACCAATTAAAAGATGTTTGTTCAAGACATCGAAGGAAAGGTAAAAGAAACACAACAGTCATTATTGCCGAAGGTGCTATTGATGATGACCTCAACCCAATCACGCCAGAGCAGGTCAAAAAAGTTCTTGTGGAGTTAGGTTTGGATACGAGAATTACCACTCTAGGTCACGTCCAAAGAGGTGGTAATGCAGTAGCATATGACCGTTTATTAGCGACATTACAAGGTGTTGATGCAGTCAAGGCAGCATTAGAATTAACACCAGAGGAACCGTCTCCTATGATTGGTAGCTTGGAAAACAAGATTGTTAGGAAACCATTGATTGAAGCAGTCAAATTAACGAAATCTGTTGCTACTGCAATTGAAAATAAAGATTTTGACAAGGCTATGAGTTTGAGAGATTCTACATTCGCTGACGCATACCATCACTTCTTAACAGCGTCAATTCACGATGACGGCCTGAAAATATTACCAAAGGCAGAAAGATTGAATATTGGTATTGTTCATGTTGGTGCTTCATCTTCAGGCTTGAATGCAGCAACCAGAGCGGCAGCTTTGTATTGTATGTCGAAAGGTCATAAGTTATTTGCGATCCAAAACGGTTTTAGCGGCTTAATAAACGATGGTGAAATCAAGGAATTGGATTGGTTGGATGTCGAAGGATGGCACAATAAAGGTGGTTCAGAAATTGGTACCAATAGGTCATTGCCTAGTGAAGGTCTTGGTAATGTGGCCTACTATTTCCAGAAATACAACCTTCAAGGTTTGATTATAATTGGGGGTTTCGAAAGTTTTACTGCATTACACGAATTGAATGAGAACAAAGAAAAATATCCAATTTTCAATATTCCAATGGTTGTTATACCGGCAACAGTATCAAACAATGTCCCCGGTACGGAATATTCGTTAGGTGGTGACACCTGTATGAACCAATTACTTAAATATTGTGATGCGGTGAAACAATCAGCGTCTTCGTCTAGAAGAAGAGTATTTGTGGTAGAAGTTCAAGGTGGACATTCAGGGTTTGTTGCCTCATACTGTGGTTTAATCACTGGTTCTCTTGCTACATATACACCGGAATCCAAAATGGATTTGAAAACCATACAAGAGGATATTGACCTCTTGTATGAAGTGTTCCAAAATGACAGAGGTGAATACAACAATGGTAAAATGATTATCAGGAACGAGCAAGCTTCATCTGTGTACACTACCAATCTTATTGCCGACATAATCAAGGAATCTGCTGGAGGTAGATTTGAAACGAGAACTGCGGTGCCGGGCCATGTCCAACAAGGTTTCACTCCGACTTCTATGGATAGAGTAAACGCATGCAGGTTTGCAGTCAAATCCTGTCAATATATTGAGGACTGGAATTCCAAGCTAGGGGTCTTGGTCCTGGATTTGGAAGCCTCCAATGCTAACAAAAAACCACGTGCATTTGTTAAAAAGAATATTAAATACACCATCGAGGAAAACAGAGGTGAGAAATCGGCTGTTGTACTTGGAATCCAAGGTGCACAAATGAAATTCAACTCGGTGAAATCTTTATTCGAAAACGACGCCAACATTCCCTTGAGAAAGGGCAGAGTAGTCCACTGGTCTGAGATGATCAAAGTGGCGGATATGCTAAGCGGTAGGCTCTTATTAAGAGAGCGAAAGCAATAGTTGTCATATTGCACTGTTTGTACCTTCACTTTTTACATACTATTTATATACTATATCCATTTCGTATTTTTTACTAGCGTAATTTCATATGGTGCAGTGTTCTTGGGACGCGAGGCAATTAAAGTCCCCCATCAGAGAGTCTATAGACCGTATATAGGTAGTCATAAACCATTATATATTTCAAGAGGACATAAAGTTTTTGATTACATAAACTGACCATCTTCTCTACACTTTCACGCGGCTACCTGATCATACGTCATAGTCGATTAGGGAAGATTAAAGCATCTTGACTATACAATCGACAATTAGCTAGCGATCATTCGATATATGAATATAAAATAGGGTGTCACATAATTTCTCGACATAGATATTGGCAGTTCTCGGACCCAAATATTACTTGATACAGAATTGCAGCATCACATATGTCAGCGAAGAATTCATTTGAAAGTCCCCGTTAGAGATCTCGATGTTATCTTCTAATAGCATATGGTATATACCTACATATGTATATCTATATGTCCATAAGTGTGTATATCTTGTATATCTATATGTGTGTATATATGTATGTGTGTGTGTCAGGTATATAAATGGTAGTGTGACCAAGGAACGGTAATGTGGCCAGTTATTGTAATAGTAAATATTGGATTATATATGAAGGAATGAAACGGCTGCATTGTTTTGGAAATTCATCTCATCCAGCGTTTATTGCTACTTAAACCAATTGAATTGCTGATTTAATATTTCATCAAATTTTAAATTAGAAGGCTACACTTATAAGGAGAATGACTATTGACATTTCGAATTGGTTCGAGCCAATACCTATTACTGACTTCCATCATATAAACAAGCAGAGCGGCGAAAATGTACCCAAGGAATTGCCAGTCGGTGAGCCGATAGGCGGATTAGACATTAGATGTGGACCAATTTTGAAATTGGTTGGCACATTAGAGGATAACAAGAAGAACTACAGAGCGACGATATTGCTTGTTGTTAAGGTCGAGGATAATGATGATGCAATCCAGCCGAGAATTACGTATCAAGTTGGGCCCGCGTTAGACGATGGAAGCAGCAAACCCAAATTACAAGTCGGCGAGTTTCCAGCGATTAACTTCCACACAGAAGACGGGTTTCAATTCTGGAGATTTAATGTGGATTTGAATTTGGTGGAATATGAGCAGAAGATCAAGTATTTTATCAATGATTGTTACAAGCAATCGTATCAATTCTTCGTGCCATCGCTCGAGCAATCAATGAACGTGGTTTCGTATTCATGTAATGGGTTTTCGTTGGGATGCGACCCAAAAGAATACAAATCGTCCCTTTGGTTTGATGTTTTGCAAAAGCATGCCAAACAACACTACCACGTCATGTTGGGCGGTGGTGATCAAATCTATTCGGATTCAATTAAATTACATTCCAAGAACTTGCAAAAATGGTTATCTGAGAGAAACCCAATGAAAAAGAGAATGATGACGGTAGATGAGACAACAATTCGTGAATTTGAAAATTTTTACTTGAACCATTACATGGCGTGGTTTGGTAAAGGGTTCTGGGAGGGAAAAAGTGGTAGAACATACCAGACTCTATTCCCAATGACCATGTCCCAAATTCCTTCTGTCAATATTTATGATGACCATGACATTATAGATGGGTTTGGATCATATCATAATTCGACTATGTGTCATGAGTATTTCAAGGCTGTTGGTAATGTCGCCTACAAATACTATATGTTATTCCAACATCATATGTCTCCACATGAGAAGGCTCACAACTCACCAGAAGCTGAACCTTCATGGATTTTGTCTGATAATCCAGGTCCCTACATTAATCAAAAGAATCACTCAAACTATATAAGGTTAGGGAAGGAAATTAGTTTGCTAGGTCTAGATTGTAGAACGGAAAGAAAATTAAAAGAGATTGTTAAACCAGAAACCTACAAGAAGGTTTTTAATCGTTTAATCAAGGAGATTAAGAATGCCCCCGATGTCAAGCATTTATTAGTCATGCTAGGTGTTCCTATTTTCTACCCCCGTTTAGTCTGGTTAGAATGGATGTTAAGCTCTCCCGTGTTAAAACCAATTAAACTATTAGCAGCAAAAGGTATTATTAACAAGGGTTTGGTAAATGAATTTGACGGTGGTGTCGAAGTGTTAGATGACTTGAATGATCATTGGTGTTCACAAAATCACAAACGTGAAAGAAATTATTTAGTCAAAAAGTTGGTTGATTTTGGTGCAACTCATGGTGTCCGAGTGACGATATTATCGGGTGATGTTCATTTATGTTGTATTGGTAGATTGAAGTCTAAGATCCATCATTACCCAAACTTCCATGTTTTGACTGATTACCCTGAGGAAATTGAAAAAGAAAATATCAATGTCCTCCAGAATCCAGAATTGGATCCCAGGTTAATCTTTAATGTTACATCTTCCGCGATTGTCAACGCACCACCACCAGACGCTATGGCCACGTTGTTGAAGAAGAGATCAAGAATTCATCATTTCAATAAAAATGCTGACGAAGACATTGTTCCACTCTTTCTTCAAGAACCTAATGGTAAAAGTAGAGAGAACCATCTTTTCTTGAATAAGCGTAACTGGGCCGATTTAATCATTGCGAATCAATCAGTTCACAAGGGTGACGTTAATACCAATATCCAAAAGTTTCCTGCACCTGTGGAAGGTGAAAGCCAAGGGAGATTGAAAAATAAACGTATTGATTCAACGAATGTTAAGTATCCTTTATATTCTGATTCATTAGTGACTACGTTGCATGTTGAAGAAGATCCAAATGATTTCGATTGTAAGACTGCAGGTTATGAAGTGTTAATTCCAAGGTTATCTGCTAAATTTAGATTAGATAAGGCTGACATCAAACACTTAACATAATTAGAACATCTAGGCGTTGTCTTTTTGTGTTATATTATTTATTAATTTATTTTTACTCTTCGTTATGTTTCATATAAATATAAGAAATGATTTCTTATCTATAGTGCCAAAATTGTAGATTTAGTAGTGCGGCTTGAATTGAAGCTTATCATAAATTACGATCGATGAAAAATCAACACCGCTAAATTAAACACGAACTTTCCGAACTGAGTCTATAACGATTTAATATAAACAACAAAATGCCTGCGAAGAGAAAGAATTCAGAAGGAATTGAATTAGATAATAAAGCGCCACAATCGCTGTCACCGATAACACGAATTTCTAGATCAATATCGGCTTGTCAGAGATGTAGACTTAAGAAGATTAAATGCGACCAAAACTTTCCAAAATGTGCCAAGTGTAATAAAGCAGATGCCGATTGTGTGGGTTTAGATTCAGTTACGAGGAGGGAAGTCCCAAGGTCTTATGTTATGTACTTAGAGGATAAAATCATTCAATTAAAAGAGAAATTAAATCAGAATGGAATCATTCTCAATAATATCGTCCCTACAGACGGTACCGAAATTCTAGAAGATAAAGATTCAATTGTCGAATATAATCAAAATGACCAATCTTATGATCATAAATTAGCAAAACCTGACCACTCACCATTTGAGGACAATATTAACTACTCCATTTTCAAGGATAATACAGGAATTTCGTTCTCAAAATTAATGTACACTGCCATGAGGGTCAACAAAGGAGGAAAACAACAAGACATGGATCAAACAATGAATTCCGAAATAAACGATGTAATATCAGCTACATTACCTCCCAAAAAAACTGCCGAAGAATTTATAAAGATTTTCTTTGCACAATCGAATTCACAATTACCAATATTTCATAGGGAAGAATTCATAAGAAAGTACTTTATACCCATTTATGGTAACATAGACAATGACATATCATTAGCTTCTAATTATACTCAGATAAACTTTTCATTTGTACAACCTACAGACGATATTAAGGATGAAGATACGTGGTTTTTTCAATATAAACAGGAATTTCAAAAGCAATTACAAAAAAATAAAAACATGGACCCGTGTGAAGTATCTGATGGTATTATCCCACCTAAGAAGTTTCATAAGGCATTATATTTTTTGAGTATGGTTTTCGCTATTTCCTGTTCTGTACACCATCTACAGTATCATTCAAATATATCAAATTCCTTTAAGCTTGCGGCAAATAAATACTTTGAGACTGCAAATTCTTCTGCAGATAAATTAGAGTCTTTGCAAAGTGTTCTATTACTAACATTGTACTCTATTATGAGACCGACTGTTCCAGGTGTTTGGTACATTCTAGGCTTAGCATTAAGAATTTGTGTTGATTTGGGTTTGCATAAGGAAAATTCTAGCGAAAACTCCAATTCAGTAGACTACTTCAGTAAAGACAAAAAGAGGAGGTTATTTTGGTGTACATATGCATTAGATAGACAGATTTGCTTTTATTTGGGTAGACCCGTTGGCATTCCTGAGGAAAGCATAAATACTCCATATCCCTCTATCCTAGATGATGCATTAATAGACAGGAAAAATTTCAAGGGAAACTCATACTCGACAAATAATCACTTACCTAGTTACAAATCAGTATCTACAGCATTCTTCAAGATCAGGCAAATTCAAAGTGAAGTTCAAAAAATATTATACGAAGACTCAGAAATACCAAGAAATTTTTTTGATATCCATGAATGGAAGTTGGATATAGTTGAGAGATTGAAAAATTGGAAACTCCATTTGCCAAAAACTGACAAGGATATGAATTGTGATTTCAATTTGGAATTCTTCAATTTAAATTATAACCATACGATATTGATGATACATGGTCTTTCACCCAAAAATTTTAAATTATCTGCATCAGATTTTATACGACTTCAAGACGCTTCGAAAGAAATAATACATTGTTATATTCAGCTACATACAAGTAAATGTATAAACTATACTTGGGCTGCCGTTCATAATCTATTTTTGGCAGGTACATGTTATTTATATGCAATTTATAACAGCGAAGATGTTTGCAAACAGAATAACTTGCAGGAAGTAAAAAAGGTTTCAGAAGAATGTATTCATGTTTTAAATTCCCTAATTGACAAATGTGAGACCGCCTATAATTGTCGTCATAGTTTCGAGCTCTTGACCGCAGCAGTAGTAAAGCTAAAATATAATGAAATAATGCATGGTTTTGACAGTTATATTCCTACAGCTCAGCAGATTGCGAAAAACCAGCCAGTGGGTTACGTCAATTCAAATCTCGATAAATTGGTTCAGAATTTAGAATCAAAAAACAAGCTAGACTGTAATAGCAATATTATAGACAAACAGGCAGACGTAGTCAATAATTTCCCTTTTGCATTAAATGGAAACACAACGCAATACGGGACCAATAATGAATATGATCAAAAACATCAATTACCATCTACATTTGAATGGATTCGCATTGATAACACGTCAAAATTGGCAAGTGAGAATCAATCTGATAAACAAAATATTGGAAATGATTTAATTAACTTTTTCGACAACCTAGATAAGTTACCATCGTTGCCGATTGAAACAAATGACCATTTTGAAAACAAAAATGATGTCAGCCATTCGACTACACATTATGGCGATAAACACTCAAATAATAATTGTAATTCGATTTCTACTTTGTTAGATGATGATCAATATAAGGATGCATTTTGTCCAATGCAACCGAACATACTTTCTAATAATCGAAAAGGAACAATAGAATTTGAACATGACCCATCGGACTCAATATGGGATCAATTCTTAACATCCGTCACGCCAGCTTTTGGGTTAAATTCTTCTGGGTTTATGCTAAACAACAAAGTTGAAAGTTTAGACGAATATGAGTGATTTTAATAATGTGAATAGTTAATAAAATTTATAAAACTTATCTTAATCAAATTCTTTTAATTTGCTTATTTCTGATAACACTTTCACATTACTCTGTGGTATAACTGACGATCCATTTACTGGGTAGCATTCAATAACATTGACATCTTCCCCGTTAAAATAACCTGTTACATTAACAATCGTGCCAATTCTAATCGATTCAGTATTCATTGTATCTAAAATAGTAGAAACATTTATATTCAAGGTAAATATTTTAGGTAATGGTTTTTCTATTAGATTAATTTCAATATGTGGTTTAGGTATATTTGGTACCATGCATATTTTAAGCGTAGCAGTCACATCATCGTATTCAACTACTTGTCCCAATATTCTCACTCTATGCAATCTTGATTCAGAAGCCTTTGGAAATTCTAATGGTAGCGACAATGGATCCAATATAAGTTTAGTCATGTAGACGTGCTGATGAACAACCCAATTATAGTATTTTATGCAATTGATATCGCGGTCGCGAAATCAGCTATAATTTTTTTTTTCACTATTGCAATGTTTTTAAACAACAAACGATTTCATTATGCGGGTAATATTTTTAAAGAGGGAGATCTTGCAATTGTTCGTAGACTTAAAAACCCAACGCAGATTCACTTAACGAAACCATTAAAAAAAGGAGTGGTTGTACACACTCATAATGGAGAATTTACTCATGATGATATAATTGGTAAACCAAAGAGAGTTTATCTTCGCTATAAAATGAAAGAAAACAAGAAGATTAATATAGGCGATGATAAATACATTGTAACTGAACCAACCTTAGATGAATATACAAGTTTGGTTAAACGGTTAGCACAGCCTATCTACTCATTCGATGCTAGCTTGTTGGTTCAACTCGCAGACATGGACGTGGGTTATCCGAATACTATTGAAGTTGGAAACACAAGAAAGCTTGAGAATCATCCAATGCACTATTTGGAGGCAGGTACCGGTAATGGATCGTTAACTTTGTCGATATGCCAAGCTATACATGCAGCTAATGGTTTAGCCAAACATTACAAGGACAAGTCCCTTAGAGGAGCTATACTCCATTCAGTAGATAAAAACAAAATGCATTCTTTGACTGGAAGATCAAACGTTCGTAATTATAAAAATGGCAGGTATGAGGATGATGTTGAGTTTTACATATCAGATACACCATCGCTGTGGCTAGACGATCATACGAAACAATACGAAAGTGCAGATCCATATTTGAGCGGCGTTTTTCTTGATCTACCAAGTCCAGAATTTTATTTATATGACATCGCCAAGTGTATGAAACTTGATGTCACTTTGATAGTATTTTGTCCTTCAGTTACCCAGATATTACAATGCAAAAAGGTAATTGAAGATTCCAGAAGAGCATTTATGGATGAACATAAATATCAAAAAATCAGCGGGATAATAGATTTAACGTTAACAAAGGCCATTGAACTCCCTCCTGGAAACGGTGGTGGAACGAGAGAATGGGATCTTAAGACCGTTTTCACTAGAGATTCCGATGAAAATGTTTCGATTTGTAGACCTAAGGTTGGTTCTAAGATTGTTGGCGGCGGCTTTGTCGGCGTTTTCAAGAAATCGTCTGTGAATGGTTCAGACTTTAACCTGCCACTGTAAATAGCTGAAATATTTAAATCCTGTATATATCAAATCTGACGATATCAAACCTACGAAAATTTTGTAAAGGATCATGAATGATTAAAACTAGATATTACAAGTAAGCCTATACAAATGAAGATATTAGAAGAAAGGGACAAATTCTTGTGTAATTTTGAAGTGGCTGAACATTTGAGTAGCATAAAATCTAAGTACAATTGGACATTCAAGGAAGAGGAAAATGATAAGAAGAAAAATAAAAAGCGATTCACCGCATGCGGTTTAAACTTAGAAGAAATTACTAGAGATTTATCATCATATTTAGAAAATAACGCCAGCTCCATGATAACTACACCTGAATCGTTTAAAGAGTTAATGATACATTTAAATGGTTTACAGTTAATGAAGATTGAAAAATTACAAATTGTGAATTCGTTACCAAGATCAATGGTTCATTTGTATGCGTTGGTTGAGGAATGCGATCAGAGGTTCGATGAAGACACTTGCGAAGGAATTGTAAATAAAATTAATGATCTCTTCGCTTTAGAAGAACAGGTAGATGAAGACGAAGAAGAAGAAGAAGAAAAAGAAAAAGATAGGAATGAAGAACAGAGAGATGACCAATTTGAAGACACAGAGAACGTACAATAGGACATATATATCAACATGTATACTAGAAAATTAATTTTCGTTAACGAATTTCGATTACTATTTAATTACAATGCTTTAAACGTAGCTCAATATTGAAGTCAAATGAAATTTCCCATCAACAGTTTTGACAAACCTAAATCACCATTTTTATTTATTTCATCAGACATTTCAGACATTTCATTTTCTTCTGATTCCTTCGAAACATAATTGGCATTGGATTCAATATTATCAGAAATATCACGTTTTGAGAATTTAACATTACCATTATAATTGTACCATTGATCTCTCAAATTACCAACCATTTCACTCACATCAGATAAGAGACCGGTGGGCCCGACAGCAAATAAAGATTCAGAATTATCGTTAGAATTAATCCAGCCATGTTCACAGCATTCAGTCTCTTCGTTTAGTTTTTCTTTATCTATATCATCATTCTGTTGACTTAGCAAATCCCTCGATAATATATCCGATAGGTCAACTTCTGCATCCAACGAATCAAAACTTGCTATATGCGGATCATCTGCAGAAAGAACCAGAGGTCTATCAGATTTGTTGTATTTATCTATAGTATCTATTTTACCTTTGAAATGATTTTTAACTATGTGGTCAATTACTGGCCACCCATAAGCATTTGCAAATCTTCTTCGAACAATAATATTATTATGTGCATCAGGCTTCAAATTAACTAAAACCTTTCGCCAACTCATGTTTTTATGATACTCTCTAGCAATTTCTTCTTCTACATGTTTCACGTTCTGATAATAGTCAATTGATTCTAATAATCTTTTACGTAAACTAGATTGTTGCGAGATCGAAGTTGTATCGTTATTGGACAACGCAATTTGATCATCATTATCCTTTGATACTTCATTCATAGTTTGAATCTGAGATTTAGAAATCAGATCCCTTGGTGGTAAATCAGTTTCATGATATACCTTATCATGAACTATAACATTTTCACGGAATTCTGGGTTCGTTATGTATTTCAAAGATGGCAATGGGGGCAAAATTAAAGTGGTTGCTGCTTCAACAAATGAAGATTTAGGTAACCCTTCATAGACTTCCGTATTTTCATTATTTTCATTTTCTTGATCCATTGTAATATCATTTGATTTACCTTCCCTCTTATTTGTTTGAAACCTGTTGTATTCAACATCGGGCCTTTTTCTCTGTTTCTGGGGCATGAAATATGAAAACATTGCTTGTATTGACAGCAGTAACGTTGACTCATCACTAATGTTGCCATTCCCAGTGTTTAATGAACTATTATCTGGTATTTTATCAGTGGAATTACCGTTATTAATATCATTTTTTTTCATTTCAGAAGTACTCATAATTTGAGTTAGCCCTTTATAATCCAAGTATAGTAACGCAGACGTTCTTAAGGGTACAATTCCATCATTGGTCACATTACCATACACAGTTCTTCTTAAAAACATCTTAAGTGTTCTGTGGGTGGGGCCCGTTGGCAATAATAGTAGTAAAGGCCTTGAATCATTTTCGACAATTTTTAAACCTAATTCTTGACCAGTTTTGCCAACAACGCCAGCCAGTAGTGCCATTTTAACATATACTGGATTCTCATTAACAACACCTAATAATGGTGACGCGATAGTTATAAAATTAATTGGTTTAATACTTTTAAAGAACCACGCAAAATTATTCTGCAAATAGGCTATTGCGAATGTCTGTACCAACCCACCCAATGAATGTCCAATAAATGATATTTTTGATACTTTACCTTTATTATAAGTCTCATTTTTTGTCACTAAGTCAACGATATATTCTGCCACTCTGCTTCCCAAATATTTAATTCCCCTTTCTGTTTTACCTATATTTCCAAAATATCCCTTAACAGCGATATTATCCGTATTTGATTTATCTATTTGTTCTTTTAGGTATAGCATATCTGTGCTAACATTAGAATGTAGCCCATGAGTCAATATCACCAAATGTATAGGTTTCTTGGTATCAGGCAACGGTAAGTTCCACAAGTCCAAAGTATCGTGGTTATCTACATTTAAGGTTGTTGATCGTACAAATGTACCCCATTTGTCACTATTTTTAATATTCTTTTCTGTATGCGATGCATTATGCAAAATCTTCTTGGATGTACCGATAGTTATTTCAAAATCAATGTCTATAGTTTTGTTAAAAATGATTTGGGATATAACATCCACTGTCCAACAATATGAGTCTTTAATCGTGTGACATGATAATTCAGCATAAAATGATTGAGCCGGCAATAACTGTGGTTCAAAAACTGGTTGATCAGCTGTTATAAAACATTTCCGATTGGGATCATATTCCTCTGGTTTACAATCAACATAAAGTACATATGGGCCTGCAATATAAGCCGCCCTTAATGCTATCAGTTCTGTATTCTTTACTTTGACCCAAAGGCTCGAAGGGAACTTCATCACTTCATCACCTTCATTTTTATCCGGAACATAATGAATTTTAAACCTTTCGATTTCACCAGCCTTAATCGTTCTGATCTCTCTATACAATAATTTGTCCTCCGTGATCTCAGACAGCATTATACCGGCGTTATCAATAGACGCAAAATCCTACGCTAGATAGCAGGATAAATCCATCGATAAATGTCGAGCGATAATACTGCATGTGATATTATTTAACCTGATACTGTCATCAACAGCATATAACTAATGTATTAACTGGCATTTATTCATTTAATGACGGAAAGAATTAAGACAGTAACTACTAACGAATACCAACACCTGGCAAAGGATCCAACTAGCTCGCAAATATTAAAACAACCAGATAAAGGTCGGGACCAAGGTAATGGTGAAGTAAATGGAGTAAACATGAGACAACGAGAAGATTATGACCATGAGCATGAAGCGGGAGATGAGGCACTTCATCCCATAGAATTAGCTGCTTATACTATTTTGAATGGACCATTAGATCATCTTAATGAGGACTTCGAACTGTTGAGTCAATCCCAATATATTTTACTAACAAGACTTAGATTGATCGAAGGTAGATTAAAAAGCTTCAGAAAAGTTATAATAGAAGATGGAAATATGACTACAGATAAAGAAATCACAGAAACTTTCAACAAAATAAGGGAATTGAAAAAGAGATTAGGTGTGTCAGTTAAATCATTAGATAAGGTAGAAGCGAGGGTAGAAAGGATGAGTAATAAATTACATCTCGATACAGACCAGTGATCCAAATTTATGTTAATTTATAGATATAAAGATTTATAGTGGCAGAATGATGTGCATTCAACTTCTAATGAATCATGGGTTAATTTTTTCAGTCTTATAATGTTATAAATCTGTATGGATAACCCATTCCTTTTATACCAAAGATTGAAAGCAAAATACTATACAAAACGAAGATCAAAATGCTAAGTGCGATTACAGCAATCAATTTCACTTGAGAATTTTTAATTTCTGGGGCCCTTTTGATTAACATGACCACTAACAAACTCAAACAACCATAAACAAACGACATAATTTGGGTTTCAACACCTAGTTGATTTTGTTGTTGAGGTACAAAATAATCGACCTTACCACTTTGGTGTTCCATCACAAAAGGGACTCCACGGATTTGGTTAAACATGTAACCAGAAATTAATAACAAAATTGCTACCAATGAAATACCACTCCATAAGATCCTGGAAGTGACGACCATAATAAATTGCGCATTAAATCTTCTTATCAACATAACCAATGCAAACGTAACAAATGCATTTGTAGCAATTCTAGTGTAATCAGGAGGTATATGAATGTTGAATGTATGACCTGTAATTTGATTCAACCAAGACGCCAACAAAATTTTATGATCCCCTTGATAAAATTGATATTCATCGAACTGTTTAATATATTCATTTGGTCTTTTACTTGTAGATGGAGGAAAATGAAATACTTTAGGAATATTATTAAGTTGAAGAGACAGGAAAAAGTTTCTTGATTCCGTAAATTCAGAAAACAAAAAGTAGACATTCTTTTTTGGAATAATTGATTCAGTATCGTCTAATTCTTCCTTACTCAATCCATTTGGATGGTCTTGAATCCACGAATTACCAACAATCTCAAATTCAGGCTTGAATTCATTACATAAAGCACAATTAATTTTTGGAGATTGAGATGATAACATCACAATCAAATGGTAATCTCTTTCTCCATTTAATATATTTTCATAATTATCATCGTTAAGACTGACTACGCTATTTCCCTGGGATTTAACAAATCTAGTAAATTCCTCATTTGTGAGCGCAGCCTTGATAAGCCCAAGCAATGAAATGAAAGTCACGTATAACTGAACTATCGAAACCTTCATCTTCAACCTTTTATACCTTTGTTGCAATCGAAAGAAGCTAATAGTTCTCTGAAGTATCGGCTGTTTATAGACACGTCAATAGTAAAGAAAAATATATTCATCACGTGCGAAAATTGCTACATAAAATTACTCTAGTGTATCATAAAAAATTATATAACAGTAAATTTTCTATTACAACCAATATCTACTATACATCTGCCAGACCCCAGTTCAAATCTTTCAACAAGTAGTATGTATGCGCCAGGTTTTGGAATTTCGCTATCAATAAACAAACCATAAAGCGAATTGTTCCATTCCTCATTAATATGTATGGGTTGGCTATTCTCTGCATCAAAAATAGACCCTCTTATCGAAGGTCTATAGTCAGAGAGTGATTCTATGTCACCAGAACTATGGTTGTAATGCTTTACATGAAATGTGAAATGCGAGTTTAGTTGTGTTACTTCAAAATAAAGCTTGAACCGATTAGAATTGTTCCAATTGAACTGTTTTTTCCGAAGGAATAAGCCCAATGATGTATGAATTTTTGTTATAGATAAGTTGTTGGGACTAGTGTCATGTAATGTAAATAATTCAAATGTGCCCTCTATGTTGTTGTCATAAACGGAGGCAACAATTTTGTAAAACCCTGGGTGCAAATTTTTAATTTCATGGAATTGGTAGGTCATATTATATTTTTCATTAAATAGTAATTTTGATTTATCGAACAGTCTTATCCGTAGAGATTTATCATTTGGATTCGACTGAAAGATATGAAAATTCACAAACCTGTCTTCGAAGGCACTATAAAGTCCAATCAAGATATTTGCGGGTGATTCCTTTAGTTCGAGGTCATATTGGGGGTTATCAATATAGCTGGAAAAGGACCAATTCCCACCACTATTACTTAAATTCCACTTATCGTGGATCATTGGTAATGAAGAAAGATACTTGAATTTTGCTTTATTGAATTTGAAATCATCAGATATGTTATTGTACATATTTAATGTGAATGTGTTACTAACAGAGCTAGAAATTACAATCGTATACGCCGCTTTAGGTTTCATGTTGAATTTTAACAACATCAACCTGCTATTAGTACTAGAACCTTTGTTTGTTCTTGTGTATTGATTGGGAACTATTACTTTTTCCCCGAATTGAGTCTCATAAATCATAATATTAATTAACTGTTCAGACAAATCTTTGAGCGGCAAATGTTTTTCAAGAAGTAACCAAACATCTTGAAAATCCTCAGTTGTGTTTAGTAAAGAAAATTGAGGTTTCTGGTATAAATGTGTACCTCTTTGATCTTTAATATTGTAGATAAAGGTCATTTGGAATGTAAATTTAAAAAATGAAGTTGGGTTCCAGTTAATATAAAAGTACTTAAAATGATGCAAATCCATAATTGAAATTGTTAAACTTCTCTTGTAGTTATTGCTATTCTCAATCCATGGGTTCTTCAAGATAATAATATGCATTATTGGATCAACTGATGTAATAGTGTAATCATGGCCAGAAATCAAGTTCAATTTCTTCGACAATTCCATACTTAACTTCCCAGTCCCAATTCCAAGCAAAACCTTTCTTGATAGATAATAATCCCAAATTTTATCGCAATTGTTTAGTTTACTGTTATTTATTGGGATAATTTCAGGTATCCAGTTAATTAACATAAACGTATCGATTGCAATATTAGAACCCCCAAATTTATAACCGCTTCCTAAAATTTTCAAATAGGCTTTTTCAACTAGTGCAGGCCAATATAAACTCTTATTTGACATCGAATTTATCGTCAATTTCCTGCTAGTATTATTTAGAAATGGAAGTGTATTATTAATCGTAATCAACCTTGTGCTTCCATTGAAGTATAATTGACACTTAAATATCAGAACCTCTAAATGAGGGGATATCAAATTTTCAAGAAGATCATTACGATTTAATTCAACGATGGACAATAACGATGAAACAAATGAACAGTTCGTTAGTACGTCTTGGTATAGATTGGCTAAATCATTGTATTCTAATGACCAATTCTGAACCTTCACCTCCTGATAATGGGCATTTAGGCATTCTGGTATGGGCAAATCATCATTTATGTTTGTTGCATCGTGAGTAGGCAAAAGAAAACTATTGAATGAATCTAACTTCTCCGAGTATGCAATACGAGGGGGACAAAACTCTTCGTTTAACTTGGAACTTAGCCATGTTACCTTTTCACTGTACGTGAACTTATTTCCTTTCTCGATAGAATCATAGAATTTCAAGGTAAACGTGGATAAATCCTTTATTACAGTGTGGAATTCAAGCTGTGGAGTATTCGTTTTTGATAAGCGGTTCAATATTTTTATTATCTCGAGACATTGTCTTTTAGTTTCAGTTTCTTTTCCTAGACAGCAGTTGAAATGGGCTAGGTCGAGTAGACTTACGCATTCGTATAAATCTAGGCGTACATCTTGTTCGGTCATTGCATAAAGAATTGTAACTACTAAAATCGATAATTGCAGAACTTTTCTCGCATTTTTGATTTCATTTATAAATATACTAATAATCATATAAATAAAATGGATTTCCATAATTGTATTAGAAAAAGAAAAAAAGAAGTCCAAACGGCCAGCAAAGATAACGAAGACCAAAATAATTTTAGGAAAAATTCAATAAATGGTTTTCTAGTGGAGCCATTCCATATATTCAAATTATTTCTTGTGTTATTCTCCATTCGGCTTTTTAATGCATTGACTATAAAAACATTCTTCCAAGCAGACGAATATTACCAATGTTTAGAGCCTGCTTATAAACTTGTTTTTCAATCGGGCTATATAACATGGGAATGGAAAGAAGGAATACGATCTTCAATTCATCCATTAATCTATGCACTAGGCTATAAAATAGCCTCCATAGTCCAATTCAACAATGACTGTATAATAATGACACCCAAAATAATAGGAGCTTTGATAGCTTCAATAGGAGAAATATACTTGTATAAATTTTCTAAAAAGTTTACAATGAATGAAACAATAGCGAAGCTTACATTAATATTATCTTTGTTGAATCCCTTTAATTGGTATATTATTACTCGTTCATTTTCAAATAGTTTTGAGATGGTTCTCACAACTGTTGCCTTTACTTATTGGCCATGGGATAATGCAATAAATTACAAAAGCATATCTATAAGTTGTATCATTGCATTTGTCAGTTGCATTGTTAGACCAACAAACGGAATAATATGGCTATACTTGGGAGTCAACCTTATGATTCAAAACTACAAGATTGAAAGACGAATTTATGAATTAATGAAGTTGATTTTATTACTCACGATTGAATTAATTTTGGTATTATTGGTAAACACAATTTTAGATTACAAGTTTTACGGTAAATTAACATTCCCATTATATAATTTCGTTGAGTTTAATGTGATTAGAAACTTATCGATATTTTATGGGATTGCTCCATGGCATTTTTACATATTTCAGGGAGCGCCGATTATCCTTATGACTTATTTGCCTTGGTTTCTTCACTCACTTATATTAATGAAAAAGTACAAGTCTATTCTTGGTCAGTTAGTAATACTTATGATTGGCGGATTCTCGTTGATTGACCATAAAGAGATCAGATTTATATACCCTTTACAACCCATATTCTTGATAATGGTGGCATACTCTATATACCAAACTAACCGAACTGTCTGGGACATGTACATCTTTATTGCCCCAATAGTCATCATTCTCAACGTGACCATTGCAATATTTTTTACCCAAATCCATGAAAGGGGTGTAATTGATGTCGTTGAATATCTCAGAAATGAGCCAAAAATCGAGTCATTCGGATTCCTTACTCCGTGTCATTCCACCCCGTGGCAAAGCCATATAAATAATCCTTACTTGGCTAATAGGTCTTGGTTTCTTACATGCGAACCGCCATTACATTTGGTTACTACAAATGTACAAGATATAAAGACATATAGAGATGAATCAGATCAATTCTATGACGATCCTCCTAGCTTCTTAACTGAACACTTCCTGCTGTTAAGTGATAGTGATAACATCGGCATTAGGAAATGGCCATCAGGTTTGATAATATTCGAGCCACTAGAAGATTTCATGAATGACTTCTTGCGTGGTTCCAATTATTTCGAATGCAGAAGGTTCTTTAATAGCTATTTTCATTGGGATAAGAGACGAAAAGGTGACATTATCGTATACTGCCAGGAATAATTATTGCTTTATGATGATGCACGAAATCATTATTTGGTAAGAGGGCTTGAATTCAATTTTTGCGACTATTTTTCCTTAATCATCTGATTTCAACATCCGATTATGGGCTAATTATGTCCGAAATTTACAATAACCGAAATGTATAAATAACCATTATTCCCCTAAACGAATTTGTAGAATGTCTACGGCGATATAATAGTAATATGTGTTCAATCCCAGAAACTCAAAAAGCAGTCATATTTGAGTCCAAGCATGGTCCGTTGCAATATAAAGAGATCGCGGTTCCAAAACTAAGATCAAACGAACTTTTAATCAATGTTAAATTTTCAGGTATTTGTCATACAGATCTCCATGCATGGAAAGGAGACTGGCCATTATCAGTCAAGTTGCCATTGGTAGGGGGACATGGTGGTGCTGGTGGTGTTGTTGCCATGGGCGAAAATGTCAAGGGGTGGGAAATTGGTGATTATGCGGGTATTAAATGGTTGAATAGTACTTGTATGGCCTGCGAGTTTTGCCAAAATTCCAATGAATCAAACTGTCCTAGTGCTGAATTGTCTGGTTATACACACGATGGGACATTTCAACAATACGCTACAGCTGATGCTGTTCAGGCTGCAAAGATCCCAAAGGATACGGACTTGTCTCGAGTTGCACCAATTTTGTGTGCAGGCGTAACCGTTTATAAGGCTTTAAAGTCAGCGAAGTTAAAGGCAGGCCAATGGGTGGTTATCTCTGGTGCTGCTGGTGGTTTAGGGTCGCTATGTATCCAATATGCGACAGCTATGGGATATCGTGTAATTTCTATTGATGGTGGGGAAGAGAAGGGGGAATTCGTAAAAGGGTTAGGCTCTGAAGCATATTTTGACTTTAAAAAAAGCAAAGATATTGTCGCTGATGTTAAGAAATTTACGAATGGTGGGGCACATGGAGTTATTAATGTGTCGATTTCAGAAAACGCCATGGCACAATCCTGTGACTACGTCAGATCGTGCGGTACCGTGGTATTAGTTGGCTTACCAGCATGTGCTCAGGTTAAGGCCCCAGTCTTTGACGCTGTTGTCAGATCGATTACGATTGTAGGATCTTACGTAGGAAATAGGGCCGATACTATGGAAGCAATCGATTTCTTTTCTCGTGGATTAGTCAAATGCCCTATCAAGGTAATTGGATTGTCTGATATAGCTCTGGTTTACGAACTTATGGAACAAGGAAAGGTCTTAGGCAGATATGTTGCGGATACGAGTAAATAGTTTATCTCTGTGCAATATCGTTTTCAGTAATTATCTCTTGTATTTCATTATATTCTAAGTTATTCAAATTGTTATTTGTATATAAACACCAATATATTTCAACTAAAGTGTATTAAGTCTTGCTTATTTCCTATTGACTTTCTCTAGAAATTCGTTTGCATCATTTAACTTTTCAGCATCGATTTTAACCTTTTCAATCCACCGACCAACTAGTTTTTCATTTTCGATGTATAACTGCTCAACCTTGTCATTTAGTACATTAGTCTGAATTTGATTCAACAACAACTCGTCATTTAATATCTCAATTGACTTATTTTTCTCTGTTATTTCTAGATTTAAGTTCTTGAGTTTATCATTCAAATTCTTATTCTGTTTCTCCAATTGCTCTTGTGATTTTAGTAATTGATTGATCTTCAAGTCTGACTTCTCCAAGTTAATCGTAGTTTGATTTAAGCTATTGGTTAATGATTCATTCTCTACCCGCATGTGATTGCTTTCGTTTATTAATTTGTGGTACTCTACGCCCTTATCATCATTACATTTAGAATTTAACCTTGCTTCCTGACTTAATTGGCTTAGTTGGCTAAATGATTTAAAGTATTTAGAATCCTTCTTCTCGTAATTATCTCTTAAATTAAGCTTTCTTAGTATATCTTCACTCCAGTCAACGTCTTCACGCATACCTGTTTCATGCAATTTATTACTTGTATTGTATATGAAGGCGATATTTATTATCGTATCACACGCGCTTATTGAGAAATTTAATTATGATAACCGATAACAAATTTTTTATAAGACAACCATATATCGTAATTAATAAATAGTGCAGCCTAAAATATAGTCAAGCTACAGGCCTAGGCATATATGAATCTTGTGGATATTAAGGCTGGATTGATTTGATTTGAAATGTCTAATCAAACATCCGCACTGAATTTATCAAGCTCATTTGGATGGCCTAAGTTGTCTGCTTCGAAATTAAAGCAAAATAACATAGATAACCCAAAAGATGCAGAAATTAAAACTAAGAATAATACAGAATTCACTAATGAAAGTGGTTTAAATACAATAAAAGAGGTATCCAATGAAAATTCGGCGATAAGTTCTCGAAAACCTAGCCTAGTTCCAACTAATGGTAATGAAAATGATCAAGACAAGGACCATGGAACGAATTGGTGGTTTTGGAATGGAAAAATTAGAGAGCGACTGCAGCCAGTAGATCTGAAAATAGAAACAGACACAACGAAGCAAAACGAACTAGATACAGAATGGACAGCATCGTATAAGAAGATGAGTTCAGCAATCAGCCACTACTATAATACATCAACATTCAGGGCCGCAGAAAATACGGACGAGATGACTCCATTAATCCTGAATGACTTTCAAATATCTGCTAAGTCTCCTACATTACCTGTGCATGAGTCTTCAAGACAGTTGTCCGCAACAAAACCTCGAAAGAATCTAGAACTGCCAGCAAAGACACAATCGGGATCTACGTTAATTGGTTGGCTTTCGTGGTTTGGCTTCAATCACGATAATGACGACTGTGACGAAAGTCTTGAAGGTACGAGTGATTTGGAGTTATTCAAGCAAGCAAAATTAGCTATCGAGACTTCAAAAGAGTCCACCCACTATGCTTTCAAAAGCACCGCAACTAATAATGATGTTCATGATTTTGAATTAGCAGTTTGTGGTACAAAGTCTGAAAACCAGCCGGTTAAACATCGTTCAAGAAAGAAGCCTATGACCCCAAACGAAACGCAAGAGAAGGGCTTACAATCACCATCGAATACGCTTGCTTCTAATGGAAGCCAACACGTTTTACACTCCCCCACAATAAATTCATCAAGTTCATCAATTATGTCTGGTCAATTGAATAATGGAGTTAGCGTACCAGAAATTCATAGCACAGACGATTGCTTAATTATTCCTCACATCGACGAAACATACCGTACAATTACCTTTGTCACAAGGCTCAGATTGATGGGAGAACATCTTTTATGCCATATGAACTCTTCAGAAAGTCATATATATAGTGCTTCCGCGACCAAGGTTCTGAATCAGAGACGAAATATTAAAAAGATTGTTATTATAGGAGTGCATGGTTTTTTACCAACAAAAATGGTAAAAACATTAATTGGTCAATCAACAGGAAGTTCAGCCAACTTTGTTAGCGAGGCAGTCAAGGCAATGCAAACTTGGTTACATGAAAATGAAAATGAAATTTCACAGTCTGAATATGATATTCAAACAATTGCATTGGAAGGAGAAGGCATAATTGAAGAGAGAGTCGACAAGCTGTATAAATTATTAGAGAATTGGATTGATATTATTTCTGGTTGTGATTTTCTATTTGTTGCATCACACTCACTGGGTACGCCGGTTGCAATTCATTTATTGGCAAGATTATTAGAGTGTTCTGCCCTCTTAAACAAACAAATTGGATTCTTGAGCATGTCTGGTATTTTTTTAGGGCCTCTTGCAGGGTTGAATTCCAAACTAGTCATCAGGGCTTATTCATCAATTGAGAATCGAATTCTTAACGAGTTATTTGAATTCCAGAAACCAAATAGCCACCTATCTATCAAGTTGAGCCAGAGCATACAAACATTGGTTCACCATAATGTCAAATTGACATTTTGTGGGTCCATTGATGACCAATGGATCCCAATTTTCTCGTCGATTGGCATCAATTTTGATCATCCTAATATCTTTAAATGTCTTTTCGTTGACAAGCATACTGAAGTACCCAGATTCGTAATCTCGCTTATAAAAATTATCCTTATATTGAAGAACTTGGGCTATTCCGATCACAATTTGCTTAGAGATCTTAGCGAGAAATGTATGGGAACTTTGGCCGATGGGGGCCATGGAAAGATATTCCAACATGAAACGGTGTATTTGACTGCAATAAGACACGCTCTCGAAACTACTAATTTGATTTATCCTAAAGACCTAAGGATGACATACATGCAGAACAATAAGCCATTTCAGAACAATCATTTCCATATTCCATGGAACATAAGAGGCCTATTAAACGATTTACTCAAAATTAAGAACGTTCCAAGTCTTCATTTGATTAGTATTCTAATGAAAGATTTCCATGAATGGAACCCGACCCAAAAAAAATGGAAAGATTTAAAATATTGTTTTGATGCATTTGAAGAAATTGAATTGGAGGATTTATTTCTTTAACTAACTCATTTTCCTCCATCATTTCAACATATACTTATATAGGTTAATAGAATTTATAGTAAGCAGTTCACGTGAAAGACAACAACAAAAAATACGAACATTACACAAAGAAAGATCCAGCGCCATAAGTCAAAAAATCAAATGAAACAAGGAAGAGGTACAACGTGTAACCAGTCAAAGGACAATAGTCGAAGTTAAGAGCGATCCAAACGTAGATTTGGATTAAATCATAGTATTTGGAGTTTATTACTTTTTTTAGGGTAACGACGAGCCTTAGTTCAGCGAAAGGCAAAAAACGAAATAGTTTTCTACTCCTCTTTCAGGACTACTGGCACAATCTAAAAATCAACAAGTATTATGTCTTCAGACGAATACGGTTCATCTAACAAGAGAACTCGAGCCTCGGGAGAGGTATTGGATTATTTGTTGTTAGAATTTGAGAACAACCATAATCCGTCTCCGGAACAAAGAAAGGAAATAAGCGATAAGACAAATATGACAGAAAAGGCAGTAAGGATTTGGTTTCAGAATAGGCGAGCCAAGTTACGGAAGTTTGAACGTATGGGTAGGGGAAGTAATGCCAGCGAGACTGGTAAAAAACACCCCGCCAGTATCCATTCAAGCCGATCTAACAGTATCAATGAAGCCAACAGAAGTCCACGAAACGTACTTTCTTCTGGCGTTTCAAACATTCCCATAGAAATCAATGAGAAGTACTGTTTTGTTGATTGTTCGTCATTATCTGTTGGATCATGGCAGAGAATTAAATCCGGTTACCATGAAGAAGTTTTATTAAGAAATAATTTGGTTAACTTATCGCCATTTACATTGAATAATATCATGGCAAACGTGGATTTGTTGGTGCTACTATCAATGAAGAATTTTGAGATCAACTACTTCTTTAGCGCTTTTTCCAACAACTCCAAGATTCTATTTAGAATTTTTTACCCAATTTCGAGCATACTAAGTTGCTCATTGTTGGACAACAACATAAATAAAGAAAATAATGAGTTAAGGATAAGCTTATCACATGAACCAAAATTTTCGGTATATTTCTTCAATGGAGTGAATGCTAATTCGAACCAATGGTCAATTTGTGACGATTTCAGTGAAGATCAGCAAGTGAGTTTGGCCTATTGTGATGAAGGTGGAAGCTCCATTCCTCATGTATTAGTTGGTATTAAGAACTCTTTACAGTTTTTGAACTCCTTTATCTTGGAGAACAATCAAATTTCACACCAGTCTTCAAATTATCATCCGCATATTCAGTTAAATGATCCAAACAACTTAGATAGTGAGGGTCAATCTACAGGCAATTTTCAATTCACTACAGAAGACCTGGCCATATGGACTAACAATGAGAAATCCCCGTTAGGAGGCTACGAATCTAACCCATCCCCAAATTCAATGACTAGTAGTAACAACCCACATTCTAATTTATTAGCCAACGATGATGACAAATTAGCATCTAATAACCATTCACAAGAAAGCAACCAAAATTATCCGTATAATGATATGTTTACAGGTAATACAACGGATTTTTTTATTACAGGTCAGAACTCGGAAAATCCCATTATGCATAATACTACCAGCCATAATTCCAATGACAATAAAGATAACAATAATTCATTAGATGATGACGAGAATTTGATTAATAGCCCTTCTACTAATTTGCAATCATACACACACGAGCATCATTCTCCGTTTAATAACTTATCGAGTACGGATAACTTTGCTGACAGCATTCATCCTTCGTCAGCAAATGATCAAGGTTTTGATTTCATAATTGGAAATGACTTTTCAACTAATTCTTCTATAGACAACGGGAATAATCCAACATCAAATGCCTCATCTAATAATAACCAAGCGGATAGCTTTATAGATTACAATAGTGGTTTCCACTAACTTTCTTTAACTATTTTTAAATTTTAGTTCATCGTCGTATATTCGTAGCTTATTTATTCATCTGTATTATTTAATTTTTAATATATATTTCTTGGATAGCGTATATTTGATAGAAAGGAAGGATATTGTATCTAAACTAACTGTCCATTTTCTTTATCTTCAAAAATTGAATAAACGTAAAATCGAGAGAAAAAAAAAAGGTGTACACATTGAACTTATCTGATTAAAAATATATATGAAAATTAACACACATGTTGACTCAAGTTCTATAATTGTAAATCGTATGATTATAATTTCTTATTAACATCAAGTAGTTTTAATCTTGTTTTTTGCAGCTGTCGAATATAACAAACCTGAATCACGTGAACAGTATTGTAGAAATTGAAATCTCAATTTAGAGGACATCAAGAATATACTTATACTTGTAGAAAAGTTTATGGTTAGGTATATGGGTTGTGGCGTAAGTAGCCGAGCAATGGCACTGAATGTCCGTTGGTATTCAAGCGTCATACAAAAAAGACCCGAATTATTAAGCTTGCTACCAGGCAAGAGAACTTTAAATAAGATTCTTTTCGACAATGATAGTAGATTGTCATATAAAAAAGTCATCCCTATTTATAATGCAGTGTATTCCAATATCGATACTCCTGAAAACATTATTCTACCAAATTATGTTAAAAGTAATGATTTAATGTTATGCAAACAAATTCTTACTTCTATTAGATCAACGACTAATTCTATAAATAAAAACTTGGTACTGCTAGAGAATGAATTAGTTGAGCAAGCAGCTGAACTAGGGAATAATGATGCCATAACTATGCTTGCATTTGAATCTATTGAAAACCCCCAAACTTCAAAGGAGGACTATAAATATGCCAATAAATTGATTGATAACTTAACTAATTTGAAGCACCCATTAGTTTTCAAAATGGCCGCCGATTTAGCATTTAAGAAAGGATACTATAATCAGGCAGAGGAATATTGGTTGCAATTTATTGATTTAGAACTGGAAACCATTCTAGCCAGTCAAGTGTATGCAAACTTGGGGATTTATTACTTCAACTATTTGAAACCCAGACCGAATTTAACGAGGGCTGAATTGTATTTGAAAAAGAGCATTAAATTTGGTGAATTAGATAAATTCACTATTCAAGCGCATTATTATTTGAGTCAATTGTACTCTATGACAGATCCAATATTATCAAAATATCACTTGGAAATATCAGCCAGTAAAGGATTAAAAGAAAGTTTTCCATCATTGGGATTTTTGGAAATGAACATTTTCAGAAACTATTCAAAGAGTCTTGAATGGTTTAAACTTGGTGTTGAAAGTAGTAATGATTTATCTTGTATGATTGGTCAGTTTGATTGTTTTATTAATTTAGAAAATCTCATTCAAGCTGATGGAATTTACAGGAACTTGGTCTCAGTTAATAATAAAATAAAATCAGCAAGAGCTAGGCAAAGTATTCCAAAGGAAATACAACATACAATGGATACAAATCAATCGCTTTTAAATTTATTCTTCAGCACTAGAAATGAGTCCATTAAAAAACTACCTTGCTACCATTTGTAATCATTCGAATATATACTTGTACATAATTTCATACAATGGACGACCTTTGGTTGATTTTGCTCATCATGTCAGATGTGTATTTATTTCTCAAACTTAGTGGCTGACTATTAGATCTTACGGGTGTTCTTTCTATATTATCGTCATTGCTTAACGTCAACCCTTCATTAGAACTATCTTGCTCACCAAACCAATAATGCTCACAAGTTTGATTAACATCAAATCTTTCGCTTGGTTCAACTACCAATAATGAACTTATTAAGTGCAATACAGAATCATTAATATCATCCCAGTAAGGTGAGTAGAACGCGTATTTACCGATCAATATTTGCTCTCTCATATTAGGTGGTCCTAGCTCATCACTGAATGGGGGAAATCCACAAAGGCATACATATAACAAAACACCACTCAGCCATAAATCCACCTTAGTTGAATAGTTTCTTTTATTGCTTAGTATTTCTGGTGCAACATATGCTGGTGTTCCACATAATGTATTGGTAAAATTTAATTCCCCTATAAATTTTGCAAGTCCAAAATCGGCTATTTTGACCTTAACATCATATTCATCGTCATCCCATGGTCCAGTTTGTTGCTGAGTCTCTGATGTTCTGGGTATAATATCAAGTAATATATTTTCTGGTTTGATGTCTCTGTGAATGATACTATTTTCATGCAAATAACGCAATCCGGATAAGAGTTGTCTGAAAATAGCTTTTGTCTCGTCTTGTCTTAATTTCAGTTTATTGATAATTCGCTGGAATAATTCCCCATTATTCATTTTTTCCAACACTAAGTAAGGCGTCACCGCATATTGGTTTATTGGTTCCACGTAATGTGATATAAACTTGACTATGTTTGGATGATTTATAGATAATAATAAGTTCATTTCTTGTTGAAGTTTGACATCATCGTTTTCATTTCCTTGATTATTGGATTTGTTAGGGTGAAAAATTTTGACAGCAACTACATCGCCTGTAGATCTATCTGTTGCCTCTTTAACTACAGCATAATGTCCAGAGCCTAGTTGTTCGCCCAATATATAATCGTCAAAGAATGATTTCGATTGTTGTGATTTCGTACTTTTAATGTCAACAACATAACGAAAAATATAAGATCCTCCAGTTTTGGCAAAATCTAGTTTATCGCCGCTTCTTAACAATATTGAAGAGTCTTTACTTATTATCTCATCATTCAAATATGTCCCGTTGGAGCTTAGATCTTTGATGCATAAATACTCACGATCATTATTTATGGTCAATATCAATTGACAGTGCTTAGATGAAACATCATTACCGCATATCTTAATATCACATGAACTACTTCTCCCAATTAGAACATCTTCAGTCTTCCTGGGGATAATCATATGTTGTTGATCTGGTTTAACACTGTACAAGCTTGCTATCGGTTTAAACCCGAATGCTTGTCTTTTCATATTCGATGTATTTTCCTCCGATAAACTCTTCCCACATTGCTAATTAGTTAGATTACTATCTATACGTGTCAGACTTCAATCCAAATACTTACTCGTTTTCTTGATAATGACATTATTGTTTGTCAAATATACTTATGACTGTTTACAATTTTTCAGCCGTCATAACTTACGCGATCCTATTTTGTCTGTGTTAAATTTACATTAATTTTCGAATTATTCTACATACTACAAACCTATAAAATACGGAGAACTAAATCATTTAATTCATGATTGGATAAATTTTTTAACTTGCAATCAAATCTGGACCTTAATTCAGGGATTTTGTCGTATTGCTTTTTGAATAATTTCGCAGTTTGGGAATCAATCTCTAGCAAAAATTTAATCGATTCGGCCACCTTAAGGAAGTCTTTATTGGTATTATTAGAATATTCACTCAAAGACAGGGAAAGAAGCAAATAATGTTTCAATTGACTTATAAGAAATTCAAAATCAATCTTCAATTGTTTAACTCCAGTAGCACTGAATTGATTATTCGTAATAACGAATTCACGTAAAATAGTAAATAGTTGTGTAACTATCATATCAGCAATCAAATAGTAGTCCAAATCTGACACGCATTTTTCAAGATAGCCCATATATATGGGGAGATAATTAACGAGTAATGAAAGGTCTGATGACGCTTCGAGATTGTAAGTGACCCCCATATCCCATTGGCTTGAGTTGACATAATTCTTTAACGAAGTTTTAATTTCCTTTCTAAAGAGTTGTTCATAATTACTCAATATCTTTGATAATAATGTCTGCGCGTCGTTCATAGAATTATCAAATAGTGTCAGATCAACTGCATGTGTCTTGTCACTAATGGATTTATAAGAATTCCAAAGTTGAATGAAAACAAGTTCCTCGCTCCATTGTTCCAAACTATCATTTATAAATTTAGTCAGACAGTACAATTCTGTCAAAATTTCTAACCCCTTCAATCCATTTTTTGAGCTATTAGAGTCAGTATTAGTATTGCCATCGTTACCTAACCCGCCTGGGATGAAGTTTAGCACTAACTTCAGGTTAAATGAATCATTGAAGTTTCGTAATAACTGGTTCAACTTATCAAAATATAAATCAATAAGCTTCAACTGTATATTTGAAACATACGTTAATTGATACTTGACAATATTTAGAGTTTTATGGTGGCTGGTTAAATTGTTGAAAAGCTTGGTTAAATTATATGCCGAATAAGTTGGTTTTAGAAGTTTTTCATTAGACGTCCTGGATTCAGGAGACGCCTGATAATCAAAATCTATATTGAATGCTTTATCAGATTTAATGATTTCACTATCAAATCTCTCTGTGGCTAATTCTAACTCAAAGTTTAACCAATTTGCAGCTGCCAAATTTTCATGATCACCTTGCAATAATATATCACCTGTTAAGCCCATCCATTTCTTAGAAGGTACAACCGTTAAGTCTTTGATGTATGGATTAAATTTGTATACATTTCTGAGTCTCTGGTCAAACGATGACAATTCAAATATTAAATGTGACAATATTCTGCCACTTTTTTCCCTATTTTCGTGGTGTTCTTGATACTTCAAAATATTTTCATTAATTGTTTGTATCATTTTGAACATTTTTTCTCTTAATGGACTTAATAGCGTATTGATTATTTCATAATCAATAATTCTAGAAAATGGGGTAGTTATATCACCAATCACGAGCTTCAAATATTGCAAGTTCTCTGAAAGAAAACTCTCCACAAAATTAAGGGCCCATTCAGGCTTGGAAAGTTTGTTTGTTTCTTTGTTAGATGTATTAAAGTGGAAATTAAAACGCATAATTATAGGTTGTAAGAGCACATCTGTTGCCCACCATGTGTCAGGATATTCAGGTGCACTTTTAATTGCTTGTAATTGGAACAATTTTGTCATGTATGAGTTAATTGATGTCATTTTTTCTTCTGGAATTGAGCGGTCGATCTTGGGTGATAACCATTTAATGTCTTCAAGAATTTTTACAAAATTTTCCTCAAAATTCTTCCGAAATACTGAAATTTTCTTATCTATTGAGTTTGACAATTGAATGATCACATCATTACTAATATGCATAGCTTCATGTTCGTGTGCAAGACTTTCAATCTTTTCAGAGACTTGGGATACCTTCCCAATATCTTCCACCACCAAATCATTGATTTCCGTTTCTAATTCAGCGGCCCTTTGCAAAAATGTCATTTCATTTTTCAATTCAAGCTTCTCCTTATATAATTGTAGAGCGTTGTTTAATACTGCTATACTTCCGTACTGTTCAATTAGTTCTCCAGCTTGTGTCATTGCTTCATTGTCTGATCTTTGAAACAATTCTTCTAGTCCTTGTAGAACCTCCTCTACCCGCTTGATCTTTTCGTCCTCATATTCATTGGAAACATTGGACTTCAGCTCTGAGTCGCCTGATACTTTAACTTTTACTATATCATAAATCTTCAATTTGTGACTTTCAAGTTCGCTAATTCTATCGTCAACGGTATCTAAATCTTTAATGGAGGTGAAATTCGCATTCATGAACTCCATTTCGTCCTTGTTATTCAATTATCCTTGTTTTTAGCAAGAAGTCCAACTAAATCTTCGGTTACAACTGGTTTAGAATACATTGATTTACATGTTACTAAGCATATTTTACAGGTTAATGATATGTATTTCAATTCTAGCCCTACTTAGAAGCCGTTCTATTACAAACCTAGATTATATTACTAGGCACGTCTACAAGCATATAGAATATCTATTATATCTCTGGAAAGGATTGACATCAATCTATCTTAATCATTTTGTAGTAATAAGTTAATTGATTATATAAGCCCTTACGAAACGCGAGTAAAAAAAAATAACGGCGACCATACTTTTCAAATCAATCATTAACAGAACATTTTCCAATAATTGACAACATTAGGAGTGAATCAAGAGAATAGGACAGCATATTAAAAGAAACTAAAGATGCAGGCCCCAGTTGTATATATGAACGCGTCCACAAAGAGAGAAACTGGACGCCAAGCCCAAATCTCTAACATTACTGCTGCCAAAGCTGTTGCTGACATCATTAGGACATGTTTAGGACCAAAAGCTATGTTGAAGATGTTATTAGATCCTATGGGAGGTATAGTCTTAACAAATGATGGGCACGCTATTTTAAGAGAAATTGATGTATCACATCCAGCGGCAAAGTCAATGATTGAGTTGAGTAGAACACAAGATGAGGAAGTGGGAGATGGGACCACTACAGTTATCATTTTAGCGGGTGAAATTTTAGCACAAACATTCCCATATATCGAGAAAAATATACATCCGGTGATTATTATTCAGGCATTGAAACAGGCGTTGAGTGATGCATTAGAAATCATTCATAGTGTGTCGGTTCCTGTCGACATTGAAAACGAAGAAGCAATGATTAAGTTGATCAGAGCATCTATCGGTACCAAATACGTCAGTCAATGGTCGCAGAAGATGTGTGAATTATCGTTGAAGGCAGTTAAAACTGTTCATGTTCAAAAAGGCGATTACAAGGAAATTGATACCAAGAGATACGTCAGAATTGAAAAGTTACCAGGTGGAGAAGTCACTGATAGTGAAGTATTGGACGGCATTCTATTAAATAAGGACGTTACTCACCCAAAGATGAAAAGACGTATTGAGAACCCAAGAATCATATTGTTGGACTGTCCATTGGAATATAAAAAGGGTGAATCACAAACCAATATTGAAATCACAAAGGAGGAAGACTGGAACAGAATTTTACAAATTGAGGAAGAACAAGTAAAGCTCATCTGTGATCAATTATTACAATTCAAGCCAGATTTGGTGTTGACTGAAAAAGGTGTGAGTGATTTAGCGCAGCATTATTTATTAAAGGGCGGTGTTACAGCATTGAGAAGAGTAAAGAAGTCCGATAATAATAGGATTGCCCGTGCGTGTGGTGCCACCATCGTTAATAGAATCGAAGACTTGAAAGAATCTGACATTGGTACCAGATGTGGTTTATTCAACGTTGAATTGATCGGTGACGAGTATTTCACATACTTAGTCAAATGTAAGGAACCTCAAGCTTGTACTATCTTGTTGAGAGGTCCCTCAAAGGATATTTTGAACGAAATAGAAAGGAACTTGCACGATGCAATGGCTGTCGCAAGAAATGTAATGTTCGAACCTTCGTTATCTCCCGGTGGAGGTGCAACTGAAATGGCAGTCAGTGTCAAACTATCCGAAAAGGCCAAAACCATTGAAGGGGTTGCGCAATGGCCATACCAGGCCGTTGCTGATGCGTTTGAAGTTATTCCAAGAACTTTGATCCAAAACTGCGGCGCCAACCCAATTAGAATCTTGTCACAATTAAGAGCTAAACATGCGAAGGGTGAACATACTTTTGGTATTGATGGTGATTTAGGAAAAGTCGTCGACATGAATGAGTACGGCATCTGGGAACCGGAGGTTATCAAGCAACAATCTATCAAAACTGGTATTGAAAGTGCATGCTTATTATTAAGAGTTGACGATATTGTTAGTGGTGTTCGTCAACAACAATAGATGTATTACTAAACTATCTATTTCATCTCTGAACTTATATACAATTATAATAGTTATGTTATATAGCCTAATAATGCAACACTATATCCAGAGAATAACATTAATCACGTGATACCAATGAAAATTGTCAATGTTTACGTATTTCCCGATTCAGTTCACAATATGATTCGAACGTCTAAAAGGTTTAGTTCGCTAGCAAATATAGAATGCTTCATCTGTTCGCAAGTTGTTGCTAGCCGCATAAGTACAGCGTCTTAACACATTTTATGAAAAAAAGATTGATCACTAAAAAGTGTTAGTTCCAAGAAGCTTAATTTAATTGTATTTAATAACTACAGTCATTACAACTTCATTTTCAAGCTGAAGAAGTCATAACGGTCACCAATAGTAACTGTAAGATCGACTCACGACTTTCATAGTTTACATAACCTTCAGTTTCTTCAAGCTTACAATACCAATAATTGATGTCTATCCCATCTCTACCTTTCAAAGTCAAAACCAAAATCTCATGGGCTGGCGAAGAGGACGGTGATCTAGGTTTCATCGAAAATGAAGTGGTCGAAGTTTATTCAGTTGTTGATGAGAGTTGGTGGAATGGAAAATTGAGAAGAAATGGCGCTGAAGGTATATTCCCAAAGGATTACGTGGAAGTCATCGGTGAAAAAAACTCGTCATCGACGTCGTTTGTTAATACACCCACAAAGCAAAACAACCCTTTGAAGCAACAAACTCCTGTCAAAGATCATGATTATGATGCAAGGTATAGGTCAAGCAAAACCAATACACCTGCTAACGCTAATTATTCTGCAAGATATCTGCCAAATAGATCGCATCGTGTTTCGAGAGCTGATATGTCGTTTGAATATGAAGATGACATTGACTACCGTTATAATAATAGTCTCGATACAATTGACTTAAGCAATGGGAACCCAAGGAGTAGTAATCCTAGAAAACACAGATCATCTTCTAAATTGATGTCGTACACAAACCATCCAAAGAATAAGCATATACATTCTAGTCACTCACAGGAAGATTTACTTCTTCAAAGAGAGAAAGAAATTGAGAAATTTAAACTACTACAACAGCAGCAACATTATCATATTAAAAAGATTCAACAATTAGATCAGGAGGATAGTTATAGGAATTCAATTGCAATCTCGCCGGACGCATATCAAACATCGCCAACTTTAAAGCCCAGAGTCAAGCAAATGAAACCTAGGCCACATTCACATGTTTTCCAAACCTCCCTTCCAGGTATTCCTGGTGGTAACCATTCCAATCTGGCATTAGCTAGTAAGAGTAGTCCATATAATGAAAAACATGCATCTCAAAACAATAACAATAATATTCTTCAAGTATTTAATAATCACAGTGTTGAGAGTTTCTCACCAGAAGCTTCACCAAAGCCACAGAATTGCCAAAAACAATATGCTTCAGGGCACAAGGAGTGTCCACTGAGAACTAATGTTCTGATTGAAGATGATGGCTATGATGAAATCGCGTATAAGAGACAACAATTGGAATTAGAATTGCTGCAAATAAAAGAATTAGAGAAACTAAAACAACAAAAGAAAAAATTGCAACATAAAAATATGAAAATTTCCCCATATCGTTCGAAAACTGCACAAAATGATCTCTATAATATTTCAATGGCCTCCAGCTATATAAGTGAAGATTTATTATCTTCGGAGAAAAATTATCAATCCAAAGATGATTTGGGTAAAAAATTAACCAAATTTACTACTGACGAATGTTTAGTTAACGAATACGATGATGAAGACGAAGAATGTGGATCACCACCTCCTCCTCCTCCCCCACCGAAATATGTGACCCCAGGGAAGTCCGTTCAAGAATGTTATCCATTGCAACTACAACGTGATGGTAAAGATATGCAACAAAGTCAAATGAGAAGTAGCTTCAAAAATATTCCCTATGATGCTGATGATTTTCGATTTTCAGGAAACAGCCAAAACAAAATCCAATTGAATGATGAAGATATGTTAAGGCTATCACAGTTGCAACAAGAGGAATTAAAAAACTCCACCAAATCTATACAAAGCGATGTCTTGAACTTGTCTGAATTAAGTGCTACCAGTGCTGGTTCCTTTATTAGACACAAGTATGATAAAGAATTAAAACAACAACAACAGTTGAAAATGAAGAACTTATCTATTAATGAGAACAATGAAGAAAACAATGTTGAGCTTAATGGAGAATTGAAAGACATAAACAACAAGCAATTAATGGATTCTATTTTTCAAGATAAGAAGTCCAGACATCCAAATATATTCAAGAAGTTCTTGCAAAAACGGAAGGAAGATGAATCCATGAATCCAATTGAACAGAGGTTTCAAAATGAAGAATCAATTGATTGGGCAACTATGAAAATGGATTTAAATAGAATGAATTCTTTGACTTCCCAAGATAAACAATCAAGAACTAAAAGAATAGTAAGGGAAGAAGGATCCTTGATTATTAAACCTCTAGAGTATATTTCTGATATTAATACGAATGAGACAATCGGTGATATTGATTCTTCATCCGGTATTGATATTTCAGAGATCCCTTTTAAGAAGATTGAGTTGTTTATAGAGAATTATGAAACGACAGCCGATCTTAACGAATTAATTTCTGATATAAGTGTTAAATTCAACTCCTCGAAACTCAATCAAGTTAGGTGTTTATTACTTCATTTATGTAACTTTCATATCATTGAAGAGCCCGGCAAAATTCTGCAAATTAAACCTCGGTTGAACGAAGTTTTGTATAAAGGTGAGGCTTCGATTTATCAGTTAAATTACATTTTCAAAAAGCTTCTTGATGCTTTAAGAATCCCATCCGAGATTGTTTTAGGTTTTTGGAAAAAACCCAATGAATTTTATCATAATGAACAATATGTCGTCAACCATTGTTGGTTGTCAATCTTGATAGAAAACGAATTTCATATCATCGATATATATTGCTTCCAAAATGGATCTGTCAGTAATATCCGTGACCACCCTAAAGGATTCAATGAGTATTACTTTATGACCGAGCCGTTAAATTTAGTATCGACTCACATTCCTTCTATTATTGATTTGCAACATGTGGTTCCTCCGATAGATCAAAGTATTGCATTTTATTTACCACGAAACTACTCCGGTTTTTACAAGAATAGACTCTCCTACAGGAATTTTAATAATGCTTTGACAAGGTTAAAGGATTTAGAATTCTTTGAGCTAGAGTTAGAAGTTCCAGTTGATATTGAGCTATTCACGTTGATTAAAACAGCAAAAGTAACAACCAATGAATTAAGCTTGTGTCAAATTTACTGGAATAATAATAAAAGAATTGCTAAAATTAAGGCGATTCTTCCTGATAAAGAATCTATCGGGGTGTTGCAAATATTCGCTGGTGCAAAAGGTTTGCAAAAGCATTTTGATAATGTCCATGAATTGGCCATTGTTATTCCATTATATCATACAGGTACTTACAAGCAGTGCAAATTTGTACCTAGATATCCGACTGTCCAAAGTCAAAATAACGATCTCTATATAAAACAGCCTCAAACAAGCAAAATTGTAGTTAAGAATGCTTATAATTTTGAAGTTTTGCAATACCCATCAGCCGGAATTAGTCGTCTCAGTGGTTTGGTAAATCAAGATTTCAAGATTGTTGTTGAATCTCCTTCCGGTAAATACTTCAAATTGAACAAATCCGATGCGACAAAACCATTTGGAGCTTATGAAAGCAATATCAAGTGTCAAGAGGTTGGTCTTTACAGAGGTTTAGTTATTGGAGATAGTGGCAACAGTTGGTATGTCTTTGCACAATGGGAATGTGTGATGGGTACTATTACTAACTAACATCCATAACAGTATCTGCTCTCCTTTTCTCTGTATACTCATTTTACATCATTGATTTTATTAAGAATTTTTTTAAACTTCTTTGCTTGATGATTAATATTATAACTTTGCATGTGTCAAGCACTCAACTCAACCTCCGTCTGTTTTTTAGATTGATTTATAATTAATACATGTTTTGCATCAATTGAGGCTTTTAAAGTTTATATAATCAATAATTGACGATTAAAGGTCGCTAGCAATTAAAATACTATAAATTTATATTACACAAGCTTCATATATCAATATAAGCTCCCGTGGACGAGTTAAACAGTATATCTAATCTGTAATAAAAAAGCAGTCTATAGGATTTTGATATTAACACAAAACCAAAACATACATATAAAATTGCAATGTCTTCGAGCAGATTTAAAGGTATTATTACATTTACCTGTCATTAGTTATGGCATCAAAAGTGTCTGATATATCGACCACTACCACGACAACCACCGTGTATTCTCCATCAATTGCACCACTAAAATACTCCAAAGATCGTAAAGTTGGTGAAGGTACTTATGCTGTTGTCTATTTGGGAAATCAAATATCCACTAAACGTAATATTGCCATCAAAGAAATAAAAACCGGACTCTTTAAGGATGGACTTGATATGTCAGCAATACGGGAAGTCAAGTATTTACAAGAACTAAGACACCCTAATGTAATAGAATTAGTAGATGTATTTCTGACCACAAATAATTTAAACTTGGTGTTGGAATTTTTACCTTGTGATTTAGAAGTACTAATAAAAGATACATCTGTGGTTTTCAAACCATCTGATATAAAGTCATGGTTGTTGATGACATTAAGAGGTATACATCATTGTCATAGAAATTTCATTCTACATCGAGATTTGAAACCGAATAATTTATTGCTTGCACCAGACGGAGAATTAAAAATAGCAGATTTTGGTTTAGCAAGATCATTAGGCAACTCTGACGAGCTATTGACTTCTAATGTTGTCACAAGGTGGTACAGGGCACCTGAGTTATTATTCGGTGCAAGACACTATACAGTTGCAGTTGATATCTGGTCGATAGGAATAATATTTGCGGAGCTTATGTTGCGTACACCATATCTTCCTGGCAAAGATGATACTGATCAAATTGATGTAACATTTAGAGCATTAGGAACCCCCACAGAACAAATATGGCCTAATGTCTCGAACTTACCATTGTATAATGCATTACGAGTTTACCCACCACCATCGAGACAAGAACTAAGAAACAGATTTAGTGCCGCAACAGAAAAAGCTTTAGATTTATTAATTTTCATGACACAATTGGACCCAAACAGGAGATGTGATCTGACACAAGCGTTGTTGCATGAATATTTTATTGAATTCCCAAGAGCTACAGAACCTCAGCGATTACCTAAAAGATGTATTGATACTAAGGAAGAATCGGAATCAGAGAATAAGAAACGGAAGTTGTAGTATGTAAAATGTTGTATGTATTATTTATAATAAATATCTTTGACATATTCAGCAATTGCCCATGATGAGGTTAACCCAGGACTTTCAATACCCAATAAGTTCACAAATCCTGGAAAACCTTCTTCCTCTCGTATTATAAAATCAGAGAATCTGTTTCTGTTCTCGGCCTGTGAAACCATCTTGGGTCTAACACCAGTATAAGATGGCTGTGCATCGTCATTTTGAATACTAGGAAAGTAAGTCCTAATTGCTTCTATTGCTTGATCAATATTCGTAGAGGCTGCGGAATAGTCTATTTCGGACGCGCTTCCTATATTTAACCATTCCAAATCGGGACCAAATCTTAATTGACCGCCTAAATCAAACGTTAAATGTGTACCTAAAGACGAAGCATTGGGGTTTGGGCATGGATAGATCAACCTATCAGTGATTTTGCTTGTTCTTATCGGGTTTCTAGGTTGATAGCTATAGTATGTTCCTTTAGCAAAGTAACTGGCTATATGTCTTTCTTCTGGCAATAATAAATTAGAGACTTCTTGTGCATAAAGTCCAGCAGAGTTCACCAAATTGTCAGTTGTAACATCAAATTCTACTCCTGATAACCTCTCCTTTAAGCGTAGGTGATAATTTGGAATGATGTTATCATAGTTTATATCAACCAATTGCGTATTAAATCCAATAGTTCCATCATTATTCTCAAACAGAGCTTGGAAATACAAGATAAAGTCATGAGCGGATATAATTCCCGTTGTGGGAGATTCCAAAATACCAGCACTGGCTTTGATTAAAGGGAATTTTTCCCTTGCGTCTTTTGGAGAGATAAAATCGGTTGGAACCCCTAGTTCCTCTGCATTACACCTCAATTTCTCTAAGTATTCATTTTCTATCTCATTCTGGGCAACAACCCATTTTCCACATTTCTGTAATGGAACCTGGATAGAATTGAATTTCCCGGTCTCGTAAGCATCGTATATCATATTTTTGCCTTTGATACATAGTTTAGCTTTCAAGCTATCTTTCGGATAGTAAAGCCCTGCATGTATCACTTCTGAATTCCTAGAAGTGGTCTCCATCCCAAGGCCTTCATGTTGCTCCACCAAGAGAACATTATTACCTTCAATTGCCTGTAGTTCAGATCCCACAGCTGTTCCTACGATCCCACCTCCGATGACAACATGCGAAAAATCAGACCCTGCTATTCGAGTACTATGAAATTTCTTGACTTGTTTTCTGTTGAATTTACCCAGATACGGATATACTATTCTTGCAAAACCCTTCAACATACCTTTGATCGTATCAATATATCAATAAAAGTTTTGAAATCATCATAAACAAGGTCAAATGTTGCTGCACTTCTAAAATTCTTATTCTTATCTGACTCTGCATATATCTATGAAAATTTCTTTTAATGAATTGTATGATATATATTTCTTAAATTCTACTTTGTCAATACAGGTTGTATAGTGTAGTGGTTATCACTTTCGGTTTTGATCCGAACGACCCCGGTTCGAATCCGGGTACGACCTTTTTTTGATAGTTTCGACCCTTTCCTGAGCCGCTGGTCCGTACAGCTATCCCAATTAGCTTGATAGTCTGACGCACACGTGGGTGAATTAGACATAATCAAAAAAACGACTATCATTTAAAATATGTATATACGTACATATATAAACTTCTTGATATTGTTTATTCTTAAACGAGATTTGTATCATACTTCAACAAATTTGGGAGTGAATTTTTTAGATAACCATGAAATTTGGTGAACATCTTAGAAATTCTCTAATCAAGAACTATAGTTTCTACTATATAGCGTATGATGACTTAAAACACCAATTGAAGAGTAATTTGAAAAATAATGACTACAAGTGGACCAATGAATTCGAAGAAGAGTTTTTGGCAGCACTTGAAACCGAATTGGACAAGGTTTACTCGTTCACCAAGGTCAAAAATACTGAAGTCAATAGAAGAATCAAGGAGCTGGAGAAGTATGTACATGAGGTTGTGAATGCATTGCAGAATGATGAGAATCCAAACCAGCCACAGGAGCAGGATTTCGAGGACTTAGAAAGCGAATTATCTGATATTATTGCTGATGTGCATGATTTGGCTAAATTCACAAGATTGAACTACACTGGGTTCCTGAAAATTTTGAAAAAGCATGATAAGACTACGAAGTTCACATTGAGGCCCATTTTTCAAGTTAGATTGAATGCAAAGCCATTTTACAAGGATAATTACGATAATTTGATCGTCAAGTTGTCGAAGTTATATGACATGGTCAGAACCAGGGGTAATCCGGTTAAGGGTGATTCGTCTGCTGGTGGTAGTCAACAAAACTTCGTGAGACAAACCACAAAATACTGGGTTCATCCAGATAATATTACGGAATTGAAGTTGGTTATTTTAAAGCATTTGCCTGTGTTAGTCTATAACGCTGAGAAAGAATTTGAATCTGAGGACAGTGCCATTACCTCCATCTACTTTGATAACAAAAATATGGACCTATATTATGGTAGATTAGGAAAAGATGAAGGCGCGGAGGCTATCAGATTGAGATGGTATGGTGGTATGAAATCTGACCAAATCTTTGTAGAAAGAAAAACACATAGAGAAGACTGGACCGGTGAAAAGTCTGTCAAGGCTAGATTCCTGTTGAAAGAAAAGAAGGTAAACGATTTCCTTAGGGGTAAATTAACTGCACATCAAGTGTTTGAAAAGATGAGAAAGGACGGGAAAAAGTCAAATAAGGAAATTGAAAATTTAGAGCATTTGGCAAAGGAAGTTCAATATCGTGTTATCAAAGACAAAATGAGACCTGTCGTGAGATCGTTTTATAATAGAACTGCTTTCCAATTACCAGGTGATGCCAGGGTTCGTATTTCTTTGGACACTGAGTTATCTATGGTTAGGGAGGATGACTTTGATGGTCATGATAGAACTAATAATAACTGGAGAAGAATGGATATAGGGGTTGACTACCCATTTTCTCAGTTGCCAGAGAAAGATATATGTCGTTTCCCGTACGCTGTTTTAGAAGTTAAATTGCAAACACAATTAGGTCAAGAACCACCGACATGGGTCAAAGATTTAGTTACTAGTCATCTTGTTGAAGCCGTGCCTAAATTCTCGAAATTTATACATGGTGGTGCATCCTTATTACCAGATTATGTCAACTTGTTGCCATTCTGGTTACCTCAGATGGATATTGATATAAGAAAACCAAAGATACAAGACTTTGGCATTAATAGACAAAATCAACAGAGACTCAAATCATCCTCATCAGGTGGTGAAATGGATGAAGAAGAATTACTAGACAATGATAGTTTTTCTCCTAATCATGGTTCTGTCCATTTCTCAAATGACACCAATCCATTAGAGGAAGATTTGGATGAATCTACCCCATTGCTCTTACCCTCAAATTATGTTGTACGGGATTCTGAGAGTCCACGTATGAATTTTCTCATTGACATGTATGGTAAATTTTTGCATTATTTTAATGACGATAGAACTTTCACAGTTAAGCTAGGTACCAATTTCGACTTAAATAAAACATTTGCCAGCAAAATTCCTGACGGTAAAAAGATCGCAATTCCAATTAGAATTGAACCAAAGGTTTATTTTGCAACAGAAAGGACCTATTTGCATTGGTTATCTATAGGCATGATTTTGGGAGCAACAGCTATGGCTTTGCTTAATTATGGTAGAAAGAGTTCGGTAACCGCATCCATAGGATTCTTCATCAGTGCTTTATTTGTGTTGTCTTATTCCACCTATAAATATATTTGGAGAGTTGTCATGATTAGAGAAAAGAAACCAGTTAATTATGCTGATAAATTCGGCCCTAATATGATTTGTGGCTTAATAGCAGCTGCCACATTCACAACCTTTGTTTTCAAGTTTTTTGAATCGTGATTATCTTCATACTAAAGTAATCTTTATTTCGCTATCTATCTATCTATTACCTGGACACTTATTTTCTCGGAGAATATTATTTGATATAAATGACAGTAATAAACATTTATAATTTAGATTTCATACGTAAAATGCTCAATAATTCCTGAATAACCATAATACCTATTCCATATGATAACTCATAACCCATTCCGCCGGCTCCATAAGCATTTATGACAATATTATCATCATATTTCTGACTTGTAAGATTTAACCCATTTTTTCTAGCAGGTCTGAATCCAACATTAACTCTCACTATATCAAAGTATCTTTTTCCGTCATCATCTACTTTCATCAATTCCGGAAATAATTTAGCACCTCTACTAATTAGTTCCTCCGTATCTTCACTTTTTGGTGATCGGATCTTATCGTTTACTTGCTTAGTACCACCAATGATCATCCCCCCATATAAAGGTCTTGGTATACAAAATGTCCATAATCCATCCTTCAGTTGATACGTTATAGTTTGCTCTTTATAGGGATTATTTGTTGGTGGGTTCACCAACAATGTTTGGCCCCTGATAGGAAAACTACCTTCATCATAACCACCGTCATACTTTAAGCCTCTACCGGAACAATTAATTATGATTGGGTTATGCTTCACATATTTATTTACTTCTTTCAAGGAATTCATCCTCTTTTTAAAGAATTTCACATCATATTCAAATCTCAATTTTCTTTGCAAAAACTGAATATAAATGGGCGAATTGAGTACCCATGTATCATACTTGGTCCCGAACGAAACACCGATTGGCAATTGATTCTCATTCAAAATTTCAAAATTTTCAATTTCTTCTTTATAACCCTTCGAAATTTCCTTATAGTAGTGATCTGGATCTTCAAAGTATTCAATCCCTTTAATAAATTTTATTGACGATTCGGGGTTTATTCTAGCTATTTTTTTAAAATATGCCTGTGTTATTCTTGTCAATCTAAATTCACTAGCTTCGAGTTCATTTTTACTGGGTGAAGGTCTAAAATGAGCTCCTGCCCATGGTGAAGTATACTCAGTTTCATATATTGGATCATCTGGAAAATATTCTGCTATTATAGTTATTTTATGGTGAATGGATAAATTTTCAGAAATTGCCAATGCTGTTGATAACCCTACAACACCAGCACCAACTATGACTATTTCAGTAAAGTCTGTCATTTCGTGAACTATGTCTAACAACGTGATCAAAGAGTATGAACTACAGGTATGTTTAAATTTACATTCGCAATACTAAGTCTACGGCGCACGCAGGAATGCAAAAATAATCTAGTTAACTTTTCTATTAACTTTGTCTTAATTTAATAATTAATTTGGCCTTTCTTCTTCTTTTCTTAAGCCATTCAACCTCTGTTCAATAATTGCGTCAACCTCTTCATCGGCAATGTCGTCGGCATTATTTATATTTCTTTTAGATATCAATTTAGAGCCTAATCTCGTCCAAACGCCATCTTTGTTGATCTTTACCTTTTTACCACTTGGTAAAATATCATACCCTGATGAATCATGAAGTTCGGTATCACCACTATAAACAACAGTTCCCTCACTACCAGGTGGAAGTTCAGATGGATTCGGATCCGTGTGTGCTCTTTTTCTAATTACCGGCATATTTGTTAACTCTACTTCCCCAGTGTTAAAGTGTTCATCTGGAGACTGGTGAAATTGTTTAGTGATAATATTCAAAATAAAAACTGCACGTTTTTTCCATATTGACTCTTCTTTTACAAATGTCCACCCTTGATACAATTCATCGTACGATTCTTCTTCAAAAAACCTTCTCATCTCAATATCTTTTTCAAACGCTTTGAATAATTCATCATCACTTGGATAGAAAATAAATTTAAAAACCTTGAAAAAAATATCAAAAAGGATGGGAATAATCGCCAAGAGTAATAATGCTGCCCACCAACTTTGGTCTCTACCAAAGTTCATGAGACCATTGGCAACAAAATATATTGTTGAGTCTTTGGTCCTGTATAACACCATAATTAAGACATTCCAAAGACCATATCCACCAACAGAAATTGTAAATGCCGCAAAAGCCAACCATTGTCTATTTTGCATTTCAATCAATTCACATTTAGCATTTATAACAATGCACAATGCTGTAAATACTAAATTCCCAAGAGGGAATGTGGTGTTATCTCTTAAGGCAGTGAACCCCCATATATTGTATGCTAAAAATGAAACACCGACACTTTGTAGCATTGCTAAAATCATCCAGGAAACAAAAATCTTGAAGTTAAATGCTTGATACAATCTTCCTTTAGCATAAAGTTCCGGAATCGCCAACAATGTTGCTGGTTTTAAATCTTTGTCAAACATTCCAACACAAAGAACAGGAAGCGAGGTGAACAATGTATTAAACATTGATAACGACCAACTTTCGTACATCGATGATCCCGAAAATAAGGTATTCCTTTGATAAATTGCTTGAGTTAAATAGAAGAATAGCTCCTTGTAAAACGTGCATAAAACGAACTTTGCAGTTCTGACATAATTATACCTACCGTTTACTAAAAGTAGTTTCAACAAAAACCTGAATTGAGCAACCGCATAATCGGCTGATCTTGCAGCTTGTAATCCTTCTTTACCAGTAATTCCCACACCAATATCTGCACTTTGGATCATAGCTATATCATTGGCTCCATCACCGATTGCTAAAGTAACCGCATCTTTCTTCAAATTACGGACTGCACTCACCATATTCGCCTTCTGTGAAGGTGATGCTCGACAACATATTGTTGAGTCAGATTGTACACATAAGTCAATAAAGGAAGACATCAACTCGGTATCATGATCAATATCGGCTAAAGTAGCACCATCAATAACCGCAACACAATGGGCTATTCGTCCTGCTTGAATGTCACCAATTGTGGAACTAACTAGCTGAGCTAAATTTTCTCTTCCAGTTTCAAAACTTAATACAACAACAGTGGAATAATCCTTAATAAGCCTGCAAGAATAGCCTATGTTTATAGCTGTTTCTCTTTTGTCCCCTGTAAGCATCCACATTTTTATACCTGCCCTTCTTAGTTTATCTATTGCCTCACTAACACCTTTTTGTAATTTATCTTCTATCGCTGTTGCGCCACACAATTCAAAATTGTTTTCGATAGTACCTCCCACTTCTTCGACTCTATGACTCCTGTCCGAAAGTGCTGTCTTAGCCTTCCCATATTCCATAGACCAATTTTCATACTCCGCTTTCTCTAACCATCTAAACGAATACAACAAAGTTCTGAGACCCTCTGTCGAAAAGTCTTCTATATGTTCTAAGGTTTTTTCAAAAATGAACTCATCATTTATTAATAATTTATCTGTTGGGATAAATTGATTTAAATTTCTTGTTTTCGATGAGAGTGGATTACCCCTATCCACCACCTCCGCATCAGTCATTGCGTCAATACTATATCTCTTGGCTTGTTGATAATGTAGCGAATTCCTCGATTTTGATGCAATGTCATTAATTTCACTTTCTTCATTATGCATTAAATAATTATCAATTGAGTTTAATACGTTGAGCTCTGTACTACCAGGTGTATGTAAACTTTTTCTTAATGAAGTAATTGACTTTCTTGATTCAATTTCATTAGAAAGTTTCGTCTGTAAAATGGCATCAGCTTCTTGGGTTTTACGATCAGCAGAATTAAGGGAAATATCTTTCGCTTTCTTCTTGGCCAACTCAGAATTTCTCAATCTTTCCAAAATAATATTATCTGCTCCTTTACAAAGAATGCAAATTCGCTCGTCAGGAAACTTAACCACAACTGACATCCTTTTTCTAGTGGACGAAAATTCTATTACTTCAAGAACTTCGTATGTCTCTATTATTGGATCAGCCTCGAATCCATTTGGATATGTCTTGATTTTTAGTTGATTGTTTTGTCTGTTAAAAATAACGAAACCTAAATCTCTTGCTGCTTGTACTAAAGCCAATTCATCAGGGGATGCTGTCTGATACTCAATAGTTTCGTCATTGATGCCCTCTTCTTCTTCTCCTCTTTCTTCCAAGAAGTAATCACTCGAATCCAAACTACCTTTGGAATGATCGCAAGAATTGTTTCTTTTTGGTAAACAAGTATTACACAAAGCAATACTTAATAAGAAGAACTTAGCCTTTTTAGCAAAAAGAGTCTGCAGATGTGATTGAATATATCTCAATAAATTCAATGAATTCTGTAGGTCTTGGCTTTTCTTCGGAAATGCCGATGATTTCCAATTTGAGTCAAATGATTTCACATCCAAACTATCTCGAGCGATGGATGTAGTACTTCTTCTTGGTTGATATTCTGCAGATTGAGAACTGGTTTTTCCATGTATTTGGGGATTATATCCATTCCCCTTTTGAATGTTTGGTTTTGCAGGTGAATGCTGTACAAGCTCCTCATCTCTTTTGATGTGGGTTGTTCCTGTGGCTTCATTACTAATCATTCCAGCCTTTATATCTAAATCATGTAACCAGCTTACGCCGCATACACTAAACTTTCTAAAGATCATTAAATTATCAGTTAAAGTTCCTGTCTTGTCACTAAAAATATAACTCACTTGTCCTAATTCTTCTAGAATTGTAGCAGTTTTTGCATCAGCTGAAGTGTTACTCTCAACATGATACATATCGATATCATACTGGATAAAACATAGTTGCATTATCTTGATAATTTCCATAGTCACGTAAAGAGATAACGGAATCAATGTATTATACATAATAATAAATCCCATCAATGTTGGAGCAACGCCTGCATCTTGCTCATACAAGTACCATGCCTTGTACTTATTTTCCTTATATAATAATCGTTGAGCCATGGTCGAAAATACTGACAATAATATCACAACACAAACCATAAAAATAACAATATAATTGATATTCTTCTGTAGCTTGGGTGCCTTCGTTCTTGGATTCTTAATATTGTTCATCCTTATTTTTGTTTCTTCACCAGTGAATACGACAATCCCCAATACTGATTTAGTATTCCTTAAAATACTTCCTCTATAAACAATATTATCAGATCCCAATGCAAAATTCTCATCGTTTATAGTGAACTGACCTTCAAAATTGTATAAATCAATATTTGGGTCTTCGACAGTTAATAACACTCTTGCACTTTTTAAACCAGAAGCCTTCGAAATTGTTTTTGAAAATTCCGTATGTGGCCTTTTTGATTTCAAATTGGTTTCACCGTCCAAAGCCATAGTTTCGACATACAGTTCTTGCGTCTCTTCACTTGTTGCTAAAATAACAACGTCCGCAGGAAACCATTCATTTTCATTGATTTTAACAATGTCACCGACTTTGACATTTTTCCATCTGGTTTTATCTTCCATTAAGTTATATTTCTTTAATAAATCTGCATTATTATACAGTCCTACCAATGCAGTATCTGAAATGGATATATTTGGTGATGAGTAAAAATCATTTCCATTAGAATTATTCACCGGTATGATTTCTGTCATAATCGTGGTTATGGAGTGAGTATCGAAATTACTTAAATCTTCATCTTCTCTGATAACGATGGTTTTCTTATTATTTTCCTCCTTATCGTTACGATGTCTTTTCCAATCATCAACTCCTTCTCTTGCTATTGAAATCGACATAAAAATCAATAGCGGAACGATCGTAGTATAGTGACCTGTAGTTGACCAGGTAGGAATCATTTGCATAATGGCTACGACCATAAAATAGCAATTAGCGATCTTTGAAAATTGTGCTTTTAATTGTTTCGGTAAGAATGTAAACGCATTATATTTAGCTGAAGTGACAACATTATTGCAATAGGGTTCACCATTTCTCTCATCAATCAACGACTTAAGGTAGCCATCATAATACTCATCTTGAAAATCACTATTCAAGTTACAACGGTTTACACTCAAAGGTATGATCCTTCCATGACCTGTAGGTTTCAAATCATTGATCCCCAATAGTCTATTTTTCAATTTAATTATAGACTTGATAATAACGTTGTGTCTTGCTTTCTTCCTTTTTTCATAAAATAGTCTACTTGATTCATCAGATCTCGAGGACTTTACTGTAAGATGTGTAGTTGAGTTACTTAATTGAACTTGCAGAATGGTATATGGTGACTCTCCCTTGAAAGTAGCTCCCTCTAGCGGTTCATCAATATTGATCTGTGGCGGTATAATTCTTGAATTATTCACCTTCTGATCCGGTGGATGGTGCTCATCTATAATTTGTGCTTGGTCTGTGTCTTTGTTATTTCTTACAAAAGAGTTCGGTGAATTTTGAGACAGATTTAGTGAATGATTAGTTGTTTGGGTCTGGTTCAATGTTTTATTGAATAGCTGCGATCTTAACGATAAACCTCTTTTTCTCCTAGCATGAGGAGCGTTCGGTAGATTAAGACAGAGGTTATCTGAAGTCCCTGCTTGACTCATTAAAGCCTTATGTGATATTAGCTGTAAATTGTTACAATAATTATACGAAAATTTAACGCCGTAAGCAATAATGTATTTATTGATTTTCAAAAAATGCGAGCACAGCCATTTGAAATGATTTAAAAACTATTTTAATCCTTTCCTATAAACCGGTATCTATACGCCTATGGTGGATCTAATTTTACCAATACAATAATCTCTATATTCTGCAACATATCCTTTATGATTAATCTCTACGTCGCCACTTAATTCAGATATTATTTCACCATTACCTGCAACAATCACCATACCTCTAGGCATTTGAGTTAAATCAGGAAATGGTTCAATCAAGATATTATCCAAGATCGTACTGACTAAATTATTTGCAACTAGTCTACCCATATACATGGCCCATCCCGCACTTTTAATTATTGGCAATTCAACTATATCACCAATACAAAAGAAAGTGTCTAGTTTCTTATCCTTGTTTAGAAGTTGTAAATATTCGTTTACTAAAACATTCTTTCTCGAGGTGACAAATTCTTTTTGCAAGCTGTCGGAAAGTATAGAAATGTTATTTTTGTGGGCGTTACACCAATAGTTCAAGTCAGATTTTATTATTTCCCCGGTTTTAGTCTCTAAATCACCACTTTCCAATTCCTTCGAGATTCTAGTATTAAGATAAATATTGATTCCTGAATTGACTAATGATTTATATGTGAGACTTTGGAATTCGGTGCTTAGTGGTTCGGGAGGAAATGTTTTGTGAGGATGTATCAAGTTGACAGTTTTGTTAGGGCAATGATGTTTTATGTCACCAGCAATTTCGATACCTACAGCGCCGGCACCAATAATACTTATGATTTCGCTGGATTCAACATCGTTCTTTGATTTAGACATCTCTTCAAGATAAGACCTAGTAGTATACGCATTTGGAGTTGTTGGCCAGCTTCTATCCCTGCCCGATGCCAAAACAACATAATCGAAATTAATAGTGGCTGTTTCATCGCTTTCGACTAATTGATATTCGGCCCTCTTTTCCTCCAAATGAGTTACTCTACCATGAACGAAATTTATCTCGAACCCTCCTTCACTATTTCCTGTACTTTGTTCTGTGTTCAAGTTCTGTAACACGTCTTCTTGATTCGATACGACCTTATCAAACCGCAAATCATACAAGTCCTCAAAAGAAATGTACTGTGTCTTTGCAAACTCCACATCTACTATAGCTCTCGGAATTCCAAGAATATTCAACAATCCCGACTTAGGCTCAACCATTGTGATAGACACTTTACTATTGATCAACTTCAGTTTAATCAACGGATCCTTTACTCTCCTGCTAAAGTGATGTGCAAGACTTCTGACTGCTGACAACCCAGCATATGCACCTCCAACAATCAAGATATTTGTTGTGAATGATGTTGCATGATCGGTTGTTGGTTTCAATATCGTGGGAACAGAAAGTGATATTCCGTGCGTCATTGTTCCTATTCTGCAAGATTATATTAATCAAATATAGAACAACAATACTATTATAATTCAGAATAATAAACTAGCTTAGAAAAACTGAAGAATTTTTATAGCAAAATCGATTATGTTTCCGAAATCGGACGTGGATATAATGTGTGTGTGCGTATCAATCGGAACCAAGAAAAATGCATAATTATCTAAAAAATCTTCTCATGCAACCCTACCGATGAGCTTACCCTAAGTGAATTCTCTATTAACAGGAATAAGGCTTTTTGGTGGGAATTTAATCGCGAGGTTGCATTTTTGTTATTGGTATTTGCAATCTTAACGAAGACTATGAAACAATTTTTTATTTTCATTATTCAATTCACCTTCAACATCACTAATCGTGCTCTTTAAATTCTTCTTTGAACTATAAGCTTCTAACCAAGTCTCAAACCGATGCCTTTGGAATTTTAATTCTTCTGTTATAGGTGTTTTGATGATATTACCTGACTGCGAGTAGGGATTAAGTAACACGTTGAATAACGGATTCCATAAGTCTAGTTGCCAGTATCTTTTTAAATTGTGGTTAAGAGATATCCCCCCTGTCGTGCCTTCTTTGACTTCAATATATTTTCCGAATAGCATTGTATATATAATGCTTGCTAAGCCGTAGTAATCTGCTTCAAAGCTCCATGGCTCGTGTTTGTTCATTTGTGGACAGTCCTGTTGGTCGGCCTCCCAGTTGGACACAAATTGGGCGCCTTGGTTAAACAAAGTCATGTCTATGGCTCTTCCGAAGTCTATCAAAGTTACACTTTTCTTTGACCAACCATCAGCACCAAGGCGATTGTATGTTTCACTCCATTCCTTGGAATCATTGAATCTGATCATACAGTTGTCAGCTTTCAAATCGCCATGAATAATGCCAATGTCATGTAAGGTTTCAATAATCTTTAGCAATTCAGTAGTCAAATAAATACACAAGACTTCATCAACCGTTGATCCTCTTGTTTTAAAAATATTAACCACATCTAATATTGTGCCCTGGTTAACGTAATTCATTAATAAATAACTTTCGTCTTGGAAAAAGAAGAGTGATTCTGGTTTCACTATCATGTCTCTAATTCCATTATCAAAAATTATTAATCTTTGGTGAATTTGACTTAGAATATAATATTCCCATTTGGTTGACGGAGACTCGACTTTCAAAGCTTTCAATTTTCCCATTTCCGTCTCAACTAGATACACAACACCGTACCCTCCATGCCCTAATTCATATCTTAAACAATATATTTCATCTCCACAATAGTCAATTATAGAATCCTTGGACCCTTTTGTAATAACCTTTGTTTTGTTATTGGTTATCTCATAGAATCTTTTAATTTTGCTGATTTTAGCATAACAATAATTACAAAACCCAGGATAAGAAGAAATTGGCGTTGGTAAATTATCTAGTAATTGATTTCTTATTGATTCATCTGTTGGATCAAACACTCTTTGTTCAATATCTATTACTGATGATGATGGCCGTTCTATGAAAGGGGAACTTTGAACGCTGTCAACAGCGTTGCCATTGGTATTTGTTGTAGGAGTATTGGTTTTCTTCAACTCCTTATTGAAAGGTGCGGCTCCATTTCTATTATCATGCATCATTTCATTGGTCTCTGGTTTTAAGTGAATTGTTTCTGTAACAAATCCATCAAAGTTTGTTGTATTCTCACCTTCAATTTTCTCCTCTTCATCATCAGTATTCAAATTTTGTCCTGCATCATTAAACATGGTAAGTACTTCATTGGTTGCCATGCGAGAAAACATAGTCATTGTAGGTGAATTTGGCCTATGTTTATACGACAAATGAGTTTCATCGTCCTCGTGAAAGCCTTCGCCTTTTAACGGAATCGTAAAAGTATTATCTTTAACGACCGCACTCTCATCAACTATATTAGCCTGTGACTTAGTTGGCGATTCACTCTCGGTTAATATTCGTTCGGGTTGTTCGAAAGCTAGTGAAGTTTTACCTAATTTTCTGCTGATGGCTAAAATTTCATCTAAACAGTACTCATCACCAGTTTCAGGATACAATAAATTCATATTTAAATTAACCTTCTCTTGATTTTTTCCTGGATGCTTTATTAGCGTATGAATCAACCCATCCTGATCATCTTCGGTGGTTTGATGAGTTATCGGTTCATCTGTATTATTTTCAGTTATATCCTTAAATATCGTAATCTTAGACTCTGGTTTTACGGGCGCTATCTTCTGTATGAGAGTTTCACCGGACCATGGCTTAGATGACATAATATTTTCTTTTATTCTTGTTTTCGTAGATCCAAGTTCAGGTGGATTTGAGGGATCATTAAATAAAGTGTTCAAAATGTCCTTGTTTTTGTCCTCCTCGTCAACAAAAACTTGCAATCTGGGTCTCTTCCTTGTTGCTTCTGAATCCGCAATACCAATGGGAACTGCTGAATCTCCTCTCTTCACTGCGAGTACATTCCTTATAGAAGATTCACCTCTGCTTACACCTCTCGACAGGTCGCTCATTCTTTCTTTAAATTGTATAAATGACCTCTCAAGTCTAACCAATGGCCTCGCTTTATACTCAATACCCATTTCATATACTTGTGTTGCATCCTTGAACTTTTCGTTAAGTTCCAAATATTTTGCAAATTCTTCATAGTACAAGGCTAATTCAGTACCTATTTCCTTCTTAGCCAAATATACAAAAATATCTTTGGGTGTGTCAGAGTAATTGGTATATTCCAACCAGAGCCTCAAGTAACGTGGGTCATTTTTGTAATGTGCGACGTCTCGAAAGCAGGAGGTACATCTTTCCAATAATGCTAATAATCCACTTTCAGTATTCGAACCTTGTGGAAACGTATCGTGCGTCCAATTGATATAATCTAGAAACACTTGTAAGGGGTCATCTAATTCGTCCGAATTATCTAACTGTAGTTCAAATTGTTCCCTTTGTTTCTGTTGTTGATCTTTATATCTAAGTACCGACTTTGAAGCATTTTTGAAATTCATCGCTAATTTTGATGCTGACCTCCCTTCGGGCAAAGGTTGTATATTTTCTTTGTCGTATTCTATAATCGATGCGTCTGTTTGGCTCAGCATTTCTATCTAAACTAATACTTGTAGCTGGATTTAATTCATATATCTTCAAGTAGATCTGAAGAGTAAACAAATAAACGCTGCATGTCGTTTAGTCGCCAAAAATGTCGTGAAAACATCGCGTTGATTAAATATGAGGATATAGAAGGTTATAACAAAGACCGCTTTAAGTGAACCAACGTTAATAAAATGCTATTTTGGAAGCTTTGTTTACTTTCCGTTTGGTACTTGGTAATAAATGCTCAAAAATTTGATGAATCTTTAACCTTAAAGCCATTACCGCGGAATAGTTTATTAGCAACATTTCAATTCGATATCGAATCAATCGCAACGAATTTAGTATATTATAATAAAACATTAGATATAGATAGTACGGCAATAACTGATAGCGCACATTATAATTATTTTCCAAGATCTTTGGGGCCAATTATTGAGTCTACGAATACAAGAGAATTACACTTGAGGTTTACACAAGGTTGGTGGGATTCTGAGTTATGGGGACGCTTACCATTGAACGGTTTGAAAAGTGGTGGAACCGGAGTTGAAGTGTCCGCTGTTATCGAAGCTTCAAATCTAGAATCGGCGAAAAAAAGTTGGAATAAATTGTCAAATTCCTTGTCTGGTTTCTTCTGTGCATCTTTAAATTTCATTGATGACACGATTACAACAACACCAAAGCATCACACAAATAATGATGGCCGCTTCATACTGAACCCTAATAATAAATTATTTTTATTACGGGCTGCCTTGCCTAGTGAACCAATCTGCACTGAGAATTTGACACCATTTTTAAAGTTGTTGCCGACTAGAGGAAAGGCTGGTATTTCGTCCTTGTTAGAAGGTCATAGAATCTTCGATTCATTGTGGCATGGTATGTCCATCGATATCATTACTGAGTGCAATGAATTTGATTCAACTTGTCATTTATCGATGAGCCAAACTGTTAATGCAGTTATTGATATCATGAGATCAATTCGTAAGGAGAAGGAAGGAATCCCAAGACCAACGCCTGGTGAAGAATTGCGATGTGATGACTCGAAGGTGTTCAACATTTGGCAGTGCTTCCCTCTTGGTGATCCAACTAATGTAACCTGGGATTTAAATACTGTATTTGGTAGAGGAATTAACGGTCCTGCCTTAATTGGTGATCATAAGACAACTAAAATTAATATTGAGGTTGATACAAGATATTGGGAAGTGGATGTAATAAAGTCATCTGATAAAGACTCAGATACATCGCATTTATCTACAGCATCAGATTCCAAGTTTATTCATTACTTCATTAATGAACCTTTCAAATACAATTTTAAGTTCTCTTCCAGTGATAGCACCAAAACAGCCCCCATAGAAACACCTCCATTGTATGTTTATCGATCATTAACAGGCTATTCGCAAGATCAGGGTGGGTTCCGTATAGTCTTGTCTAATCCATCACCTACTGAATCCATTGACTTTATTTATTTTGAGACTTTACCGTGGTACATGAGACTATACTTAAATACATTAACCATGGTGGTAAAAGACGAAAACGGGGTTAATGCAATTGATGCAGAACAATCAAAATACGTAAAGAATAGGTTTTATAAACCAGCCATTGATAGAACGCGACCCTCCCATTTGGAATTATCAATTTCCTTACCAGCAAATACAACAATGACTTTGACATATCAATTTGATAAATCATTATTACTATACGCAGAATATCCTCCAGATGCAAACCATGGTTTTGCGATTGATCCAGCTGTTGTCACAGTACTAGATGAAACCAAGAATAGCGTGTACGAGTTGCGCACAACCAGTTTATTGTTGTATTTACCAACTCCTGATTTTTCAATGCCTTACAATGTCATAATCTTGACTTGTACTGTGATGTCTCTAGCATTTGGATCGATTTTTAATTTATTAACCAAAAAAGTTATTACTGAAGAAGAATTTGAACGGTTAGCTGCAAATGGAAAAATAACTATTTTTATCAACCGCATAAAGGATAAAATACAGCGAATTAACTCTAGTGGCGATAAGGTCGATAGTGACCGTGGTACAGATATCAATTAGATACAATCATATAGATTATTGGCATCACACATAATACAAATCCTATTATATTACTTCTTTCAACTATCATCACATATGAGTTTGTGAAACAACCGTTTAGTCGTTTAATATTGGAAATCATTCTAAAATTGTGGTAACTATGGCAATTTTTGTACTCCAAGTGGCTGCTAAATTTTGGGGGTAAAGAGTTAAATTTAGACTCTAAATGAAGTTAAATGTTTTTAACTCATGTTTTGTTATAGTCTATAGTGCGTTATGTAATATTTTCAAGGATTTAATTTCAATTAAATTTGTTTTTCTAAAGTTTGCAATTTTTGATGATTTTTACGACCATATTAAAATTTGAACAAGTATGTTTTCGTTTTAATTAAAATGATCTATAATTATTTATTATAATGGTTATATAAATCATTAGCGACTAAGTATGAGCTTCATACAAAGACTATTATTTCATTCTTAATAATATACATAGGAGCAGGTTATTCGCCACTTTATGTGAAAATCAGAATGGATCTTCATAAGGGTCCTCTTCATCGTAATCGTCATCTTTTTCGAATTCGTAGACAATAGCTCCCCCTGATGAACCTAGAGCTTCTTGTGCTTGCATGAATGGGAGCTCGACTTGCTCTCTAGCAAGTTTCTGTTTAGAACTTGTTGTCAAATTGAATGTCGTTAAATCCTTCAACATACTTTCATCTTCCGGATCAATGACCTCTTCTTTAGTATCTTTAAAAACCTCATATATGTGGGTTGATGAATTCACAATAAACTGGTAAATCAATGATCTGCCGGATTTTCTTCTGTTGGTAAGCATAAGCTTATATGATGAGCTATTCAAGGAGCAATTTATTGGAAATTGTAACCTATTTATTTTATTATCCAACGTTTCTTCTTCTATCTTATCTTGATAAAGTGGTTCTATTTCAAAAATTGAACTGGCTATGTATGATAACAAGCTTATTGAAGACGGATAATTCAAAATGTTACTTTGAGGTTGAGGCAAGTTCGTATGGAAAACACCGACTAAAGTAACATTCGGCTGTATAGCACTGGATATAAAATGGGCTAATTCATCATTTGCAATATAATTCAAAGAATCGATAATCACTAGACATTTGGTTGAAGTTGCTTCTTCGAACCTTGATACTTCGGATTTAATCTTTTCACTGATTTCAACTGCAGAAAGCCCTAAACATTCTAAGAACGAATTCGCAAAGGAAGGTTTGTTCAATGTTTCGAATGAAATATATATAATTTTGTTATTGGAACATTTATATGCAAATTCTTGTATAACATTGTATGATGATTGAATTAACGAATCTAAGACTAATACAAACGGTGAATTTTCTTTTAAGGAAAATAACCTATTTAACAATACAGTAGAGTTTTGACTCGACATTGCTAGTTTGTATTTTAGTTTGCAAGACAATATCTACCATTATAGAATCAATTGATATAAACTGTCTACCTCTGTTTCAATCTTGTTTTGCGCGCACGACTCATCATATCTCGTCATATCTCATTAGAATTGCCAATATGCTATCAGTAAAACAAAAGTTTACACACGTACAGAAGAAGCTGAATTATTATATTATATCAATATGCCCTCCGAAAAGCAGAAGAGAGATTTGGTAGGTAGCTATACAATACCTTCAGCATTAGCGGATGAGATTCGGGAAGAAAGCAAAGCAGAAGATGCTATATCTACGTACGATTTGAAGCAGAACCTTAGCAAGAATGATTATCAACAAAAGAGATTTCAAAGAAACATTGACCTAAACCTCGACAATTTGAAAACATACAAAGAAACCATGGAAGAGCGGGAATTTGAAAGAGAAGAAGTCAACGTGAGGAATCTAATTAAGAAAAAAGAAAGAGAGCAGGAGACAGTTGAGCAGGTTATCAAAGATGAACCAACCAGGAGGCAGAGAAAACGCCGATGGGACATTGGACCAGAGAAATATTTAGAGCAGAGATCGATAGACGAGAATAAGAATTTGGAAGTTTCACAATTAGTGAAGAAACCGAAATCTGATGATGATGCATTATTGAATACAGAAGAAATGAAAATACCAATTATCAATGGCATAATTCTAACGGACGAAATAATTGATAAACTTTTGCCTTCAGGATATTCGGCAGTACCTCCCCCCGAAGGGTTTGTACAATTTGATCCATCCATGGCTCCTGATATAACTGAAGCTACTTCTAATTATTATGTTCCACCGTCAATACATCAAGACAGTATACAAACGAAGAAATTGATGGAACAACAACTCATGACTGATATACCAGACATGTCTGGAATAAACTTTTTTAAACAGGAGGACATGAAATATTTTGGAAAGTTGATGAGTGCTACCGACAATGAGGATTTATCCCCTGAGCAAAAGAAAGAGATAAAGCTTATGAAGCTTTTACTTAAGGTCAAAAACGGTTCACCGGGGATTCGTAAAAAGTCAATGCGTCAATTGACTGATAGTTCTCGAATGTTTGGACCTAAAGTTTTGTTTAATCAAATTTTGCCACTTTTACTTGAACCTAACTTAGACGACCAGGAAAGACATATTTTGGTCAAGTTGGTTGGTAGGATTTTATTTCAGTTAGATGATTTGGTTAGGCCTTATACACATAAGGTTTTGATGGTTGTATCGCCATTATTAATAGATGAAGATTTTACAATAAGGTTAGAAGCAAGAGACATTATTTCTAGTTTAACTAGAGCTGCTGGTTTGGCGAACATGATCTCTAATTTAAGACCTGATTTAGATCATGTTGATGAATATGTAAGAAATGTAACATCGCGTGTATTTGCTATCGTTGCAAACACATTAGGGCTTGTTAATTTTATACCGTTTTTGAAGGCGGTAATAAAGTCCAAAAAGAATTGGATGGTAAGACACACTGGTATAAAAATTGTTCAACAGTTATGTATATTGCTTGGTGGTGGAAATGGTAATTCAATATTACCTTACTTATCTCAATTAATCAGTATTTTGAAACCCGGATTAACCGATGAAATATTGCAAGTTCGTACGATAACAGCACTCACATTATCACAGTTAGCGGAAAATGTCAAACCATATGGAATAGGATCATTTGAAGAGATTTTGGAACCAGCTTGGTTAGGTTTGCGGAGTCATAGAGGTAAGGGCTTAGCTACTTTTTTGAAGTGCATTGGATCAATTATCCCGTTGATGTGCCATGATCCAAACTATGAGGAATATGCCAATTACTACACAAAAGAATTAATGGTAGTAATTACTAGAGAATTTAACTCCCCAGATGAAGACATGAAAATGACAATTTTAAAAATTATGACCTGCTTACCATTGTCTAGACAATTAATAAAGAATCATAATAAAGAGATTATAAAGCCATTTTTGAGATATTTTTGGAACAGAAGAACAGCCTCAGATTCACAACAGTTGAGAAAACTTGTTGTCGAAGCCACTTCACAGCTTGCAAAGAAATTTGATTTCCTAGAACTTCTAGAAAACATTGTTATTTATACAAAGGACGAAAATGAATCCTTGCGAAGAATGTGTGTGGAAACTTTGAATAAAATGGTCTCTTCAAATGTCGATTATCTTATTGGGTTGGATTCGCAACTTGAAATAAAATTAATAGACGGTATTTTATTTGCTTTCCAAGAGCAATCTGTTTATCATCGCATATACTTACAGGTCTTTGATTCAGTCGCAAAAGCTCTTAACGTTAGGCTTAAACCACACATGAATTCAATAATTAGTACTATATTGTACCGTTTAAAAAATAAAACACCAGAAATAAGACAACAGGCATCTGACTTGATTACAATAATAGCACCCATTATAAAGAAGTGCACCGAGGGAGATGATGCACTAGTAATGAAATTAATTTTAATACTATATGAATCATTAGGAGAAATATACCCTGAAGTTTTGGGATCAATACTAATAGCTTTACATGCATGTATTGACAGTGTTGATAAGAATTCTTTATATACCATATCAAACCCTTCGATAAATCAAATCTTACCAACTTTGACGCCCATTTTAAAGAATAGACAAGATAAAGTCCAGGAAGCCTGTATAAAATTAGTTGGGTTAATTGCCAGAAAGAATTCTGAAACCATTAATGCAAAGGAATGGATGCGTATTTGTTTCGAATTACTAGACATGTTGAAGAGTCCTAAAAAACGGATAAGGATAGCAGCAAATGATACATTTGGCTATATTGCACGTACAATCGGTCCACAAGACGTTCTTGCAATGTTGTTGAATAATTTGAGAGTCCAGGAACGTCAACTAAGAGTATGTACAGCAGTAGCTATTGGAATCGTAGCTGAAATTTGTGCTCCATTCACAGTGCTTCCAGCTCTAATGAATGAATATAGAATACCTGAAAATAATGTTCAAAATGGTGTTTTAAAAGCACTTACTTTCTTATTTGAGTACATTGACGGTAATATGACGAAAGACTATTTGTTTGCTATAACACCATTACTTGAAGACGCATTGACCGATAGAGACCAAGTACACCGTCAGACTTCAGCAACCGTAATCAAACATATGGCCATCAACTGTATTGGCTTAATTGATGTCGATTATTACGGTGTTTTTGTACATTATTTGAATTTACTACTACCGAACGTATATGAAACATCACCACATGTTATCAACCGCATTTTAGAAAGTATTGAGGCAATAAGAACAGTCATTGGAATGGGTAGCTTTTCTAATTATATTTGGGCTGGATTATTTCACCCAGCGCGTAAAGTTAGAAAGCCATACTGGAAAATATATAACAGTGCATATGTTCAACACAGCGATGCCCTCATTCCTTATTATCCACGACTAGACAAGTTTCAGGATGATGATGATACTAATTATAATATCGAAGAATTAGATTTATTTATTTAGGTGAACGTGAATCGTTCTTTTGATAAATTGTATCCTACTTACTATTTATTTGTATATATTAGCATCTAAATCACAAAGTAGAGTTAATAATATACTCAATTGGCTGGTTTCCTTTCCCACTAAAAAAGTTATCAAAAGTACTTTCCATATGAGCTATGTTCGCGTCGTACTGAATCAAATTTCCTTCGCTATCGTAAAAATCATCATCATCATCATCATCATCAGAAGATTCATCAAAATGGGCTACAGGTTCATCTTCTTTAGTATACATATGTGTAGCATAACGTGTGATTCTTCTGCATTGCAATTCTAAAATGTCTTGATTGTCTGCAAAGTCCATACTCGATTCGGTATTACTACTTGAAGAAGGAATAGCAGGATAGCATTCCAGTATTAGTACATTATCATGTATAATTCGAAATGGAACATTTTGAATCCATTTATTTACTTTTTCCTTAGATGGCATGTTACTTGCTTTCCTAGGATTGAAACTAGACGGAAACTCCAGCATAACTATATTAGAGTCTTCATTCAAAAAGAAAAGTCCGTTTTGGTTTGGACTTAGAGAAGTCTTCTTGGTTGGTGACTCAATAACCCGTCCGACACAGATATATCCTTCAGGTGCTTGTTTACTTGGGGAAATTATATGTGCCGGCCTTAATGAATTCGATTGTATCTCCGAATAAAGCAACTGATGATCCTGTGATCCATTATTCATGGTTGAATTTGTAATTTTTGGCTCATTGGAGTTCACAAGAATATAATTTCTCTGAGAATAATAAGGTGAATATTGCTGCTGTTGCTGTAAATTTTGATAGTTTTCAATAGCTTCAAAGTTCAGTGGAGTATTTCCATTATTTGGTGCCATAGTTGTCTCAGAAACTGACTCCATGGCCATAGGAAATATGGTTCCTATATTTATAAACAATTAAAAATCGAACTAGTGGCTTTTTTATATGGATTTGTGGAATTGCAAAATTCTTTTTGCAATAATCTGGAAAGCCGCAACCAGGCCTAATTAATGATTTAATATTCAACAAACTTATTATCATATTGCATCCATTGATTATTAGATTACAATAGCAACATGCTGAATATTAATAAGACTACGTCATATTCTCTTCTGGGTTGATTATAGGCGTTGATCCTGTTTAATAGATGCATCTCTGTATTACGTAATAATTTGAGCTATCTTTTATCAGATGTAATTATTTATGATCATAAGGAAGTTTTCCGGTATCAACAACCATTTGTGTATACGACTGACTCTTCTTAATGGGTGTTAATTCTTTGTGGGAAATTTTGGGACCCTCTGCTAGACCTGTTAGATTGGAGGCCCTATCAAGAAAGAAATTAGCAGTAGATGCATCAATTTGGATTTACCAGTTTTTGAAAGCAGTCAGAGATAATGATGGTAATGCTTTGCCTCATGCACACATCGTAGGATTTTTTCGAAGGATATGCAAACTATTGTATTTCGGAATATTTCCCATATTTGTGTTCGATGGTGGTGCACCAATTTTGAAGCGCCAAACAATCAATCATAGACGAGAAAGAAGAGAAGGCAAAAAGGAAAGCACGGAACAAACTGCTCGTAAATTGTTGGCGATTCAGGTTCACAGGAAAACAGATTTATTGAATCCCAAGCGAAAACCAAATCAAGAGAAAGATTTCGATGATGATACTGTGTACTTAGAAGATTTGCCAAACTTACATCCTCTCCATGGGCTGAAGAACGAAGGAAATATAACACATACTTCACAACAACAAAAGACATTTGTTAAAAAAGACGAATATCATTTGCCCGAACTTAAACAATTTAAAGTGTCAAGTAGCGATTCGAGAATTATGCCTGAAGAAGAATTTGAAGAGATATCAAAAGAGACATTTGATAATGTGAACGGCGTGGATATTAATGAAGTTGATCCTAATTCGAGAGAGTTTCTGGAACTACCATTAGAAACACAGTACATGGTTTTATCACACTTGAGGTTAAGGTCAAGATTGAGAATGGGGTTTAGTAAAGATCAATTGGAAAATTTGTTCCCTGACAGCATGGACTTTTCTAAATTTCAAATCCAGCAGGTACAAAAAAGAAACTTTTATACGCAAAAATTGATGAATGTTAGTGGGATGGGAGAAGAAGGAAATACTACACGGAGGATTGCAGGTAATAAAGATAGAAAATATGCGTTGGTTAGAAATGAAGATGGTTGGACTCTAGCTTTAGATCAGAATGGGGCTTCCATTGATAAACCAATTGCATTGGATGGAATAAAAGAAGAGGATAGAAAAAATAAACCTGATAATAAAAAAGAGCATAATATCAAAGCTGTATCTGATGAAGATGACGATGATGAGAATATTGAATGGGACGATGTGCCATTAGCAGCTGACGATACCGGTGAAACTGAGGACGAGAAAAACGTTCAGAAGGCAATAATAGAGTCCATATATAAAATGTACGAAGATGAAACTACAAACGACGCCCATTCAACGAAATTGAAGCGGGCAATTGCAAACTCGAAAAAAGACTTGCTTGATCTTAGGATAAAAGAAGAGAACATGACAAAGGATGGTATTCTTAACTGGAGGAATGAATTAAAACTCGACGATTCTCAAAATTTTGGAGAAGATCAAAACCAAGACAATAATTTGAAATCATTACCAGAATTGCCAAATTTGTCTTTTGGCCAATCAATGTTATTTCATGGCGAGTCAAAAAAAGAACCACACAACAACCAAACAGCGGATATTGATAAAAATATTCTCTCAGATGTATCGAGAAATAATAGAAAGAATTCTGATACATTATCACGTAACCGAAAAGACGCTCATAATATTGAGAATTCAATACATATGGAAGAACAAATAGAATTGAAAGACCAGGAAGGCGGCAACGAGGGCTTGTGTGATAATAAGACAGAGGATTTAAATAGAAATGACAAGAAAAGTAGTGCTGCGATAAACCGACCTATACCTCTGTGGTTCAATGAAGAAGTCTCTCAAATGGAAAACCCAGAGCAAGAGACATTTGTGCCAGAAAACGATTCTAGGAAGAGAAAATATCAAGATGATGAGGAAGTGGGGTTAATTTCATGGAATGAGGCGAAGGATATAATAGGAGATGGTTTTGACGAAGTTCATTCCGATTCTTTTATCGAGGAAATTCAAGTTGAAAATGATACAGAAATGAATAAAAATAAGAATAATAAAATATCTACAGATATACAGGCTACTGATATGACAAGCGAACCTCAAATACAGAATGAGAATGAAAATGAAGCTAGAAAAGAAACAGCATTGGATTACGATTTCGAGGAAAAGGACGAAGAAGAATTGATAGAACAAATGAAAGAAGAGGAAAATGAGCATGAAGTCTTTAAATCTCAAATCAGAGCTAATCATGAAATACCACCTGCTCCGATTCATACTAGTGTTACAGATCAACAATTGTTACAAGAACAATTACAGAAAGCTAAAAGAGACTCTGATGAGGTAACAGAATCTATGATTAGGGATGTCCAAGAGTTATTAAGAAGATTCGGTATACCATTTATCACTGCACCAATGGAAGCCGAAGCACAATGTGCTGAATTATTAAATTTAAACTTGGTTGATGGTATAGTCACAGATGATAGCGATTGTTTTTTATTTGGCGGCGACAAAGTTTATAAAAATATGTTCAACCAAAAGCAATACGTCGAATGTTACATAATGAGCGATATTAATTCGAGAATGGGTCTTTCACAAGATAAATTGATCGAATTGGCACTTCTTTTAGGTAGTGATTATACGGAAGGAATAAAAGGAATAGGTCCGGTAATGGCAATGGAAATACTAGCAGAATTTGGTTCATTACAGAAGTTTAAAGAATGGTTTGACGATAATACTAAGGTCACTGTTCCGCAAGATAAATCATGCTTGACTAGTATTAGGAAAAGTTTACTAAATAAAATTAAGAGTGGCACATTTTTCTTGCCTGAATTATTTCCAGATGATGTTATCTTTGATGCTTATAAGCTACCTGAGGTTGATCGCGATAAAAGTGAATTTAAATGGGGGGTCCCCAGCTTAGATCAAATCAGATCATTTTTGATGTACAATGTCAGTTGGTCACAAGCTAGAGTAGACGAAGTCATGGTACCACTTATTAGAGATATGAATCGTAAAAAAGCCGAAGGTACACAATCAACGATTAGTGAGTTCTTCCCACAAGAATATATTCAGACAAGGAAGGAAATTGGCTTGGGCAAAAGGATGAAAACTGCTGCTCACAGATTAAACAAGAGTAAAAAAAGTATAGAATAGTTTTGAATAAGGTGAGTATATACTTCCCAAATAGGAAATCTAGCGAAATGTACTTTTTATATATTTCGAATCGAAATAGTTATCTTGTAAGTCTTAACTAGAGATTCAAGTTCCATTAAACAACATGACGGAGTCATTGGCCAAGATATCTTCAATGTTGGAATCCGCTAGGGATTTGACTATTGAAGTGGCTGCTTCTGCATCGTCAAGACTTTCGGAAACACCAAGTGCATTGAGACCCAAAGAGATTTCCAAGTTATTGAATTCTAGGATAGATAGGGATATCCTAAGCGGCATGAAGTGTGTGATATCTTCGATATCAAGAGGAGAAAATGGGTTAGACTATTTTGCAGATGTTGTTAAAAATATCACTTCTGCTAATAACAAGGTAAAAAATTTAGTATTAATTTACTTAATGAGATATGCAGAGGTTGAACCCGATACAGCGCTTTTATCCATTAATTCTATCCAGAAGTCGTTGAATGATAAAAACCCTATTATGAGAGCAAGTGCTATAAGATCCATGGCTGGTATTAGAATTGCATCAATAGCTCCAATATTGCTGTTATGTATAAAAAGAACTATTTCTGATCCATCGCCATTAGTCAGAGGTTCAACAGCAATTGCAATCGGAAAAGTCTACGATATGAAAAATACGAAGAAGAAGCAATTACTAGAATATTTGGCGAGGTTATTAGCAGATAGCAATTCGCAAGTGGTTGGCACTGCGATTAAGACTTATTTTAAAATTATGCCTTATTTGTTGTCGTCGCATAAAAAATGGGAGCCAATACATGGGAACTTCCGTCGTTTCTGTAGCATTGTAAATGAATTAGATGAATGGAGTCAATCGTTTATGATTGAAATTTTAGCAGAATATTCAAGGATGTTTTTACCAAGACCAAAACTTTCCTTGAAGAATGATTCAACTAAAGTAATGGATCTACCAGATGATTATTCAAAAATACCTTACCATGATTATGATGTTTCAATGGATAAAGATCTTCAATTATTTATTGATTCGTTAAAACCCTTGATATATTCTAGGTCAGAATTTGTTATTTTGAGTATATCAAAAGCCATATTTTCGTTAACACCACCACGTATTTATAAAGAATTTCAAATCAATGCTGCTATGACCCGATTGACAAGTTTGCTGAATAATATTCAGGTTTCGTTTTATGCATTGCAAACAATATCATCGATATCTTTGATTGATCAAACTATCTTTTCACCTTATTTTAAGAAGTTTTATGTATACCCCACTGACCCAATACCGATAGCGCAAAAGAAACTAGAAATTTTGTCATTATTAGCAAATGAAGATAATGTGAAAAATATTTTTGAAGAATTAAAATACTACTCACTTAATTCAACGGAAAATAAAATCGCTAGTGAAGCCATTAGAGCTATAGGTAGTTGTTCACAAATATCAGCATATTGGAATGAGAAAATATTAAAATGGTGTTTGAAACAAATAAGAAAAGCAGTTGGTTCGACTATGAATGAATTATTGACTGTTATAAGATACTTAATACAGCAAAAGCAAAATATCATGGACGAAAATGAGAAAGAAGAAATAATTAAAAGCACTTACAGATTATCGTTAGTATTGGAGGATCAAAAATCAAATTTGGAAAGCGATGCAAAGGCGAGTATTATATGGATAATTGGAGAGTTCACTGAATCTGCCAACAATACAATTGGACCTGATGTACTAAGATTATTAATAAAAACCTTTGCTTTTGAATCTGAGGTAGTTCGATATGAGATACTAGTCTTGTCAGCAAAAATTTTATCTTTTGAATTAGATAGGATTAAGAATGAAGTTGGTGAAGATAACCATCAAGAAATTGTAAAATTCCTAGAAGAGAATATTGTCTCAAGGATGTTTCAACACGTCTTACAATTGGCCAAATATGATCCTTCATATGATACTAGGGACAGAGCTAGAATGTTTAATGTCTTGCTAAATACTGGTAGTAAGCAATCTCAATTAGCTTCGTTGTTTTTGCGTGTTCCTAAACCTGTCCCATTATCAACATTGTCCTCTAAAAATATTAGTAATAATGAAAATATAACCACAGCTAATGTATTAATGAAGTATTTGGATCTTATAGAATGGACTGATCCTTCAATACTCCCGCCATCTTCAATTAGAGAAGGTGTGCCTATTCAGTCGAATAATTTAGGTGGAAATATAGTATCGATATCGTCATCATCAATGCAGAATAAATTAGCTTCGCCTGATCCACTATCAGAACATGGAATCACTTCACAACAATACCAAAATAATAATGTTGATAAATTGATTCCTAAACCGACTTACCATTTACAAAGCCTTGACGAATTTTTTGGAAGTGAGGAAGACGAAGAAGAAGAAGACGAAGAAGAAGAAAAAGAAAGTGAAGAAGAAAGTGGAGAAGAAAGTGGCGAAGAAAGTGGAGAAAACGAAGAAGAAAACGACATTGATAATGATAAACAAAGCAGAAGACCTAGTTTCTGAGACGAAAAATATTGAGTGGCCATCGCGATAGAAGGATGGAATGGCTGTACGAACTGGAGCGATCATTTGCATAATTTTAGCTCACGAAAATTCTGTCTGGATAGTCTAAAGTTTTATGACGAAATTTTTCAGACATCAAAGACTAGAGAGTCTACATAATTCAAATGGAAAATGTATAATTTGGCAGATGACGTTATGTACAGAGTATGTATAACCAAAATGGATTTATAGAAAAGTTTATGTAATAATTGTATGATGTGAAGTCCTAAAGCTTATAGACAATATTAGAAACAATCGAATTATAATCTGTGAACAATAACATTTATAAATATATAAATTTATGCCCTATATTTCATACAATTGTCTCTTCCGTTTTATCTACAATGCCATTCGCATTTGAATGAACTGGTTCTCTAGTGTTTTGTCTCCGTGGCCACAAAGATGGGACTTTTACCACCTGGAATCTTGGTTCGATACATCTTTCTATAAACCAACTTCTTAGTTTGCTTTCGATCAAGGATGAAATTTTCGGAACGTCTTGCAACTTCGCTCTCGATCCAATTAACGATTTCACAGTAAATTCAAGTCTGTAATCAGGTGAAAATGAAAACATCAAAGCAGTTCCAGTATCCTCATGAGATCTTTTTGGTTTAGAAAATTTAATTTCTGAGTTTATGGATCCGTCATTATCAGTTCTTGCACTAGCATGATTCACCAGGGGTGGTTGTTGAGTTTGGCTTTTTGAGTTTGATTTATCAGATGGCTCAGGAGATGGCGTTACATTCTGCAAATCCATAAATTCTTGGTCATTCGTATTTATTAATGCAACAGTTAGGCAGCCTGAAAATCTGACTATTGACACTGATAACTGAACAGGTAGAACAGCAGTTAAAGGTCTAGGATGATTTAATAAAAGTCGCGTTTCAATACCTAATGTTAATGTGTCAGATAAATCGACATCAATCTTGGCTTCTAATCTACCTGAGCCATCTTTACTGTGTTTTATACGACAATTAGAAAAGATAGGAAAATCATCACCTATATCTATTTCTGTTAATTTTACCTTGTCTAAATAATCTGGAAGATCCAGATTTGTTAAAAATTCATTCAAGGAATGATAAATATTATCCGACAATAATGCTTCAGTTCTTAATTGGGATATAGTTTGAGCTATAAGTACATTAAACCAATCGAGTGATTCCGGTGAATGATTATCCACATCATAATATGTTTTTTCCAATATTGTGGAGATCTTGGATAAGTTCGACAGATTTTGGTCATCATCCTTACTATTACCGGAATCCTTATCTTCATTCTGTTTACTTCGAAGGTTTTTATCTCTCTTAACAATCACACCTGATATGTCTTTATTCGAAGGACTTGTAGTTGTTGTTGTTGAAGAATCAGCAAACACAAAAAATTTAATAAATATGGCCACCACTAGTATCACACTTACTTGACCTATAACAAGCCCCTGCGTAAAACTCCATGTATGATTTAAAGTTGGGATTGAGCTGATCTGTACATTATCATTATTGAAAAGTTCCCGTTGTTGTTGAAATAATTCTTCTTGTTGTGCCTTTAATTGTGCCTGGAGCTGTTCTAAAGAAAGCAAATGTGTCTTAGTAGTTTGTGTATTATCAATGTTGTTGGCATTTATGAGCTCGCTCGTTCCAGAATCAAGAATATTGCTTGTCATAATCAATAATATCAATTCCAGGATGTTATGTATTTTGAAGCTACTATACATTAAGATCAGAGTATTTCTATTTGCGGCAGCGCTCATAACTGCGACTTCTTATTTTCATTTCTGATAGACCATTTTATGGTGATCAATCATATGACTATCTATATTAGTTAAATTGATACCTTACTACAAAAAAATGAATCTAATATATACATATATATACATGAGCTATTTGAAAGAGTATGTAAGTGATAAATTTATGTATATTCAATTAGTAAATATCAAAATATATTAACTGGTCATGTCGAATGTTGCTACATCATATTTGAAGGGCAGTTTTGTAATAAGATGATTAACTTGATTTTCGAGTCTTCTTATTGACAATTTTCCTTGAATTTCTAGGTGTATTTGTAACTGAATTGGATGACTTCTTAGGTGATTTTGAAGTTGATACAAATGATACAGACGACTTATCATTATTTACTTTTGAAGACCTCGCAGAAGACCTCGTTGATTTTCTTGACAAAGCATCATCAGTAGAGTCAGATTTTTCATTGAGTAAATATTCATCACCTTTAATCCACCCTTTGACGTTGGCTAAAATAGATTTACCATTAAGGTCCTTATTTGCATTTCCGATATACTTGGATGCAAAATCAGTCAACGGCGAATTGGCTCTTGAATTGACTTCATCAAATTCTGTATTGATACTACTATTATCTGACAGTGATGATGCTCCAGTCTTTTTGCCTCTAATATATTCTCTCACTTCAAAATAAAGGTCTTTGGAAACATTATTAATGTTTGTTTTATTTTTCACCCAATAAGATCTAAAATCATTAATGTGTTTCTTGAATTCCAATTCATTTTTCTTTAGCCAACTAACATTTAATTCTTCTCTGGTTGCACCACGAGCAAAATTTCTCATTAAATACTTATCGTAATCTCTAATTACCTTAGTGATAATATCTGAAGTTGAAATACCTTCCGTTCTCTGGGTAGTTAAGAACATTCCCATCTCTTTGATAGGCTTGTAAATGTCATCAGAATCAGTCGATGCGTAAGGCAAATCATCGTGTGCAACATAATCAATTTTATGTTTAAGCAAGAATTCAGGTGTTACACACCATGGTGCATTTGGAATAACTTCATCTACCCATTTACAGTGTTGCAAAGTTTCAATTCTTTGCTTATCTGATAATACAGTTAAACCCTTTCTCTTGTGAGTTTCAACATCAGAAGGTATACCACACACTAAAGCGGCATTAGAAAATGCCTTTTTGGATTGTTCTAGTTGTTTCATATGACCCAAGTGAAACAAATCGAATACTCCATCCGCATATATTCTGATAGGTCTATCCTCAGGTGGAATGTTGAATTTAAATCCTAGCGGTCTATATTTTCTTAACTCCTCTGGTAACTCAGCATCTAATTTTTTTTCATTTTCTTCAAATTCTATCTCGTCTTTGGTTTTAATCTTTCTCCTTTTAACTTCAGGCGTAGAATTCTTGTCACTTTCACTAGTGTCTGAATCATGTGGTGATTCAACAGGCGTCGAAGTCACTGACTCACTGTCAGTTCTTTTCCTCTTTCTAAATAAGGATGCAATTGAATCAACGGAAATAGTTCTACCTAACGGACTACCACCCTTAAGGTCTGCATCTTCGACAGCATTAGATTTAGGATCCTGTGACATAACGTTTAATTATAAAAGCGAATCAATAGTTTTTAAATATCTAATGTTTCTTGATTTATTCCACCACGAAAATAATATTTTTTGATAAAATTATCAAAAAAAATATGCTGAATGCCAAAAAGAACAACCAAAAAATCACCAATGAGAAAGAAGTGACCGATGATTTATAATTATAGTAATATTACTGATAAGTATCTGGTTCTCGATAAGTAATGACAATCTAGCAAAGTAGTATTTTAAACTTGAAAAATTAAACTATGAACATAAACTCACGTGACTCAAAGATATTGCCAAAATTTGTTGACTTTAAAAAAGCAATGGATGAGTAGAATTACGTATCAAAAGTCCCATCTAATATCATGTCAAAAATTTATTCACTATCTGACCTAAAATTCACGAAGCCTAATACACTCCGCAACTGGTTTAGGAATGGGTCACCTACGGGTTATGGAAAATTTGCTATAGTGGATGTAAGAGAATCTGATTATGTCGGAGGCCATATTAAAGGAAGCTATCATTATCCGGCGGGTGAGTTCGATGCTAGTATTGGTGATCTTCGAAACCAACTTATACAAAACGACATTAATGATATAGTTTTTCATTGTATGTTATCTCAAGCCAGAGGCCCAAAAGCAGCATTGAAGTTTTTGAGATCATTGAATGATATCATTGACCCAAAGCAACGTAGCGTGTTTAATAATATGAGCGTATGGGTGTTACATGGCGGGTTTTCGAAATGGCAAGAAGAATACGGGGAGGATACAGAAGTGACTGAAAACTACGATAAAGAAATATGGCAATTTGGAAATTTCTGATCTGTTGTTTTTTTATTTGAAAGCCCACATTGAAGCTGGATGTATCTATGGTTATACGAAATAGTATAATTGTCAAGGTCTTTGAAAATTCGATTTGTTTCATTGGCGGTGTATAGTTATTCTTCGAGGCTTGTTTCAATAAACACCGACTCAAAATGTGTCGCTATAATTCTATTTGAAGTAACATTCACAGCCTGGTTAAATGGTAATCATGCGAGTCTCAAAAGCCTACTTATTATTAAATTTAACTAAGATAGGTGGTTTAAGGTACGGGTTCGCGTCTTTTCTATACAGAACAATTAAGTATTCAAATCCCGATGTTCCAAGGCTGCAAATTTTAACAAAAGCTAAACAATTCCGCTTGAACTATGCCCTACATAATATAAGGGTATAAATATTCCACCCTTTATAATTCCGAATAAAAGTATATAATCATTACAGAATTAAAATATAATGGTTTATATTAAGAGCGGTTTTTTGACATTCACATCTTTAATTGCATTGAGCTTGGCGACACCGTCAGGCGGTTCACTGACGTCAGATTCATGTAATCCTCTCTCTTCATCATCATGTTCTGCCAATAAAGCGTTGGCGACTGACGTTTCCGAAGATTTTTCAACTAATTCATCACATTTCGAAGTAACGTCGACAGAATCAGGTGTATCATATGGTGATGACGGGTTAACGTTGACAATAGAGAAAAGGTTAGATAATCCTTCATTGAAGTCCAAGTTCTATATTATGTTTGGAAGAGTTGAAGCTCACATTAAGGCTGGTAATGGCACGGGAATTGTTTCATCGTTTTATCTCCAGTCGGATGATTTGGATGAAATTGATGTTGAATTCTTAGGGGGTGATGACACACAATTCCAATCAAATTTCTTCTCGAAAGGTGATACTACGACCTATGACAGAGGTGAATATCATAAGGTCGACGGTGAATCTCCTCAATCTGTATTCCACAATTATACAATTGATTGGACCGAAAAAGAATGCATGTGGTACGTAGATGGTAAGGCTGTAAGAAAATTGAAGAATGTATCATCTGAAGGTTATCCACAATCTCCAATGTATCTTATGACAGGAATTTGGGCTGGTGGTGATTCATCTAACGAGGTTGGTACTATTGAATGGGCTGGTGGTAAAACCGATTACTCGCAAGTACCATTTTCAATGTATATTAAGGAATTAGTTGTCAGTGATTATTCTACAGGTAAGGAATATTCCTATGGCGATAGATCTGGTGACTGGACATCAATCGAAGCTAAGGATGGTGAAGTTAACGGTAGAATCAACAAGACGAATGACAGTGGTGAATCATCTTCAAATACCGAATCGTCGTCAAGTTCGACTTCATCTAGTTCATCTTCAGGATCCAAATCGTCTAGTGCTGAATCGTCAAGTGATGATTTAAAGATTTCTAAGGCCATAAATTCAAAATCTGATTCCTCGACCCCGGCTGATAAAGGATCCAATAATTCAAAACCCGCTACAATATCATTTGAAGCTGACGCTACAGATGCATCGTCTTCCACTAAGACAGACTCACTGAAAAAGTGTACTTCGTCTAGTTCGGATGTTTCTGTAAGCGAAAAATCATCAAACGGTTCAGCTTCTGGTTTTACAATTAATTCAGTTTTGGTTGGTTTATCGATATTAATATTTACAATTTTCTAGGTTTTATATTTCTCTAAAATCAATAGTATATATTTATCATATATTTATCATAAATGACATCGAATAAAATACGATATTATAAAAATCTAATGCTGAAAATGCGATCAGAATAAACGAACATTATCGTTCAAATTAGACTGGGACCTTCATAAGTATTATTGTACATTGGAGTCTGTTGTGGTTGTTGTGGTTGTTGTTGATAGTTTTGAGTATATTGGCGTTGAAACTGTTGCATTTGAGATGGTTGATTCCATTGTTGTTGAGAATGTTGTTGATGAAATTGCTGATCGTTATTAGTCACTTGTTGTTGAAGTTCCATTCTTGCATTATTTAAATAGTACTGTTTTCGGGATTCCTGTTGAGTATCTGGAAAAACGGGAATATTTGGTAAATTTTCTAAACCGCCAGCAGTTGGTTGTGGATCCAATTGAGGCTGAGGTTGATTACTGACGTTGTTAAAAAGATTACTAGTAGTTTCCGAAACCTTGAATGGGTTTGATCCCGTGGACGTAGTTGCGGTTTTCTGCGGTAACTCATGATTGAAAGATAATGGCGTCGTAGTACTGTTTTGAGAAAATCTCGTATTAAAAAATGGATTAGAACCCGTGTTTGTAGGTTGTAATTGTTGATTCGACAGCGAGGAAGCTAAACTTGAAAATGGATTAATATTAGTTCTAGATAATCCAGATTGCATAGTATGTTGCCGTTGGAGTTGTTGTTGCTGCTGCTGCTGTTGGAGTTGTTGCTGTTGGAGTTGTTGCTGCTGAATTTGTTGCTGCTGAATTTGTTGCTGCTGAATTTGTTGCTGCTGAATTTGTTGTTGTTGTTGTTGTTGTTGTTGTTGTTGTTGTTGTTGTTGGAGATGCAGCGGTGTGAATCCATCAAAACCCTGAGTTGTACCTGCAACACTATTCTGTATGAACGGATTGCTTCCTGTTGTTTGCAGTTGAAGCTGTGGTCCATAACCACCAAAGCCTGCACCAGTAAATGCAGGACTTAAGCCATTTTGTTGCGCTTGCACCGGTTGCTGTTGAATACCATTATGTTGATATGCTTGACCCTGTGAAATTGCCGGCAATGTCGAAAAAGAATTCCCTATACCAGTAGAAGAAGTGTTCTGCATTGGAGGAGATTGCAAATTGGCGCCCCAAGGATTAATTGTAGATTGCTGAACAATTAACGAATTAGTTCTTTGCAAATCCAGACTGACACCTTGTGGATGTGACTGATTCTGCAATTGATGTGGATATTGTTGCTCAAGCTGGAACTGTTGTTGTTGCTGGTCTGACTGTATGGACAGACCTTTAAAGTTTTTGTCTGTCTCTCCCAGTTTTCCTGCCAAATATTGTCGTCTATTCTCTTCGAAATTCGGATCATCTAAATATTCCTCTAATGATGAAGTTAATGCCGTGGGCGCATGCTTGATTGTCGGAACATGTAATTTCGTTGCATATTCTAGATGTTTGGCAACTCGCAAGTAATCGATAACATATTTTGTCTGATCCACAAACTTTTTATAAATTTTGAGCGCTCGCTCAGCGTCGACCTTCGAAGTCTCAAAGTAATGCTCTAATATATTAATCACTCCTTCGTTTAGTTCCTGAAATAACCCTAAAAGATCGTTGACCAATAATCTGAATGCCGTCAAAACAATATCATTATTAATTTCGTTTTCCATAAAGTTGTTCTTTAATAGCGCATCAATCTGTTTCTGGACACTTTCACATTCTCGTAATAAACCCTTTTCGATTGACAACGAGCGTAGCCTACCTCCGTCTTGACCAGTACTATTATTTGCACGCTCATCCCGCACATAATCGATTCCTGTTACTTCATACTGCCTAACTCTTGATTGCAAGTATTTTGCATATTTCACAACAAACCGAACGTCTGTATTGTGGTGATGATTTTTGGCAACATTTGAATGCGATAAATTAAGCATATTTGGATCCTTATTCACAAGATAATTCAATGTAACATCTCGATCGCCCTCCCTAATCATGATGTGAATAACAATCAACAGCTTATAAACAACAGACCACGCACTATCTTGGAGTCTAGCCCTTAAGGACCTCATAATAGTAGCGAAATTCTCTACCCCAACAGAATGATCTATCAGGGTGCTCATAAGAATTGGTTCGATATATTTTGGCTTGGGGGCTGCTACTTTAACCTTGGTAGCACCTTTGACAATTTTCTCATACGTTGTCATATTTATATGGAGCTGGTTGTTATACCGTTTCTGTAATTGATCTATTAATTGAGAAGATGTAGTATTGGTCTATTTGTAAAACATGCTGTTGTTCATATAAATAAGAATTTCCGGTTCTTACGCCGGATCAAAATGGTTATTATTGCACGACCTAATAATTTTCACTATTATTTATACATTCTATATACAATAAACTATAACAAACAGTGGGCTATGACGCTTATAATTCTGTTCTAAAGGTGGTGTAAGGCATTTAGGTACTTTTTTGTGGGGAATTGGTGGTCAGTCTCTGCTCCTTTTTTGACATGTTAGGCACAAAAACTGTTTGCAATTATATGACATTCATGCTACAGTTGTTGAACTGCATGAATTATTTCTTCTTTAAACCACCTCTCTTTTCTAATATATCTTTTGCTTCATTGACCTTTGTGGCCAAAAACGACGAACCTCCTTTATCTGGGTGGTTAGCCATCATCAATTTTCTGTGCTGTTCTTTCAATTTAGCTTGGGACAAGTTGGTCTCTTTCAAGTTTAAGATCTGCAACGCTTCCTTAGGTGTCATCTTCTGTCCGAACGAGCCCTTGACAAAAGCTTTACCGTTGAGGCCCGGCTGTTTGGACTTGACAAATCCAGCAGCAAAATATGCGACTCCAAGCATCCCCATACCAGTCAAATACGGGTGGTTGCCCATCCAGTCACAACCTTTATCAAAGTACCATTCAGCTGAACCTTCTTCCGCTTGTCTACGCTGTAAGTGACCTGTGTACGCTTGTTGAAGTTGTTGAGGTTGTTGAGGTTGTTGAGGTTGTTGGGTCTGCTGTTGTAATTCTATAGGCTGGCTTTGGTTCCTGTCTCCAGGAATTGCCAACGTAGGAATTTCCATATTAAAGGGCGCCATTTTTATCCTGTGGTATGTGTTATTTACAAGGTTATCACTAATATCAACTATTCAAGTGTCAAAGTCCGTCATCCTAAAAATTCTCTGAATATGTCGTTATAGCTGAGTTTTTTTCTCGACCGTATATCACGTGACATGCAATTTCTGTTTCCCGTTGCATTTCCAAAAGATGCAAAAAGTTCCTTTGTCACCGATATAGAAGAACAGTCTGTCAGTGGTTTTTGTCTAGGCTTGAATATTCCTGTGATATGAAGACAACTCGGAGGTGGGCTATTTTTCCTAGACCTGTTGTAATCTTTGGTTCCTCGCATGCTACATTTGACTCAGTTGCACACCGGGACCAGCTATCCTCAACATAAAATAGATCAATCACCACGGCCCTAGGTGTATTGGGGAGCATCTGCTTGTGGAAACAGCACCACCTAGACCTATGGTCTGGTAGTGTTAACTGGAGGATTCTGGATGTAAGCATCCGCATTTTCTGCGGCTCAAATAAAATCATCACGGAAGAGAAAAACATTTTTGTGTAACTAATAATTTTTTAAATATAGTGAAGAGGTGCTATATGATATCAAAAAATTTTCATACATACTAGTCTTATCTATTGACATTCCCAGATATTTGGTATATTTATACAAACAATATACAGCAGATACTGTTTCTAAGTGAGAGGTTGGCCATATTTGAGTATTAGGCATAGTTAATTACGCATACGTACAATTGCAGAACGTTTTTCATTTTGATTAGAATTTAATAATTTAATTTTAGCATCACATTATCATATATTATAATAATTCAGTATGAGAGTTTATTCGTGCCATTTCTGTTCATCTCCCGTTTACCCATTGCATGGGATTATGTTTGTTAGAAATGACTCTAAGGAGTTTAGATTCTGTCGTTCTAAATGTCATCATGCATTCAAACAACGTCGTAACCCACGTAAGTTAAGATGGACCAAGGCATTTAGAAAGGCTGCCGGTAAAGAGTTGGTCGTTGACTCCACATTGACGTTTGCCGCAAGAAGAAATGTTCCAGTTAGGTACAACAGAGATTTGGTTGCCACTACTTTGAAGACCATGGCCAGAGTCGAGGAAATCAGACAAAAGAGAGAAAGAGCATTCTATAAGAACAGAATGAGAGGCAACAAGGATAAGAAGTTGGCACTCGATAGAAGATTAGTAGAGCAAAACCCACAATTATTGAAGATCAGAGAGGTTGAATTGCTTAGAAAGGCCGAAAGGTTGGCAGCCAAGGAGAATGCCATGGATGAAGAGGACGAAGAGGGTGAAGAAGAAATCGCATCTGAAGACATGATGAGTGAAGATGAAGAAATGGAAAGTGAATCTGAAGCTGAATCCACCAAACAAAAGGTGTTATTAAAGAACAAAAAGAAATCAAAGCGTTCGAATTAGTGCTTGTCATAAAGTCTATAAATTAATTATTTCCTAAGGTTACATTTTTATTTTTTCATGTTATATTATTGTTTTCTTCATATGTATATACATATTTAATCTAATTCTATTATTACGGTGAATTGAAGATTATATGTAGTATGGAGTCATTATCCTATCAAGTGTGTACTTTATTTATGACGGGCCAAAATGGTCGCTGCTTGAACTTATCTTCAGATTCTTGCATATCTATATCATTATGTATATCATCTTCGTCATATACACTTTGCATCCTCTCTTGTTCTTGAAGTATTTTTTGTGATTTCATCATCAAATCAACGGTATTCCTGTGTATTTCTGTATGAATCTTATGCTGTTGATATCTTTTTCCCTGATCATGATTTGTCTCATTATTAATTGCCATATGCGTTGAGTTATTTAAATCTTCAGATCTTTTCCTTTTATGAGAACTTGTACTTATTGGTGAGGACTTTATCGAAAAGTTCGACGCCTCAACAAAGTGATAATATGTATCTGATGGTATATTAATCAGGGTTATTTCTATACTTGAAACCATATTTCTAGATAAGCAGTAATGAGACGCGGTTCTTTTAAATAATATGGTAAGAATTAAAAGGTCCAAAACGGTTTTATTGAAAATTTATAGATATGTTTATGGCGGGATAAAGATGAAAAATTCCGCTCCCCCAATATGAAAATCTGACAAAATTTGTAGCACTCGAAACTCTTTAAATAAAAAAGTACATGTTCAGCCTAATTTATTTTGGATTTAAATTCTCAAAATTTATTCATCACCAAAATTATCACTTCCATTATATGCATATGCGTAAAGCATTACAATAATGACAAGAAATACGAAGAAGCAGCATATTAACCCAAAGAGACTAAATGGGAAACATATCAAACATAGTCCTAATACCAAACCATTACTGAAAATTGAAAATGAAACTACGTTTTTAGTGAAATCGTCAACACCATACATTTCAGCATTGAAGAGAATACAAAAGTTCCTTGCAAAATTCGATAAATCAGTCTTATCCAATAAAAAGTATCAAAATATGGATTATAAAAAGGTCAAATATATCACTGTTAAAGGCATGGGTAAAGCTATTGAAAATACCTTATCCATTGCATTAAAATTTCAAGATGAACTAAATTATAAAGTTGACATACTAACCGGTAGTGTCGAAGTATTAGACGAATTCCAAATGAATACAAATGGCGATGATAGTGATAATGATTATAATGACGATAATATATTTAAGAAGCGTATGGTAAGTTATATTGAAACCAGAATATGGCTAAAACGAGAGTAATGTTAGCAATACATATGATACACAAATTTAATATAAAAAAAAAAATACAAAATATTAGCTATTTAATTTCTCAAGACAACGCTCTTTGATACGTAATAATTCCACTATGTGTCTATCTACTTTGGCACTTTTCTTAGTTTTTTTACCCGAGGATTCAAATTCATTCTTGATATCTTCGTTACCTTTCTCATTGTCCAAGTTCACACTAAATAATAATTCTCCCTTCTTTATCAATTCAAAACATTTCTGGTAATCCTTTTGATAGTACGACTTTTCACACGCATGCAACATTTTCACTCTATCCGTCTTATTCGAGTTATCTAGTTGATCCAATTTGTCAGAATCGTAGAGCCAATCCTCCGTATTTAGTGTTGGTCCATTTTTATAAAAATGCAGTTTCTGTAAAAGATATTCTTCCTCTGATTGTTCCTTTCGAACCTTTTTGCTCTTATTTGGTTTCGTATTCAGCCTCTTAGGTCCTGACACATTTATAGATTGACATTCGGGTAATAAGTTCGAATTTGAGTCCAGTATTATCGCAGAGTCTGTAGACATTCGGTAGGTAAGTATTCTTTTAGAATTTTGTGAGAACAGTTCGTGCTGAGTTTGAAGTACAGAGAATAACCTTTACTACAGGCTGCATCAAATATGTATGATTCAAAAAATTCTTTTTGAAGGTTGCTCACGTGACTATAATCATGTCATTAGTTACTTATCAAATCTATTATGGCAGTATATCATTGAAGATACATGTAATGAAGCAAATTATTAGAAATACTATCAGCAAATTCGGCGAAAGTTAAGAGCCTAAAATAAAAAAAAAAGAAAATTTAGATTCAAGGAGTAACAGAAGACACAAATATTACTCAACTATGATATTCCACTCAATCACTGTTTCTCATTATCAACAATCGATTTAAGGGGTATAATGAGTTTGATAAATATCTGTTGAGTTTATGGGCTCTATTATGGGTTTGTAATGGATACAACCGATTGTTTATGCATGGAATCTTATCGATCGTATACTCTAACTTTAATTTGCAACCTTGTCATGTGATTGTTTCGAGCATTTTTTACTTTTGAAATATTCGCTAAATGTATCTATCCATATAATTATAGAATTACAAGGATGACTGCAACGACGTCGAGGATACCTCCGAAGATCACCAGCAAAGAACAAGCACAAAAATTAATTGACGACCATGACACCTTCTTGTTCGATTGTGATGGAGTAATTTGGTTAGATGAGAAGTTAATTCCTGGTGTATTAGAGACCATAGAGTATTTAGAATCTAAAAATAAGAAATATGTATTTGTTACCAATAATTCTTCCAAGTCACGCCATGATTACGTCGAGAAGTTTGCCAGATTAGGGTTCAACGGTATCACAAAGGATATGATCTATCCCACATGTTATTCTGCTGTCTTTACTTTGAGGGAGATTTTGAAAGTGCCGGAAGGATCGAAGATCTGGGTTTTAGGAGACAGCGGAATTGAAGACGAATTGGTTGCGGCCAACTATATCCCTGTCGGAGGCACAGATACGCGTCTCAATGTCCCATTCGAACCATCACATGAGTTGCTTACGGTAGACCCTAAAGTTAGGGCAGTTGTAGTGGGTTCAACAAAAGACTTTAATTATATGAGAATTGCACTGACCCTCCAATACTTGCTTTATAACAACAAATCTATACCGTTTATCGGTGCAAACATTGACAGATCATATCCTTCTGATGGCTTGACCTTACCTGCTGGTGGAAGTGTTGTTAATTACATGCAATACACTGCGGACAGAGATTTTATCAATGTTGGAAAACCTAGTACAGCTTTGTTGGATGTTATATTAGAACATAGTGGGTTTGATAGAGAGAAGACTATAATGGTTGGTGATACTTTATATACTGATATCAAGTTTGGTAATGATGGTCATTTAGCAAATTCGCTATTAGTTTTATGTGGAGGCACAACGAAGAAATATTTCGATCATTTTTTAATTAGTTCTAATGGACACGAAGAATATGACAGCATGATTCCACTGTGTTATATAGAGTCGTTAGGGGACATTATAGACATGTTAAATTAGATAACCTAGAATAGAAATTATGTTCGTGTTTATTTACCGACCTTGTCCGGTATAAAACATAAATCCCTTTAAATAGCGAATTACAGCTGGAAAGATATGGCGGGTTATTAAATTGTATAGTTTCTACTAATCATTGAAATGCAATGATTAATTTCACTGGTAATACTAAAAAGAGAGTAGTTAATCTAGGAAACAAAAAATCGAACGATACTACCAATTATTTGGAAAAGACTCGATTGCAAAGGCAACAGAGAGAAGAACAAAGACAACGAGAAAGATCAACTTTAATCTTACAATCATACATTAGAAGATATATTGATCTATCTAACCAGAATTCAATATTGAAGCAGACTTGGTTTGATGAGACATATCATTGGGAAAACGAGGAAAATTGGTCTAATTGGATCACTAAATTTCTGTTCTTATGTAGATGGGAGAGACCAAGACAGAATTTGAATAATATTTGCCATCAATTAACATTGTTTTATGAGGGCCTCCAATTTAACTCAAATAGTATGATGAAATATGAAATTAACTCTTACCAATATGATCTGTTGATCAAAAGTCTAATAAACTTGATAAGCATTCTCAACAATTCTGAAAAGCTGATTAGTTGTGTTAGTACCCTATGCGACTGCATCACTATATTGATGTTTGAATATAGCAAATTTACCCATAAATATCCAAACTTGATAATATTTTTGTCGAAAAGCTTACAAAAAAACAAAATACCAGACGAATCTATGAATAAAATAATAAAGTTAATTTTTGATATAAATGTGAATGATTCTTATAAAAATTTCATTGAATTCTTATCGATACCAAACATCCTCAGTTATGTTGGTTCAGAAGGTAACGAATATTTTTTAGATGTAATACGAAGGGAAATACCTAGGCAAGGTTCGTCTAATATATTAAATTGTCTAGAGAGTTCTCAAAGAATTAATTTACTTGTGAATGTTTTAAAAATCCATGGTGATTGCGAATTTGCTTTATCAGATTATCTTGTTATTGGGTTGTTATTATCAACAATTTCTTTTTCGATTAAAGACAGAACTAATTCTGAAGAAGATGACTTCGACGAGGATAATTTTGAAAGGAGCAGCTTAGATCTGGCATACAGATTAAACAACAATAAAGATTCTGATATATTAATGGTAGATAATGGAATAATAGAATGCTTACAAGTATTATACTCGGCTAATTTTGTTAAACAAGCCATTGAATATTTTACAAATGCTGACGATGAACTTTCGCAATTAGCACTTCATATTTTCGCTACCTTGACATACCTTATACCCGTTTCCAAAAGCAAACTTTGTATACTAATCACAATCACTCCAGGATCATATAAATGGTTCTATAATCAGTTAAGAAAAGATCCGATTTATAAATTTTTTGAACAAAAGAATCAGGAGAATTATGATTACTTACGTTCCGACGACCTATTGCAGCTTTATTCGAAAATCACAGAAAATTCACTGTCCATTTTTTGGAAAACTTTATACACATTTGAAGAATTGTATTCTTATTGGTTAATTGTTTCGAATGATTTGGAAAGCTTCTCAGAAGATAAACTAAGTTTACAGGAAGTCTCAAAGTTTTTGCAAGTTTTGAAAAATGTGTGTTTAACTTTAATTTTCAATAATAATAATAGCTATTTATTTAATGAGTTTGCTAAGCTTAAAGATATTTCAATATCTTTACTTAATCAATTATACACAAAGAACTCAAGATTGGGATTCTTGCCTGATAATTTTTGGAGGCCAAACGAATTGTATTTTAATATTGATAATATGCTACAACTTATTATTGATGAAGAAGAAAGAAGAAACGAAATGGAGAATGAATCGCTGGATAACGATTCAGATTTAGAGTACAATGGTGAAGGAGTATCATCGCATAGAAACTTGTCTAAAAAGCCGAAATTTGCAAAAGCAAATAGTGATACCTTATCCAAATTAGAACTATTAAAAAAGTTACCTTATTTCATATCGTTTAAAGATAGAGTTAAAGTACTACAAACGCTTATTCAAATCGATAGAGAAAGATTGATGGGACCGGATACATTTTCGTTTTTCCAACCTCCAAAGAGGTTAAAAGCTGACATTAGAAGAGAATCTTTATTTGAAGATGCATTTAATAATTTTCATAAATGCGGGTCGGATTTTAAGCATACGTTGAGTGTGACCCTATTCAATGAACAAGGTGGACAAGAGGTAGGAATAGATGGTGGGGGAATTACAAAAGAATTTTTAACAAGTGTTGCCATGGAAGGATTTCAACCACATGGAAAATTTGAATTATTCAAAGAAACAGCTGAAAATCAACTATATCCAAGTGATGAAATATACAAAAAACTAAGTAAAAAGGTAGACACTAAAGAACAGCAGCAAAATTTACTACACTTACGATTTTTGGGGAATATCATTGGGAAATGTTTCTATGAAAATGTCTTAATTGATTTGTCGTTTGCACCATTTTTCCTAAACAAATGGTGTAGCTTTAATCGAGGACAAAATTCTATGAAAAATTCTATCAACGATTTGAATTATTTAGATCGAGAATTATTTACTAATTTGATGAAATTAACTAATATGGATTCGAAGGAATTAGATCAACTTGATTTAAATTTTACTATTGATGAAAAAATAAACGATTTAAACTACACCTTTGACTTGTTGCCACCTAATGGTGCCCAAATAAAAATTGACCAGTCAAATAGGTTAAACTATATTCATCAAATTTCGAATTTTAGATTAAATCAATCCTTGCATATTCAAACCAAATTCTTTCTTAATGGTTTATTTGAAATAATCTCATCCAATTGGTTATGTATGTTTAACTCTTATGAATTGCAAATGTTAATTTCTGGTGGTGAGAACGATGTGAATATTCAAGACTGGAAGGAGAATGTTGAATACGGTGGATACTTCGATGATGATATTACTGTTGTATATTTCTGGGAAGTTATAAGTGAGATGACCCCAGACGAGAGATTTAAGCTAATTAAGTTTGTCACATCTGTATCGAGAGCGCCATTATTAGGATTTGGATCTCTAATTCCTAAATTTGGTATCAGAAATGCTGGAAGAAGTGTTGATAGATTACCTACAGCGTCTACATGCGTTAATTTATTGAAATTACCTGATTATCAGGATAAAAACTTGGTACGTTCAAAGCTATTATATGTCATCAATACGGAAGCTGGATTTGATTTGTCTTGACCTTCGCATATATATCATTTATTCTGCATTAATTGTAGCCTATTCACACGTCGCGATAATGAAATTGATTCATCAACTTTTTAGATATTATGAATATATATAAATATGATAAACAATAATGCATAGATTACTATTGAGAGCTCCCATTGCTTATAGAAGTATTGTAATAATTCATCAACAAACGACCACACCATTATTATACAATGGATTAAATTTACGACCTTTTCACAATAGTACACCTGTCCAAATAAATCCACTATTACCTTTCGACGTATTGGAAGAAGTACAGAACGAAGAACTCGAAGAGAAAAATGAAAAATTGAAGAAGGATAAGAAGAAATTGATCAAAGAAAAAAAGAAGATTGGGAAAAAAAAAAAGGAACCAAAGGAACCAGCTGATAAAACACCTCAAAGCAAGGATTTAAGTGAGGATGACTTTAGAACTACCCATGATACAATTCCGCTTAAAAGAGCAGTTACGCCTAGTAATAAAATCTTAAAAGTTGGGGAAACTAGTGGAATTGAAAGTGGAGAAAGTACAAAAAAGCCACCCATTAAAGACAGTACGTCAGATTCACTCGCGACTGCTAGAGGCAATAGAGATAGCAATGTTGGAAGCAATGGAGAAAATATAAAACGAGGAAATAGAGGAGATATTGGAGGAAGTAATGGAGGAGTAAACCAAGGAAATGATGGAGGAAACGGTCCGCCCATTAACAACCATGATGGAGTTGATTCAGAAGGTGATAAAGAATCTGAAAAAGCAAAGGAAGAGAGAAAAGTAGAAGCAGAGAAGGAGAAGGCAAAAGAGAAACAAAAGGAGAAAGACGAGGAAGAAGAACTTGAGTCTGAAGATATTGAAGAAGAAAAACCTAATAAATTCAAAGAAGGATTAGCTAAATTTGGAAAATTTCTATTTAAATGTCTTGAAACAATAGGCATTACGTTTAGTTCAATCGCAATTTTAGGGGTAGCAGGATTATTGTATCATAGGTTTTATGGAATACATGTACTTGATAAAATAGATTTAGCATTTGAAAAGGGTGATCCAGCATTTCAGTTATCAATGCATAAAAGAACCAATAAAAACACTGATAGTTATAATGGAGATGATATATCACAGTATTGGGTGGAAAGACCACAACAAAAATTACTAGATGATATTGTTTCAGGTAAAATCATTGGTAGATATTTCTTATTAATTGGAGAAAAAGGTACGGGTAAGACTTCGTTGTTGCTAGAATCTATGAAGAAAGTAGATGGATATAATGTAGCAATATTTGATGCCCACGCAGATCCTGAAATATTTAGAATTCGACTAGGGAAAGCATTAAACTTTACCTTTTCTGAGGATTACATCGGGTCATTATTTAGTATTCGAGGCCCAAGAGATACGACGGCTTTATTAGATATTGAAAGAGCATTCAGTAAATTGGAAGAGTTGGCAATTAAAAGGGTTGTCAAGACAAATAACCGTCCTTTGGTGTTGATTATTAACAATTCTCATTTAATTAAAGAAACTGAAGAAGGCATCAAATTGATAGAGTTGCTACAGCAAAAGGCTGAAAGTTTAAGTGGATCAGGGTTAGTAACAATAGTTTTTAATTCTGATGATTATTGGGTGTATGAAAAATTGAAAAAACTAGGCACTAGGTTAGAATTAATTAATGTAAGAGATTTTGATAAAAGAGAAACAGTCAAATCTTTAAAGTTTATTAGAGAAAAGTTCTTTCCTTCGAACAAATTTCCAGAATTAAGATTAAACAACGAAATATGTGAAAATATTTATGACTTAATTGGGGGTAGACCACAACATATATCTCAAGTGGCAAGACATAAAGATATTATAGTTGCATGCCATCAAATAATTGATCGCGAAAAGACATGGTTTTTAAATCAATGTGGATTATTGGGAATGGATATGGATGACGATGTAATGGAAAGTGGAAAATTTGCAACTAGCGCAATGCTTTTAATGAAAAAATTTGTAGAGATGGATAGACAAAGATTGGCCAATATTTCCGAATACTCCGATGACGAAAACCATCACTTACCAGATTTACCTTTATGGAGAGCTAGACAAATTATGACTCGTGCAGATTATATTCAACAATACGATAATTTAAATATATTTACAATTGATTCCGAGTCCACTGTAAGGGCAGATTCAATACCAATGATGAGGGCTTTCCATGAAATTGCTTCCGAACCGCATTTTAACGAATTATTGGACGACACTATTGAGCGGGTGGCAGACATTGAGTCTTTGGGAAGAACGCGTGAAATTATACTTAAGGACTTGAACTACGGTAGTACTTATTGCATAAATCAACAGGACAAGTCATACGAATTCCAGCTAACAAAATCAAAGAGACAAAAAGACAAGGACGGTGATTTAGATGAACAAGAGGGGGACAATGATGATGACGATCTATTGTTGGAGGACGTCAATAGAAAAAATAAACTGAAAACATGGAATAATAGAATGCTGAGACTAGGTCAACCGTACTTGAGTTCCGAAAGATATGAGAAAGACAAGTTCGATATTGACATTAATAGATCTAAGAAATAGTCATTTTACTACACAGACAAGATGTATGTCATATATATATGGCTAATTAACTAAACGAATACTGATAATGGATGTATAATTCCCTGAATTGTAGCAAATACGCTTATACTTGATCCCTATTGATAAAATATTCATTTCTTTATATCATGCTTTAGTATGCATTACCTGTATAAAGACTCGAATTGAAACAAGTCGTCTAGATAAGATCTTATATGTTGCGAGATATCACCTGAACGATTTTATCTTTAGAAAATCATAATGCAATAACTCCATTCACAGTAAACAAGGAGTAAATTACAGAGACACTCATTCTCAAGCATTAGGAAATTTTTGATCGCTAAAAAGGAATGTCTGGAGAGCGAGAAGATGAACAAAGCCAGTGTGTTTGGATCTCGAAAGTTTACATGCGAAGAAATCCTAAAACACATGAAAAAATGCTACACTTTAGACGGATGATGTTGCTTTTGCCATATATCTTTCTCAGAAATCTGATTCAATTTGACGAAAACTTAAATTATTCGTTGAGCGAATGATTATGGACCAAAATCGTGGGCTTTTCAGCTTGAATTGTTAGAGGAGTGAGCTGTGTTCATTTAACTTGAAGACTTAGAATACGCTTGAATCAAAGGTACTCGTTTGTTACAGGATTGGCAAATTATTAAGATATTTTCGAGATACCAAGCCTTGGTTAAAAAACACTAAATAAATCTTATGCACATTTTTCTTATCGCCTAATGGAGCTTTTGGTTAAATTACGAAAATTTAATAATAAGCTTCAAAATAGACAAGGGCTAAAATTAGTAGGCTATTTGGTTGAGAATTTTAGATTTAAACCTGATAATGAAGGTGAAATTGGAGATCTCGTCATAAAGATGGATGAGTTATCATTAGTTGATGATGCGAATCTTGTATTATCAAAGAAACGTTTCAGATCCTTACAGCACTATTTAAACAATTGCTTTGATCCATCTTTCACAACAAGAGCTGATTTTATGCTACAGACTAACCAATATTTATTTGTAGATAGTGATATGTATGTGACCACCGAAATAGAGAGAACATCGGATCCTCTCGTTTATGGGATATACGTCTTAAGAAAAATCAGAAATTATCAGAAGAAGGAAGTGGGAGTAAATTTTCCTGGCGTCTTCATCGATAAAAGAAGCCTAACTTTTTCCAAAAATCAGAAGCTTTTGTAACAGAATTACTCACTAGTATTAACCCAATTCGAACTAAAGCTATTGCAGATTCTTTTCAGGTCCCCTTTGATAGATATAGTAATTTACTCTCCAGTGCCATGATCCCCGGATACTTTATTAAGAATAGAGTTGAAAAGAACTACTGGATCTATATTGATAATGCATGCTTATTATTAGCGGAGTATGTACTAATTTATGGGAAACGGAATTTTTTTAATCTTATATGTCATTTCAGAAAACAGAAATATTCAGAGAAGTTTAAACAGGACCAACTCGAAAGAAATGGCAAGCCCATCTCGACCAAAGACGCAGGACGAGGTCCAACATCTCTTTACAACAATATCCTAAACATGCTTTTAAGGCTAAGAAGTATTGGTCACAGTGGTGAGCTCGCGCCCGACTCGAAGTTGTTTGGAAGAAACAGACCATTCTTGGCGATTGATATCATGAAATGCTACTCCTCCTTCGAAGACGATGCGTTTGAAAATGGACGGATACCGGGATGGGTTGTTTTGATGTCTACGAGAAACCTCATTGATCAATTTCCGTCTTTGAAGCAGTACATCGGTAGAGATAGCTACTTGTAGGACAAACAATAGGCGTTCTAAGCATCTTGGCCGTTTCAACCAGAGATTTAGGATTTTACGGCATCTTTTGCATGAATTTTCTTCTGGGCGAACTTCCTTGAAAAACCATCCATTCATGCATTATATATTATTAGAATTTCAAGCCTCATACTCAATAATACCCTCACCCGCGAACATATTGCCGGTAGACTCACTATCCAAAAATACCTCTGTTGCGCCCGCGGTACTTCAACCTATCTCTTAAGCCTCCTCGAACTCCAATGTACCATAGCAGTATCAATGTCCCACTTAAACAACCAAGCAACTGTCCTTTCTTCAACTATGTGTCTGCCAATCGTTTTATATATCCATGGTTAGTACTTCCCCCAGTCGCGATTGCCGCAAATTGCCTTTTTATCCGAACGCTGTGCCTGTATATTTGCCTTGTTTTCCGATTATCTTCCCAAATCGTTGCCTACCGAGGAATAGTATCCACGAATAATGATATTATGCACCCTGGTGCTCCTGCACTTCCTGGGCACTGCAGCTCACAAAGGTCGCCTTCATTTCCGCCTTTATCTGTCAGTATATTAAGGGTGTCGTCGCTCCGAACTTGTTGCTAACCGCTGATGCTTTAGTGTTTCACCATGCAGTAAACAGAAGTCAACAATTACCTTCAACCGCTTCGTCGCACACTTGCATCATTTCGTACTAATTGCGCCAACGGTGGCCCGGTATCCCGGGGACTTGGCGTGAAGTTCCCCCCAGTGGGTATTTTTAGTCCCTAGTTTTTTTTAGAACACTTGCGCGCAGACCACCCCTTCTTTCCGAATTGCAAGCAAAATACCACACCCAGTGTTCGATCAGACATCCATGAGCCATTTTCCATGTATAGTTGCTGAAAGCCACTAAGGGTGGCACTCGTACGTGTAATAGTATATACATTATTGGTTCTCCATCTCCGCCATAGTCTAATTGTCCCCTATTTTACAACCCTTAAATTCACGTTGCGTGCTATGCGTTCTATAGTGGCTATACTAAGGCTATACAAAAAGAGTTACTACCGCACTATGCACTATTTATGCGAGGTGTAATTTTCAGTAAAATTAAACGATTCGCATATAATCAGGTACCCATTTGGGCGCGTGAGGTCTCCCCCAAAATTGTTGGATGGTATGGGTGTATGGCTCTTTGATCATATGCATCGCATTCATCTGCGTAAAGAAAACCAAGATCGCGCAGAAGGTACTACATGTTACGGGGGATTAGGAAACCAGTCAACATAGAACAGTCGTTCCTTGTGCATCAGCACATTTTTGGTACCAAGTGATGATCTCTAGTAAGGTTGGAGAAGTAATGGTGCTATAATCGTCAGATTGTTGTTACACGCGTCATATCCGCAGGCACATTTCTTTAGGTATCTTCATATAGATTGTTTAAAAAAAAGCGGTGACCTGTACAATGCAATGTAGGCTGAATTCGGTCAAATAGCGCAGGCTTCTGTTTCGATGGTTATTACTCCTGAAGATGGGATGTGTCCCCACCCGTAAAAGTAAAAAATTATTCGAATTTTTACGACAAATGACATTAGTGAAAAAATTTATTTTGGCTATCGTACAATATATTTGGTTCTTTGACTAAATTACCACGTTGTTTGTAGGATTAGTGTATTGAATATATGCTAGTTGTTTTGAAGCATACTGAATAGTTTGGAAGGTACTACATATTTCCATCCTGTACATTTGACAATTATAGGCCCATTTTTTGTTTTCATAAACTGCGGTTTAGGTTCGCTTACTCAACTATTAAACACCAAAGGAATAGAGGTTAGAACATAATTGATAGATATTCTGGTTGTAATACTGCAGAGAAAGAGAGCCAGACGAATAGTATATCTGAAAAAAAAAAGTACAGAAACACATTAATTACCCAGCATACCATGGACATTTTCAATTCTGCGTTGAAGAACCCGGTGCCTCCATCCATCAAGAAGGAAGACGAGAAGCTAGAAAGCGACGCAGCGCTCAAGAGGAAGAAGACATCGAGAAGAAGACACCGCAATTCTCATTTGGGATGTGGGACCTGTAAAAAGAGAAGAATCAAGTGCGACGAGAACTTGCCGTCATGCTTGAACTGCTTGAAGGGTAAACTACACTGTGCATACTTGAATTTAGACTCCAACGCGAGAAATGCCCTTAGAATGGCACAATATAACCAACATTTGAGACAAGATAAGCCAGACGATGAAAAGTCTCCGCAACCTAATACCACGTCCACCAACACTTCATCCTCGGCATCCCCGAATGACGTTCTTATCAACAACGGTGCTCCGCAAGCTACGTTCACAGTTCCGTATCCGCTAATGCAAGCCACAACTACGCCGGTGAACATGTCCCAACAGGCGCATGTGATCCAATCACCATACGGACCTTTAGTTTCACTACAACCTATTCCTCAGCAAATCACGAACATGGCCATACCCTATTCACAAGTACCGATGGTTCAACAGGGTGTTCCTGTAATGTATTCAAACTCACAACCAATGACACATATACAAAATGGACAGCCAATACATCTGCCTTCCGTCTCGGTTATACCACCCCAAGATCACCATTCTGGAACTCCACCAGTTCCGATGCAAACAATGTCTACACCAATTATCAATAATGTCAAAGAAAAAGACTTGTCATTACCACCGTTATCAACTATACCCCAATCTAATATATCTCCTTCATTAAGACCGTCGCCCAATTTGTCAAATACGAACCACTCTCTGTCGTACAATTCATTACCATCGATTAATAACGAATACAAAATCAAACAGCTGACGGATAACTCTCTCGATAATTCTCCTATTTTGCCTCCATTGAAAAAGAATAAAAACCATTCAGAGAAACCAGATAAAAATCCTAAAATATCCAAATTATTATCCTAGATGGTTCATCCAATTCCCTCCAAATCCACAATCCGCATCCTTGTCGAGATCATGTATCAATGTGGTTTTTATTATATTTGATGGTTATACTATGCATGAAATGCTCCGTTTATTGATCCATTGGTATTGTATTGACTTCATCTATACTATCTATTTATTTTCTATAGATTGAGATCCTTGCTTGACTATACTTGCATAGGTGCTAGATGCCCATTAACGATTTTCTAATACACTACTAATTATTACTATCTTATATTGTAAAATTTTGCGAATTGACTAGTCTGCTTTTATGAAATGTACATCCGGGCTATTCTACCAATATTATTTTCCTTAGTTGTATATGTTGTTCTCCACCTTAACGTTAATTCAATGTACATACGTTTTTGTCGCAATTCTTGCAGACGCTCTATTCCTCTACATACTACATATTGCACATTCTCTCATTTTCAGCTTAACAGTCTTGCAATATTGTGGTTTAGAAATTTTTGCAAAACTTTACTAAAACCGTTACTAGGTTAAACCGACAATCAATCCATTTTGCAAAATAATCTCTAAACTTCTCCGCTTTCACGTTTGGTTTGCTTTTCCGTCCCGGAACCTCTCGGAGCCAAATTTAAAGTTTAAGGTCTATGTATGTTTACGAAGGCCCATGAAGTCGAGGCGCTTATCTAATTAGGCATTTATGCATGCATTCCGAACAAAGAAGATTTTTTGCGCATCTTCGTATAAATTACGATGATTGCAACTATGTTTCATTATCGTCATGGAACTGTATAATTTTCATGTATACTGCATATATGGAGAAGATCTACGTTATATAGCATAAAATTTAGGATGTCATAGATATAGAAGGAGTTTTTTATATACTGTAAATGACCCTATAAATATTTGATTGCAGAGTTGATGGGCAAATAGGAAATCGTTAAAGTATTCAAGATGAGAATCTGGAATTATACTTGGCACATATGAAACTTAAGCACATAGTAGAATTGGATATAAAAAAATATTATTTTACGACAAAAAAATTATACGAACAAAAACAATTCAAGAATAATCATGTAAAATACTCACTAGTAAAATATTTTTATTGTGGAATATAATTATGTACAAACATATGGATGACCGCAATGTTGGGACCAATAGTCAAAGTACTGTAGTTCATGACGAGCATTTCAGGAGATTAATGAATAAAACTTGGTATGAAAGCTTTTGCTAGGATGCATCTTATCGAGTATGATTGTGTCAACACCAAGATTATGCATCATTAACATATATACACCAGGATCACAACCATCGATTATTGATAAATAGTTTTATACGAATTAGCTTTCGTTTGACATATTTGTCGAAATGTGTGGCACTATCTAGAAATACAGTACTGGTCATCATTAACGAATCAGTATGGTACCTGGTTTTCAAGGCAATTAAATTAACTACAACTGAGGTGTGATGATTTCTACTTCAGTTGAAAAAATTATTAAACGAGCTATTCTCGGGATTTACATTTGTGGTGGATGGATGTCGACTAACCATTTGCAGGCTTCTTTACTGATAGCTAAATGCGAAAAATGCAGCATCTGGTCGTCACAAAATTATTTTGACACCTTTATAGCTTAAGTCATTGCCGTTGCCCCGTATAAAAGTTCTATAAAAAGTGGAAAATTAACTGTATAATTAACAAAATTTTTGTAAACAAAGCTTTCAAGTGTAGCGATAGACCAAAACCAATGTGACATATCCAATTAATTGTTTCAGTAAGATCATGAGACGATATCTTAAAGCTGCATATAGTATAATTGATTGAAATGAATTGACACAGACCTATCTCTAATATCCGGTAAACCCATTATTATGTAAATCTTTCAATACTGACTGATGGAGACGAAATGATGAATTTAACGAGATACATAGTGATTGATATATTAATGGTAAAAAAGCATCTCCATGTAATTCTTTCTGAAGAAAAATGCAAAGAATTTACTTATATTTCATTTATATTTAAATGTATACCGTTGATGGCATTAGCTCTCTATCGTGGATAATTTTTCGAAGCATTTCCTTATTTTAAGTTGACAGGTATTCCCTTGAAGTTTATATTCAAGGTGATGTTTTCCATACTTTATAGCATTGGTAAAATTAATCACGAGTTAGTGAAGTACAAAAGTGATGAATGCAATTATGATATGTTATAGATGACTAAATTTAACATATCCTGTTAAACAAACAATACAACAATGAAACGTTTCTGAACAAAGTGTCTTTACCTATAACAATGAAAATAGGAGTCTCAACCAGTGAACCATTAATCCTATGACGAGAACGCTTAGAATTTGATTGAATATTAAAACGTGCTTCTCATCCTTATTGGTGTGGATTGTCATTTTGCGGATTTGAAATATATATGTATTATTAAACTATGTATATAAAAAAATGTATATAAATTATGGGGCAGTTGGTTTCTTTTTCTTCTTTTCGTCAATTTGTTCAACTTTGACTTCATCTAATGCTTTATCCTGTAACAATTTTTCAATGTAATCCTTAGCTTCATCACTTACATCACCCTGCACAATAATTTCATCTTTCTTTTCAGCATTTTTAGTAACAGAAGCACCAGTAGCGAACTTAGATGCAAATGTTTTGGCCAATTTCTTCATGTCAATATTAAAAACTTCTAATCCTGAAATAGAAATAACGTGCTTTCTCTTATTTCTTTCAATTCTCTTTATTGTAACCTTAGAAGATAATTTCTTTTGTAATTCTCTTTCGATTTTAGCTTCTTCTTTAGCTTGTTTCTTCTCTAAGTCTTGAGATATTTTTTGTTCTTTTTCCAAGGATAAAGTTGACGTAGCGTTTGCTAATGCATCTGCACTATATAATTTATCAAACAATTCTGATTGATTTTCTTGTAACCAATCTTTACATCTTTTAAATGAAAGGCCAAATTCACAATACTCTGGTGGGAATGTACAGACCCCACAATACTCAACAGTCTTTGGTAATACTTCAGTCATTGAATGTCTTAATTAAATAATGATGAATAGAACAGTCTGTAATTTTCCTTTTTTTTTGTCTAGTAAATGTCGCAATATTAATTATCTCGAAAAAAAAAACCTAACAGTTTAATATAAACCAGATGTTAATCTAGAGAAAGTAATATTAAGTATATAGTCTAAATGATTCAAGGATTAAAAACTTAGCCCATTGCAACAATCGAAATCTCTGACAGGCCTAAAGTCTTCTAATTCGACACATTTCCATAAACTTTTCGCTAGCATCACTTTATCATCTATTTTTTCATAAATCAAACTTAAATACCACCAGACTTCGGAATTATTATAACCAAATGTCCAACTTTGAGAATAGTTTTCTAAGTAATTCTTTAGTCTAATCAATCCAGACCCTAAGTCTTTCGTTGATATGAATAGTGAATTGTCCATATTATCATCAAGAATAATCAATTTACACAATCCTAATAATGTAATACCAAATTCTTTCCTTCTATAGTAATTTATTGGTTCGTTCAAAATTTCTAAGGACCTTTCAAATTCCTGTAACGCTAGGAACTTTCTGTCTTTGGAGCTCAATAAGCCTAAGCTTGTAAAAGTCTTAATATTCGGTTCATAAACACTCTCCGCTTCTATTATGCATTGTTCAGCTTCTTCTATTAAATCTAGTTTTAAATATGTCTTGCTCGTCCATATCCAGATGTCTTGAAGAATTTTTCTTTCGGTAACATTTAATTTTTTCATGGGTGTACTGTTTATTGTAGGCTCGTGCTTTTCTTTGTGTTTAGTTATCTTTGACATCTTTTTAATTTTGTCTTTCGCTATTTCTTTTTCTTTAGATAAGTCATTTTTCTTTGAGTCGTCCTTTAGATTAGAAGACGGATCTATGAAACTTGGCCTGTGCGACCAGTTAGTAACATTAGTTCGAAGTTGAGCCCCTACATTAGTGTTCTCCATTTCGATGTCAATATTGAATAACTCATTGAATAAGATGAATACTTCAGATAGATATTCCGAGATGTATTGAACACCGTGTATTGATTCCCAGATTGATAATTGTGTCAACTTCAATTGTAATATATCAAACTTAATTTCATATGAAATATTCGAATTAGATTTCCGATTGTTAACTAGGAATAAACCAGCAATATTAAGAGCTTTATTAATTATCTTTTCCAGATCTTTCTCATTGCTGACATGAGCAATTGACGATATCGTACCGTTAGCGCCACTATTCGTATTCATACTTTCATTTATACTGCCGTTAATTGTAACATTAAATTGATATTTCTGCTTCTTATTCTTTGTCTCATCAGAATTATATGCTTCCAACGACGTAAGCAACAATGACAACAAATTCCAAGTCTTGAATGACTCAGGGTATCTTTTTAAAATAAACTTGCATAGTTTCATTGCCTGCTGTATGGACCTGTTATATGACAATATTAATGCGTAATTGAACAAATACGAAATATTACCGGTCATATTAATTATTAAACTGTTTTTGTAATATTCAAGAACTTTACTAGTATAAACATCAATCATTTCATATGTTGGCAGTTCATAACTACATAAATAGTAGTAATAATAACCTAAAGAATGCCATGATTTAGATAAAAGCTTAATAAATTTGGAGTTATCATCGAGGACCACGTTACTGTTGTACTTCAGATATAAGAATGAAATATGATTTTCATTAGAAGAATCATCATATTTTAAATCACAGATTTCTGAAAGCTTCTGTAAATAGAATTGTAATTCAATAGCGAATTTGTCTAATGATTGCAATACGCAATCTCTTTTAACGAACTTAAACTTCTTAGAATTATTGAATTGAGGAGTGAGCGAATCTAGTGGATTAAAACATAAAATGCAAGTTGAATATATATCAATGATAGATAAAATATCATGTATATATCCATTATGTTGTTCCTGGTCTTTTTCAATATAACTGATGCAAGTTTTAAATGCCGCATATGCTTCATCATATTCCTCTCTATCAATTAAAGTCTCAATTAAAGTTCTCAAAATTATTTGGCTTTGGTATGACTTTTGAGTTAAGTTAATCAATAACCTTTTCGATAACAGCCCGTCCAAAATACGGTATTTATTAGAAACATAATTCAATGAATCATATAAGTTAAAGACAAAAAAACTTAATTCATGATTTTCTGAGCTAGCATCAGGAAAACGAATTTCATTACTAATAATCAATTCAACATAGCTTTTAATATAACTTGAAAAGTTTTGCCTGAAAGTAGTTTCGATAAGATTCTTATTCTTATGTCTCATTAAATAGGCACTGATAGCAACTAATGCAATTTCATTTTTAGAAAAGCTTTGGGATTTGATATCATCAAAGGATAATAATTTTTTACCATCGTCGGATAACAAAAGTACCATGCCATTAAATAATATATCCAACCAAAACGATGCCGCAGTATTAGACTTATCAAAAGGTTTTGACCAGTGTGTAAAGTATTGTTTCCATAATTTATACTTGTTCGTTTCATCACTTAATCCTACTAATACAGTGTAACGAGAAGTTAAATATTGAACGAAATCATTCTGAATATAAGAAGAAGATAATTCTGGTGGAATAGACAATTTTGCAATTCTCGTGGTATGAACTACGTCATCTGGTTGAGAGTTTAAATAATACAAATTGGCCATCACAACAGCATAATATAATCTTTCACTATGACTCTTATTTGTAATGTCATGATGATTCCCGACAGATTTTCCAAATTCAAGAAGATTGATTAATTTGTCACGCAAATTACCATTATTTTCCAAAATAACATCACGGTATTGTAAAAAGTCTATACCTTTACAGGCATTCAGTATCAATACTTGTAATTGATAATCAATGAATATAACCTGTTGAAAAAATTCTTGAGAACCTTGGAAACTTCCCAGTGTCTTGGGAAAACAACCAAAATTCAAAGTATTCATATAACTTTCATTTATAGTTGATTCAATTAACATATCTATTTCGTTTAGTTTACAACCTAAACTATTATATTAATTATACAGGTGTTAAATAATAAATATTGAAAAACTGTTCACGTACTCCAGATCTTAGTTAGATAAATGTCGTTGTGTGAATGTCGTTCATGTTATGATTTTAACTGCACATGCATTATGAATAATACTAACATCTTTCAAACACTTTATACAAGCCAGGTAAGTCTGCGATTTGGACTACAGAGCCAAGAATGTTTTCTGTAGCCATAAATCTTTGTTTGAGAATAGGAAACAAAATATGTTCCAAAGTATGATCGAGCTCATTTCTTTTCACAATGTTCTTTTGCTTCTCAAATTCTTGCGCCTGCTGTTGTTGGTCTGTCAAATTTGAAGTGACATCCTTTGTGAATTCATTTGAGATCGACTCTGGCACATATAGTAATGCAATCTGTCGTAGGATCCCATTTAAACACTCCCTCTCATGATCGTAGTTTATGCGAGAACCTAATCTATAAATAAAAAACGATAATTTTGTTAAATACGGCTTAACGTTTTTAAGTAGCAATGGAAGTGCAACAAGTAGAGCATTCCCATTTTCATCGTATGAAAAATTTATCTGAAAGTATTCATTAAACATATCTTTCATACCCATTATACGCAGAATTATTTTACTCTTAGGCTGCAATTTTTTATTTTCTTCTAATGTGAAAGAATACAACGGTTCAAGTAGCTCATCTAATTTTAATTTCTTAGTTAGTAACAACTCACCGTAGTTACTGAACTCAGATAATGCAACTTGATAAAAAAATTCATAAAGTACGGCAGAATAATCACATATAAATAATTTCACGTCAAATTGGAAACAACATAGTCTTCTATGTTCATCAATAATTCCAATATAAGAAGAATTGTTAAATATATTAGTTAACGGCTTATGTGCTTTACCAGTGGCCTCTTTTCTCAAACTTAATATACTTTCAAGATTGACTTTCATTCTTTTCTTCTCAGATAATTGATACTGTGAATCAAAACCAAACCTACTTTCTTGTATATCTATATCATTATTGGCTTTAATTTGAGAGTTTGAGTTTTGTTTAATATGTCCATCTTCAAGATCATCACTAGTACTTTTCTCATTTGATGCTATAATGGGTTGTGTGAGCTCTTTAGCCATTTGTCCATGATAATTTATATCTGTCTGACCCGATAAAAATGAATTAAGCTTAGACTGTTGTGCGTCAACTCGAACTAGCTTATTTTCCTGTCTGTATTTCTTAATAGGCTGAGATAAAGACTGAGCGGATCTAGAGTCACTAGACAAGACGTTATATCCATCATTTGGTCTCTTAAGATCTTGTCTGTTGGACAATAGGTTTTGTGTTTTAAACTTTCTTGAAGAGTCAATGCTCGATAATAATTGATGCACTTTTCCACTAATCAACTCTATGATTTCATCTTCGTATAAAAACCTAACTTCTCTTTTCGTTGGATGAATGTTCACGTCAAGGTTTTGTGGTTCAATTTCTAAGCTGAAATACATAAAAGGTTGATTGCCTTTTGGTAAAAAAAATTGATAAATTGAACTAACAGCTCTTTTTAATGGATCACACGTTACTAACCTATTATTGATAAAAAAAACAGGTTGAATTTTCTTCTTATTGTTATAGTTTGAATTTGTTATACTACCAGATACCTTTACTAACCCATATTTCTGGTTATAATTTTTTGCTGTTCTTTCATTTCCTTCTATTTCTATATTAATTAGCTCATTAGCAACTGCAGATCCAAATATTGTGCGTATCCGTTCTGTTAGCGTCATCGTAGGACGCGTTGCAAGTACTTGATATGATTCACCAAACTTTTTACAACTAAAACCTACTCCTTCAGTATGAACTGCATATCTACCTATCACATCTAAAATCTTTGAGAATTCATCGTTCTTAGACTTCAAAGTATTAAGCCTTGAAGGAACATTGTAAAACAAGTCTTCGACTATAATTTGAGTGCCATCCTTTCCTGCAATGGGTTTAGGTTCCACGTTGTTTTCACCAGTTTTGAAATTGGAATTCGTCAACATTCCGTTTAAATAGAACCCTTTGTGAGCTAACAGAGAGTCCTTGGTCTTAGTGATCACCGAAAGTTTTGAAATATGGGAAATACTCGCCAATGCTTCCCCTCTGAAGCCATATGTTGCAATGCTCTCTAAGTCTTCAAATTTTGATATCTTTGATGTGGCGAATCGTTCACATAAAAGATTCATGTCGTCTTTATTTATGCCACAACCGTTATCGCTTATTTGTAACAACTTGAGCCCACCGTCTTTTACAAGAATATCTATCATCGTGGAATTAGCATCAATGGAGTTCTCCAATAATTCTTTCAATGCATTAGCTGGTTGTATAATAATTTCACCAGCGGCAATTCGGTTGACAACAGATGCATCCAATTGTTTTATTTTCTTCCTTTCATTATCATCATTAGTCCGTTTCTCCTTAACTGTCATTTCCAGCATGATTTACAATGAGTATGTTATATCCACTTGAAGAATAATTTCATTTTGCGCGCAGATTCTTTATCAATTGATTTTCGTTTATCATTTCAAGCGAATGAAAAAATAACTCATTATATATTATTGAGTAGTAAAATTCTGAAACTCCCAGGCTTTCATGTGTTGGATAATATGTCTGGCTCAAAATTAAGATCAACGAATAAAAAGGTTGCGGAAAGCTCTTCCAATAATGAAATCAACGATTCAGACAGTAATGAAAACAATGGTACGAATAACTACTCAAATGAAAACTCTGATGGTAGTGACTCTAATGAAAGTCAAATAAATGGAGAACCTGTGAGGAAAATACGAAGAACAGATAAAAGTACACTAATGAATAGATATGAATTTCTAAAAAACAAGATGCGGGAAGAAAATTCAGAGGCCCATAAAGGTGAAGCTACATCGTTAGTATTAGACCATTTAAGAGAGTTAAAAGTTATATATGACATCGTCCAAAAAGAACATAATAGAGACACAAAAGTACATTTAAAAGACGCTGAAGCATTTATGGATACGTCAAATTTTGCAGCTACGAATGCTATGAATTTGAAATTTGATGACATGGGCATATCGTTAAACCAGAAGGATTTTCTTTCTCGTCTAAGAAGCTATATGAATCTCAATGAGATAACAGCAGAAGATGGGACCTATAATAATACTATTTATGAACAAGATTCGAAAGAGGATACCTTCAATTCCTATAATTGGTTGAAATTAGGTGCTTTGTATCATTCAGTGAGTAATAAGGCAATTATCACCGATTCCCTTTATGGGCCGCTAGAGACAGAAAGGAAAAGACAGCTGGGAAGGACAAGAAATATAGATGACACAAGCAATGCTTTGTCGACAACTGCTCAACTGGTTCAAGCAAACGACATATCAGGGAATGAAGAACAGAATACGGCCCATATGGTCAAGAATATATACAAAACGTTCATACAGAAGAAAGATGATGAGGGAGTTAATTTTTTCAAATTCTTTATAAACCCCAATTCGTTTGCACAATCAATTGAAAACTTATTTTTTACGAGCTTTCTTGTTAAAGATGCAAGATTGAAATTGTATCTAAATGATGAAGGTATACCAATAATACAGTCTGTTAGTCCACAAGAATATGAAATTAGCCAATTAAAACCTACCGATGGGGAATCAAATCATCATATTGCTACATTTGATTATAAAACTTGGCAAGGATTAATACAAAGATTCAACATAAAAGAGTCATATTTGGATCCTAGACCCGAACAAGATGAAGTATTTTCATCAATTGATGATGATGATGATGATGATGATGATGATGATGATGATGATGATGATGATGAT
>JAKTYF010000019.1:0-101414 GCA_030564605.1 Debaryomyces coudertii
TATATTTTCTATTTTCTATTATTTGATTATATTTTGTAATAATCCTTTTTTTTTGCGCCATTCTCTACATTACATCTATTTTAATTAGGCGGTATAGTAGTTTTCATTACACACATAGTACATATTATATGATATTTTTCTACTTATTTCTCTGGATGATATTCTGGACCAAGTTTATTGATTTAAATCAAGAAGCAAAACTAAAAACCAAGTTTATAAATTATAATACTACTGCATAGTTAATTGAAAAAATCTATGTCTAACGGTTTTTCCTTATATATTTGCCAATTCATGTATATTGGTATTTCTCTGTCATTTATAAGCTGTTTATGACATGATTTATCCATTAGAAATAACATATCGTTACTATTTACATCGAATCTTGTGTCTGTTCTTAGCAATAAAATAATATCACTCTTATTTGTATAAAAATCTCTCACTTTTGCCGTTGTCATAAATTTTCCCACCCTTGTACTCGCTTGCACTATGTGTGTCGGATAAGGATTGGTGGTATTGTGACGATATTCTTTCCTAATATACCTTTGTTTTGATAGGTTTTGAACAATTCCATCTTTCTGTTCTTTTCTTACCCGAGATATTGCTGTCGGTATGTTTGTTGATATTGAATTTTCTATTGCTTTCTTTCGCAATGTCTTCAAATCCTTGTCGACAAGTAAGTAATTAAATTTGTTAGTTTTAAACCATTCAATAAAAGCCTTCACATATCTATGCATTTGCAATAATAAGCTATCCTTATGATTAATGGCATTAGTATGTTCAAATGGAATATATGTAAGTATACTTTTGGAAATTTCAAGGTACCTATTATTGAAGCCATGCTTGACGTATTTGGTGAACTTCGTGTTTTTAATAATTGACGACAATTCGAATATAGATATCCGATTTGTATCGCTTATTGGCGATTTCAGAATGTTAATTTTCGGTGAACTAGATTTCCGATGCATTGCAAAAATTGAATCTCTCATATTTGAAATAGTAACCTTTGGTTTATCTACTAACTTTTTGTTTTGTATATTACCCGTTTTTACAAATGATGTGTTGGTCATATCGCTAAGAGGTTGTCGTTTCTTAAACATTTCTGGAGTTTGCAGAGTGATTGGAGTAGTGCCCGAATTCGTTGCATTTCCGTTAATAACGTTCAATCGCTTTTCCATCTTCATTCTTTTGGTGTTGGCCTCAGTTTGGATTCTGTGTTGCTCAAATGGGTCCTGGTATTTATCATTGTGTCGTTTGGTAAAGCTATTCGTCATTGGTATACATCACATCATCATATACTCTTGATTCCCTTTGTTTATAATCATTTCTTATTTGCGCGTTTTACGTGGTGTGGTTACCAACTTTTGACGCTCAGTTGTCTAATATTAACGCAATCCCCAATTATTGCTATTTAATTATACAATATAATTATTTATAAATATGGATTATTAATGAGATGGCCACATAATCGAACTTGAATTAATAATGATAAAATAATTCATAAATTTTTGAACAATAGTTGTTTTGAAATAGATAAATAGTGTATGATCTTAGTAAATTGCTATCTATTAGCCATGATAATGTCTATATGCAGTATGTTAATATATATATATATACGTCTGAGTTCTAAATGAAAAATTTAGTCAAGGAATTAATCAAAAATGACGACTTCTTGGGATCAAAGTAAATTTGCTTTAAAGCCTAAAACTAAAGGATTCCATCTAGTTACAGAAGAAATTCTTGGTAATATTCCGCAAATACGGAGTTATAAGATTGGCCAATTAAACTTATTTATTCAACATACAAGTGCTGGTTTAACCATTAATGAGAATTACGATCCTGATGTTAGAACAGATCTAATTAATATCTTTGATAGAATAGTTCCAGATGATGCCGAGTACATTCATATATTAGAAGGGCTCAATGATGCTAAATCGCACGGGCAAGCTACCATTGCTGGTTTGAACGTTACAGTTCCAATAAGCAATGGTAAGTTAGCATTTGGAACATGGCAGGGAATTTATCTCGCAGAATTCAGAGATAATAAACCATCTAGAAGAATTGTAGCAACAATTAATGGATTAAAGGAAGACTAGACAATACTTAGCCGTCCTAGTAAATATGATCTTAATATATGATAATTTGGTTTAGATTTCAAATCAACAGCGTATGAATGCACGAGGCATGGATTGAAATATTTAATTCGTTATCTTTGATTTATTTGTATTTATACAATAAAATATTGATATTTCAAGTAACTTTTATAAATATATGCGGTAAATGAGAAAAAATGCATAGACTGCAGAAATTATATGAATATCTTCAAATGGTTTATTTTTTCCCCAAAAATTGATTTCTTGTGAAATGTAATAGAAACATTAAGAAAGCATTTTATTACAATCATATAAAGGAATATACACACGAGGAAATTTGTTGGAAGCTGGATAGTTGTACCTATTGCTGCAAATTTAATTTGATTTTAAATCTAACTATGTCTATTAACATGGAAACACGTCTGATATCATCTGTGGAACCCTGACAAGTTATGTAAATGAGAACTTTAGTCTCTCTGCTCATATATCTTAATACTATAATTTCTTATTATCATCAATTTCTCATCCTCTAATTTCTTTGCGCTAACAGATAATTCATTGAATTTTTTAATGACATCATCATTTATTAAATTCCACCAACCATTATGTCTTGAACACTTTCTTTTATCCTGTATACATATTTCGTCATTAAACCACGTATATGAATCTATGTTGTCTTTATGGTCATGATAAAACCTTACTAGATTGTCAATTTGTTTCCTATAATTATTGTATATATCGGTAGAATTAGTAATGTTTTCAACGCCATTCATCGAACCTTCACTCATTTGTATTCCTTGGTTTAAGGATTTATCGTAACAGCATAGATCAAACTTTTTTGGTTTTTTGTTTTTAGCTTGCTTGCTGGATGTGGAACCATTCTGTTTCAGGGATGCATCATCTTTCTCAATTTGGTCATCATCATGAAAAGATATTCCTAATCTTTCATTGATAATTTTTACTTTGTCTTTGATTTTTAGTAAATGACTACTCTTCAATTTACATAAATGAATAATCGAGTTAATCTTATCGAGATTTGTTTTTATTTTACACAAGCTTTGTTTAATATCCTTAGGAAAATTTCTAACGTCAGATCTATTTTCTTGAAATGAAACAATTTCGGGTATTTCTGGAAACTTTGAACCCAAGTGAATTAGTCTTTCGTAGCTATTATCAGATGTAATACAATAATTAAATATCGATTTGATATCTTTAGAATCTAAATCACCAATGCCATTTTGATTTAATAGATTTTGTTTCATAAAAGTTATTCCATGTTCATCACAGCAATATTTAGATTTCGCATCAGCTCTAATCGGTTCCCAGCACAAATCCAATCGACATTTTCTTTTCCACTTAGTACTGCTGATTCCTTTCCAGCGACAAAATTTACAATAGAATTTGGCTATTAATTTGGAATGTGCTTCATTCAATTTCATACATCTGAAGTGAAACCATTCATCACAACTGTCGCATGAAATCATCAACTCTCCACCGTGATCTGGTTTTCGACATATACAGAATACTTCTTCACTATTAAAATTAAATTTAGGTGCATTCGAAAATTTTTTATACTGCTTGGCTATTTCTTCATACGATTCATCTTCTATTTCTTCGATTGGATATGCATTAGAGAGACCTAACGAAATACCACGGCATGTATCTTGGTCTTCCTTTTCGCCTTTACTTTTCTTAAGCTCTTTATTCGGAATTGCTGGTGATGCGGATTTCCTTTTCTTACCTACCTCTTTTTCTATATATACTGATAAAGGCTTATCCAATGTTGGAGCATATGGTGTCGATTCTTTCAGTTTTGATCTATTCTCTTCTAACATTGGTTTCATATGCTTATCTGCGGTTTTAGTCATTGTTTAAGAGTAATAAGTTTCCACTATTCTTTCTACATAAAAAGATCTAGATATATCACAATATGCAGGATGAAATTTATAAAAAAGTAAACATGGGGATATTGTACATAGTAATAGTAAGTAAAATGCTAAGGGTTCTATATTCGATCTGATTATTTAATCGGTCATTACAGTGTCACCATTTTTAAATTCATTAGGAGTTTCGGCTTTCGGTTCTCCATTCATATTTTCAGTATATCCTTCTTTTTCTATTTCTTCGTCATCATCGTCTTCGTCATCATCTTCATGTTCCAAATGGATGGTTTTACTTTTCCAAATCTCAATCAAATTATCATCACCGCAAGTAGCTTTTAAACCATTGATTTGAGGGTGAATGTCGACTTCATTGATTCTGTTTGTGTGACCTCCATGGATGAAAGCTAAACAAGGGTCAACAGTTTTCGTGGATCTTTTTTTCGATCCCCCTTCTGTAGACTCATTGGCAGGATAAATAAAATCATCCGCCAAATTTGATAAATCCCATGATATAGCTCTTTTATCTAAGCCCCAGGAAATCAAATTATTTGGATCATTATATCTGTTCCACTTAATACCAATTACACTATCATTATGTCCAAATAATTTACGGAATGGTTCAGATGGATTTCTTAAATCATATAAAGAAATAACATTATCTTTACCACCTGTAGCAAATAACGTCGAAATTTCAGGGTTAAAGGAAAATGAATTTTGAATATGACTCGTTTCCATTTTAATAACTGGATTATCCTGAATCGATGCCCGTAAATCATGAATTTGATAAGTGTAATCATCGGCTACAGAGCCAAACAAAACCCTTTCTTGAATATTTAGAGATAGATCATTGATAACTGCATTATGTGATTTAAAGCCTTGAATTGGTGTAGACGGCTTTGAGACATCCCATAACGCAATTTGGGAATCATTTGCACCCGATAAGAATTTGTTTTCATCAACCCATTCTAAGGCATAACCTTCTAATTTATGGTATTTAAAATCAATAGGTTCTTTGATGTTAGATTTTAGATCATATAAATGAACAATACCCTCATTATCAAACGTTATCACTTTCTCATTATATGGAGAAATTCTTAATTTATTAATTTCGCCGTTATGTTTCCAACTAGACAAAATTCTGAAATTGTCTGAAGAGTCTATATTAGACATTGGAATAGGTATACTCTGTGAATTAGGCGAGAATTCAGGAAAATCTGGTGCAAGGGTACTTGGTAAATTTAACGATCCCAACTTTAAGTAGTCCTGAGAGTGTTGTGATGAATTAGTCCCAAATAAAAACTTAACAGTCACATAATTCTTATTTTCGGAAACGGTGTAGTCAGGCAACCATTGCATGGATAACGAAGGGAAATCTAACGCATGTGTATGGATAGTATCGTATAACAATGGCACTGTTTTTTTCCATATTTTAAATTCTTCATTCACAATTTTTTCTTTCAATTGTTGTTCTTGGATTATTTCTAGTTCTGCTGATGCAAAATCAGTGCCTGAATTGAGTGTCATATTTAGTTGCTATAATGAATAATTTCTTTATCAATATATTAGAATTGAACTTTTCATCGATTAAAGCTCGTGTCAGAATTTACGCATTAGTTATGAATAAGAAACTGTAAATTTCAGTATACTTGAGTCGATACTACAATATATACATTATATATGACGATAAGGAGTTACGGTAAGTTAAAAATACATGATTGACGATTTATATAACTACCGGTGCATATTGTCTAGATGACCCCCCCAAAATCTTCGGTTTCATGATCCTCATTTTCATCGAAGTACAGACTAAACTTGTAAACAGTACCATAAATTAGGCTACCACCTATTATTGTCAATATCATAGCTACCTTTGTTAGGATACGAGAATGATGTAGTAGTATAGGTAGGTAAAACCCTGTAACTACTAAGAATGCAGAAATAAATTGGCCAAATTCCTTTAAAATGCTTCCTCGAGAGGACGATACTGGATCGAAACTGAAGTCATATTCACTGGAATCGGCTATAGCTTTTGTTATCGCAACTGGTAAATGTGCAATCGCAAATATGATACCATTGATAATCGGGAACCAGTTGCCGTATATACCTGCTAAAACGACCAAAAGGAACCCCATGGATAAGACAACCGAGAGCCCTATAATCTTGTTCAAAGGATTGTCTTTAAATGAAGTAGTTGAATTCATATTCGATTTATATTTTATCTGCAATTGATATAATTGTCGCCCATGTACAATAGATGGTGAATAGAATAGACTAAAAGGAGAGTTAGGTTGAATATAAACCTGCATATAATAAACCGAAATAAGTCGACATATAGTTCATTCTTCTAACTACTTTAGTCTTTATTATATATTGAAGCCCATATACAATTATGACAACATCACAACTAGAAGCATATAGCGAACTTCTAAACCCAGAAATAATAAAGGAGTCTAAGAATTTAGCGCGGGATGGAATGACCCTTCCAGCAGGATTTAATACTGATTCAATTACGCTGCATCGAAATAAGTCAAATTCTACTATCCGTACAAATAAAAAGCCAGACCAAGAACAGTTGGATGAATTAAAGGTGAAGAAGGCTTGGGAAATAGCATTGGGACCTGCCAAATCTATTCCTATGAATTTGATTATGAGTTATATGACAGGGAACTCTTTACAGATCATTCCTATTATGATGACATTGATGTTGTTTTGGAATCCGTTGAAAGCTATCTTCTCTGATACTAATATCAACTTCAAGAATTTGGAAACTAAAAACAATTCACGCGATATATTGTTGACAAAGGCTGTTTTTGTGATATGTCAATTGGGATGTATGTCAGTTGGTATATGGAAATTGTACAACATGGGTTTGATTCCTAACAGCGAAGGTGATTGGCTAGCCTGGAAAGTAGCAATAAAGTACAGAGAAAGAGCGTATCTTATTTAAATTGAATGTATATTTATTTATTTGCAGAGTATATGACAAACTTAATTAACTTTCTTTATTGTAAGTATTATTATTTATTTATGCTATTTTCTTCACAATCTTCTCCCTCGTTAATACTAATTGTATTATCAATTTTTTTAACTTTTGATAATTAGTCCATTCGAATGCTCTCATTGTTCTGCGCATCGTCATTATCCATCGCCTTTTCGAATATTTGTTGCAAATTAAATCGTTCTAATTTATCATAATTATTAACTACACTCATTCCAATATTACTTTTATAACATTCTACCATTATTAATTTATCGTAATTTTTCAAGTCTACTGAATGTCCATGATCTCTACCCACACATTCAGCAATAGCTTTGATTATGTCTGGTTTCTGTAAAGTGTTGAAATTACGTTTGGACACCTGAATTGCAAATTTGTATGGATCTTGTTTAGTTTCGCTATGAAAATGTGGTTTCAACACTCTTTGTGCTAATTTTTTAATCTCATCCATAGTTGGGGTAACAGAATAAGTTATTGGTGATAATTTTTGTGTGTATCTTGTTGTCTTAATCTTAGATTGAGAGCTTTCTTCACAAATTCTTTCAATGAAAGCTGCTGGTTCAATTGGTCTTCTAGTTTTAATAAATATAAGACACTCACAGCCTAATTCAATCGGTTTGAGGATTTCCTTCTTAGTCCCCTTTGTCTCTTGCATATCATTCAATTCTTTTTGAATTTTCTCTTCTATGCAAAGCTCTTTATTGGTTTCTTCTGTATCAGATTCTTCACTTAGTTCATTCAAATCAAAGTATTCTTCAGCTTTGTCCGAAAACAAATTAATCAATTCCTTTCGACATTGTTGTTCCTTACCTCGATTACATGTAGCATAAACCCCACTGGTACTAGGATCAATAAATCCGCTTGTCCTGAACTTCTTGTTCCTGTTACCACCCTTTGAATTATTTGCTTTTCTTTTACCCATGTTCAGATATGCTTTAAATATCTGTTTTCTTCACGTACATGAGATTAATTTTTTTGTGCGAATAGCATCGGATTTGAGATGTTTTATTACAATCATTTACCAGATAAAGAATCAGCATTTTAATTACGTATAAATTTTATTATGACATATAATGAGAATTGACGATTTACCAGTTGACATTTGGCGTAGAATTATAAGGATTGGGATTGAAGATCTAGAAATCTTGAATCTCTCGGACATTTTAAATTTATCTGCAATAAGTAGACTGGTGTATAATGCAATACACCATAACGTTATTTGGTACAATATTTTTCGTTGGTATTATTTTGATTTGATTACACATTATAACATTGAAGATGAATCAGAATCAGAGATTCAAACTATAACCTATTCATTTGAAACTCCTTATTGTGAAAGAACCATGAGATTATACCACAAGGAAGTTGTATTCAGAAGTTACATGAAAAAATATAGTCCAAGGGATGAAGTTTACAACATTGCATTTTTTTTGGACAAATTTACGAATGACTTTGATTATATTCCGATAATGAGGAACTATGAAAGAGACGAAAGTAAGCGTTGCGACATAAAGGAAGGCGGATATTCGATATTAGATATTACTAGAAGATCATTGGCATGTAATTTGTTAAATGCTTATAATTTTAAACTAGGTATGAAATACTTGAACAAATTTATCAACAGAAAATTTACAACGTCTTCGGCAAGATCGTTTGAATGGTTTTGGTATAAGATGAACTTTTTTGATAAGGCGTTCCCAGGAATGACTTTTTTTAGACAAATGAAATTGACTGAGATTTATGCATTATTGCACGAAGAGATATATTTAGAAATTTTACATCATAGATCATGGGGAGATAAAGTACAATTAATTCAAAATGACGAATCATTAAAGAGAACAATTGTTATTAGAGACGATAATACGTTTGGAAGGTTAATGTGGTATATTCTTAAATTAATATTAAGTAGTTTTGGTCGTAGATGTACATTTCACACACCTCACGAATATTTCGACTATATGGAAAGCTACTGCTTGGAAGATTTCAGTATCTTGAGAATATATAGCGAGGAAGTTAAGGGTCATCCAATCTTAGTCTATTCGATTTTAATGAAGGTACTCGACGAATTTTTATTTTCTAAGTACAACTTTAGTATTGGTTCTCTGAATGCTAAAGAAACCATAGCAATTAAATTGAGCAATACATTCCTAATAATTAGAAATCATTATTTCCTTGTACCGAAAGATGCCAATAATTCATATAACGTTGATCACTACACATTAGAACAAGTAATTCAGTACTTACGACATGAATTTAATTTGTCAACTCTTGTACAAATTGCAAGTTATCTCAAACCTTTAGAATTAAATGATATGTTAGTATATTTCTTGAATTTAGATACAAGATATGCAATAAAGTCCTTTTACTCTATTCGCCAACCAGAAACATATTTAATAATCAATAGACAAGACTCCACCCAGGGTTTAAATGTATTTTCTGCAAAGTATAAATACGAAGAATATCAATTTGCCAAATTTGTCTGCAATTTTTTACTGATGGAATATACAGAAAGTGGGCTCTCTAAATTTATGTATTGTTCGGAATTTGAAAAATATTTTAACCAATCCAATAACTTTATTCATTTCAATTGTGTGATAGAAGCAATTGAACTGCAACCATCTAAAAAGAAAATGTTGGCAGATTACTTTAAATTGAATCTCGATGATAAATCTAAAATATTTCAAAACAACTTTAATTTGATAGATAGTGCTCATTCTAGAATTGCTTTCGAAAGAATTCGACCCAAGTTTGATCTGATTAATAGTATTGAGATACAAGGAGAGATCTATAAAGTGGGTCTGTTAGTCATTCATGCCAAATTTAATTCCGTTGGGGTTGTCCTTGGTATTATTGAGTCTAAAATTGGAGATTCTTTGGTGTCGTATTGTAAAGTTTACACAAGTCAAGGAAATATAGAGACATACTCTATTTCATCTTTGCGAAAAATTTCATATAATGCTGCATACAAGACTGATGTTGTGGCTAACATCTTTTTAAGTATTTGTGGCATTGAGATTCTTGGTTTGTTATATTTCAGTTCTTTGAAAAAAAATACACATGAGGCAGAATTTATTCAAATAGACTAAAATATAATCTTAGAATTCGCAATACTTATGTTCCAAAATGGTTTTCTATTATTAATATAAAACTGCATATAACCTAAGATAGATTTTTGACCATGTACCACTAATATTAAACTAAATATAAACCATCAAGTAGCTTTGTTCTTGTATAAATCAGTACCTAGAAACATATAAGTTAATATTAAAAAATGTTTAGAAGATCAATTTTCAGGAATCCAAAGTTAGTCTTCTCAACTCAAAGGAATTCAATATTGAAGAGGTTCCAACATTCAGTCATTGGCATAGATCTAGGAACAACAAATTCAGCAGTTGCAATCGTTGAAGGAAACGAGGCAAGAATACTAGAAAATGAAGAAGGTGGTAGAACAACACCATCTACTGTAGCTTTTACAGATGAGACTATCTTAGTTGGTTTACAGGCTAAAAGACAGGCGGCAATTAATATTCAGAACACATTCTTTGCTACAAAGAGATTAATTGGAAGAAAGTTTAAAGATGAAGAAGTCCAACGAGACCTTGCAAACACACCCTATAAGATTATAGCTCATGAAAATGGTGATGCCTGGGTAACAACATCCAATGGAAGAAATATTTCACCTTCTCAAATTAGTGGATATATACTTCAAAAAATGAAGGAAGTTGCAGAATTACATTTCCATGACAAAAAAGCATCCATTAAACATGCAGTTGTAACAGTCCCGGCTTATTTCAATGATTCTCAAAGACAAGCAACTAAGAGTGCTGGTAAGATTATTGGGTTAGATATTTTAAGAGTTATAAATGAACCTACAGCTGCAGCATTGGCTTATGGTATAGACAAAAAACAAAATGACGGTGTTATAGCGGTATTCGATTTAGGAGGTGGTACCTTTGACATTTCTATTTTAGATATTGAAGATGGTGTGTTCGAGGTGAGAGCAACTAATGGTAATACACATTTAGGAGGAGAAGATTTTGACATTTTGCTATTAAATTATATCTTAGACTCGTTCAAGCGGGAAAATGATGGATTGGATATACTGGGTGATACTATTGCCGTTCAAAGAATTCGTGAAGCAGCAGAGAAATGTAAAATTGAACTTTCTCATGTAAAAGAGGCTGAAATTAATATCCCATTTATCACGCCTGATAAACACATCAAAATGAAATTAACTGAAGACGAATTGGATAAAATGTCTTTGCACTTAATTAACAAAACTATTGACCCTGTAAGAAGATGTATTAGAGATGCAGATTTAAAGATTAAAGATATTGATGAAATTATTTTAGTTGGAGGTATGACGAGAATGCCGAAAATCAGGAAAACTGTTGAAACTCTTTTCAATAAAAGGCCAAGTACTGCTATTAACCCAGATGAAGCTGTAGCTTTAGGAGCAGCAATCCAAGGGGCTGTATTATCTGGGCAAATAAAGAATGTTGTGTTATTGGATGTTACTCCGTTATCTTTGGGTATTGAAACCTACGGCGGGATTTTTAGTCCTTTGATTGCAAGGAATTCTGCGGTGCCGGTGAAAAAAGAACAAATTTTCTCTACAGCCGTCGATGGTCAAAATGGTGTTGAAATTAGGGTATATCAGGGTGAAAGGACCTTGGTGAAGGACAATAAATTAATTGGTAATTTCAAATTATCGAATATCCCTATTGGTCCAAAAGGTACTCCACAAATTGCAGTGTCATTTGAAATTGACGCTGATGGAATCATTAATGTTTCAGCTACTGACAAAACGCCATACTTTGAGGATCTGGAACATTATAACAAGAAGAATACAGTTTCTATACAAGTTTCCGCACAAACAGGATTATCTGAACAAGAAATAAATGAAATGATTTTAGAGAGTAGTAGACAGTCTAAGAGTGATGAAGAAACCAAGAGACATGTCGAAAATGCCACCAGGGCGGATATAATATGCTCCGATACGGAGAACGCATTAATTCAGTTCGGTGACTTCATGGAAGCCGATGAGAGTGAAATTATACATGAAAAGGTCAAAAGATTAAGGGTTAAGATTGACGATGTGAGAGAATACAGAAATATGCACGATCCTCAAGTGATTAGGGATGATGTTAATGAGATACAAAAAATATGCCTTGAAGCAATTAAAAAAGTAGCCATTAAGCAACAAGCGGAACAACAAAAGAAACACAAGTAAGTAAAACCTTTTGACCATGTAGCTCGGTATATAATGTGGTATAGTCTTGAATACAAAAATATCACAAAACTATATGTATTTAATAAAGATTAGAGAGATTATCTAATTTACAAGAATATCTATATAATTGTGGTTACTCATCCGTTTCCATTCTATCGTCAGAAGGAACATCGTTACCATTATTACCACCTTCGGTTCCATCATTACCTTCTTCATCGTCATCTCTATTCCTAGCATTAGAAACCGAATCTAACTTATCAAGGTATTGTTGAACCTCTTCATCATCATATATTGTAAAAGTAGTATCCTTTCCTACAACACTAACAGACGTATTTTTGAAAGTTAGTTCAACATCCTGTGATAAGGTATCCCTCAATGCATTTAAACCATGAACAATCAATTCATCAACAGATTCAGTTTCACGAACAGCCTCTAAGTTTCTTTCTAAATATGTCCGAGCAGCTTGAGATCTTGCACCAATCGCCGCTCCATAATATTCTAACACAGATCCCGATGGTTGGAATTCATATAAATGCGCTCCGGTTTCATCATAACCAGATACTAATAAACCAACCCCATATGGTCTGGATCCATATGATTGAGTGTTTTCCTGTGCCTTGTCAGCAATTGATAATACCGCTTTCGAAGTCAGTAATGGTCTGTTGAATATCATCTTGGAATTCATAGCTTGTTTTCTCAAGTAATTCGACAATACTCTTCCATCAGGTGCCAAACCGGCCAAAGCAATCCCCATATGATCATCAACTTTTATAATTTTCTTTTGATACGATCCTAATTCTTCAGCATTTCTTTTCAATGCAGCTAATACAACATGGTTTTTCGATACAAGACCAACTGCTGCACTTCCTTGTTTAATTGCTTCTAAAGCGTATTCTACTTGAAATAATCTTCCTGTAGGAGAATATGTAACGGAATCGTTATCGTAATTATTTCTAAACATTGTTAAATGATGTCGTAGTATGCGATTGTGCTGTTAAAGTAATATGATATCTACTTTGAAAGATTCAACCTTGATGCTGACGCCACCAACTTCATTGATTATGGTTTAAGCACATCCTGCATATTAATTATGAGGTTTCATGAAAACTAATTACAATATTTAGCATTATCAAGTTTATCTGCTAGTTTCCAAAATGATTCCAAGAACCGTGAACCTTCAAACGAAAAGGAATATGACTGGGAGAGGATTTATCTATAATGTGTACAGGAACTATTCATACGTGAATTTTCCACAAGGAAGCAATATTGAACTTAGTAAACCTAATTTGACTCAGTTCAAGAATCCATTATTTCACTGCTTTCTTATTGCATCTACAACATACATTGTTTTTCATACCGTTTGGCTTAACTTAACTACTAGCGAAAGAGAAGAGAAATTGGTTGCTAAAACCAAGGCATTGGAGGATAGAATTCAAGAATTAGTGGATGAAAAGAAGAATCAATTTGAATCAAAGAAAAAATGGTCTTATGTATTAAAGTTTTGGAAATAATGTTACTGCATTTATACATACATAAAAATTTATTTCTAAATATGCTAAATATTCTACATCTAATAATTATCAACGTCATTTTTCCTTCTAAATTTACTACTGAATTTTGCAAATTTAGTTGCAGCTGAGTTGGAGAGTACAGATTGATTCTGCAGATCAAGACTATTTGTTGACGTATTCATGCTTTCTTCATGGGCAAAAATATTTGCATCTTCTTCTTCCTCTTCTAGTGGCTGCAGCATTTTGGAAATTAATTTTAATCCATCTTCCAACTTAACTCTATCAAATTTTCTCATTCTAAACGACGGGTTTTTAATGAAGTCTTCATAATTTTCCAATTTCAATAAATCAATACATTGTCTCAATTCTGTAAAAGTAGACTGTAATGCGACTGCACCACCGTCTTCAGCATTTGCAGTCGAGTTATCCTGTGTGGAATACAAATTACTCATTGATTCTTCCAAGTATCTAATGTCCAAATCGAAATTGTCTATGGCTGTACGGTTATATCTATCTACATTTTTCAAAGTATTCAAAAAATGCTCCGCAACAAAATCATAACTCCTGAATAGCCCTAGTGTTCTGAAAGACAGCGGCAAATTTGAAAATATGGATGTGAATAAATTCTCTAAGAAAAGCGCAAAATCCTTAATTGAATAATTTGCTTCTTTGTTTGCAACTATTGGCAACCAATTATCGTATTCAACCATATCCAATAACTCTCTAATCTTATTGTCGACCATTTGGAAAATTGTATCTTCCGAAAATTTTCTCACATTAGTGAACAAATCAATTGCCTTTAATGTAAATGTTCCATTGGCATCAATATTATGGACACCAGTTCCTGTGTTCAATCTTAAACGGCGATTGATTAATTTCCCAATTTCATAAAGACTAAACAAATAGTATTCTAAATTAGTATAACTTTGGGCTATGACTTCCTTATTATTAGAGTTCTTATTAATAAATTCTTTTATGTCATAATTTATACCCACACCTTTTTCATTTCCTAACACCTTTTCGAAAATATCATTCACAATGAAATTATTTATTTCGTTCACACTATAGCTGTAATGTTGGCCTATGAACTGAATGATTTCTTCCAATAACGATCGCACACCCAAACAATAATGAACATAATCTTCGCTAAATGGAAAACTTATAGGCATTGAATGTACACTTTGTGGAGCAAATGAGGCATCGGATTTATACCAGCAAATCTTCATAACATTCTCATAATCACGTTTGTCTTGAACTACCAATGGCATATAGTGATCAGATTGAATTGATTCAATAAAATCTAAACGGAATTGTTGTATCAAATCTGGACCAAAATAATCTTGGAAAACTATAATTAAAATTTCATAAAGGTCAAATATCTTATAACCACTATTTTCTATGATTTGTAAGAAATTACCCACAAGATCTTTGAAATCATTCAACTCGTTTGCATTTAATCTATGTGTTTTCAAATAGTTAATTAACACAGGTTTCAACTTAATTGCATAAGCATCCCATAAGTCATTAGAGTTAGCGTGAGAACGTAATTGGAATTTAGTAGCAAGATTGATCTGTTTATCCATCACGAAAAATGCGCATATTTTCTTTAAATATTCATCCAAATTTGATAGGTTGCCGAATTCAGTTATTATATTATCGTTAGGGTGTCCGTGACTAGTTGCGGGCTTCACAGACGAAGTTATAGGATAAATCACACGATTATATTTTTTCATCCATTCTTTATAATACAATTTCGATAATAGATCGTCTTCATTCATGGTTTGATATACTAAAATTGCATCGAACAAACTGGATAAGCTAATTTTCAAAGTGTCGTCATCAAATATGTTATAATTTGTCGATGGCTCCCGCATTGATAGTTCGACTGGGGAATTTAGTTTATATGGCATAAACGTTGCAGAAGAATCCTTACTTTTCCTAATCTTTTCCCAATTTTGTTGTAGAAGAAATAAATTATCAAAGAGAGCTTCACCTATTGAAATTAATTTACGTTCCAAGTTAATAGCAAGCCATTTGCCTAAATTTTCAAATGATTCATCCTTAATCATTTTTGTTAAGTGTGGGATAGAATCATAAATTTTAACAGCAAAACTAAAGTTTTCGACTTTAGGTAAATGAATATTCGTTAACTCATCTATCAACTTCAATGCACTAAAATAATTATTTTGCTTTATCAATTCGTGAATTTTATTTGTAATTTCTAACACTTGAATACATAAATTAAGTGTCACATTGGTTTCGTTGATTTTACTTGTGACCTCCTTGCTTTTTATTAAATTTTTCTTTCTTGTAACCAATTCATGTACGGATCTATTTAAAAATTGACTGATTTGCATTAAGTTTTGATTTAGATCATAAGATTCTACATGGATATTATCAATCGAGTCAATACATGAATTGATATCCTGTGTAGAACTTAAAGATAAGTCGTTCAATTCATCGTCCTTATCTTTCACTATATCATTTAGTTTATAAATAAGATCGGATAGACCATTAACTTTCAATGCATCCTTTATTATAGGTGCCAAACTTTCGAGGTAATCTTCTGAATTCAACGATGTTTGGAAAATATCGTCATCTCGGAGTAACAAATTTTCAATGTTAATCGTATCAATATTTGCAGGTTTTCCTTTAGTGTGACGCTCGGGTATATTAAGCAGTGGCATATTACCATTAGTTAGAGATGAGACCATAATATGTAAATTATTCAAATCAGTAATATTTTTAGACTGAAAATCAACCGTAATTGATGGTTCGTGATTTTCGGAGTCGTTTTGATATGCCCTGTATGTAACTCTTCCTTATACCCAGACTGAAAAATACATACTTTTTTAGACTATATACTTCAAATCAATAATGATTCCCAACCAAGTACTAATAATAGGGGCACCCAATACAGGAAAATTAAGGGTATGTCAGCTTGTTTCATCTCAAAAATTAGAATTGAATTATGTAGATGCTAGATCTCATAGTGGCCTAATATTCAAAACAGATTTATCGACGAAATATTATTCACTGAAGCTCAATTTATTGGTTGATGAATACCCTCAACAGCGATGGGACTTAATGGGCAACCGAGAAGAAGAGGAAGAACTGAAACTTAAAGAGTTGAGGTTTTGGCATAAAGAATTTGTATCTGATGATTTTCTGGAATTGAGAGAGGCGATAAATGGCGTAATATTTTGTTTTAATATTGACAGAGATTCATCGGAATACATAGAGAAGTGTTTACATATATTTTCAGACATACGAGGAAAATTGTATGAAGAAAATGGGCACAACTTTTTTAGTGTGGTAGTCGGAGATTCAAACACCAAACAGATTAACGAAAAAATTGAAGATTTGGTTATTACATTTGGGTTTGAATACACTAATCTATTTGAAAAAGGGGAGGACGAATTTAGGGGTAAAATTGGACAAGATAGGTTACGTGAAATAATCGAGACTCATAAATGGAGCCAGATGGATTTAAAAAATTACACCGATCTGAAAACCTACAAAGAAAAGAAGCACAATGATATGAGCGATATGGCGGAGAGATTATTAGACAGACATGAAAGCGAAGATGAAACAGAAAATACACAAACGGATTTAAATGATATCTTGGCAAAAGTACAACATGCCAAACAAAACATTCATGATGTGGATGATAACCAGAAAGAAGCTTATGCAAAGAAAGTAATTAAGGATATAATAGATTTTATATAAAACATAATAAACGGGATGTATTCATAATTTGTAATTTTTTAATTGAAACTGAACATTGAAACATGGCTCAAAATAACATTCCTCTACGTCTTCATTTTCAACTCCATTTTCATGGATAAGCACTGCAAAATCAATATGCGGCGTGTCTTCATCTAAAACAACCATTGGTGCATGCCAAATACCTTGTCCATAAGTAACCGATTGATTACCTTTACAAATGAATGCTCTAATATCACGAGGATCTGGAAGATTGATAGGAGATGTGCTAGTGTCAGACTTAGCAACTATTACTAAATAAGAATTTCTTGAAGCTTGCAGACCCATAGGAATAAAAGTTTGCGTGCTAAAAGGGTGTCTTTCCAACACTTTGGCCCTGTACACTTCGCCCTTCCCGGATCCTCTGTTAATCAAATCCTTGGGAACAGAACACCGAAATATATTCCAATTTGCTGTAGCTTGCTTTCCACTTGGGCAATCTGCATATTTATTAACAATAGGTGCAACTTTATGAATCTTTATTGCTGTACCATAGTTTGCTGCAGTACTTTTTATGTTCTTAATCTGATGATCTGCACTAAGAACTCCTCCATAAGGGGCAAATGCTTCTGGAGTTAATGGTTCTGCAACGATTGTTCCGATGTTTGATATATCAAACGTCTTTAATGGCATTACAACTTGTTTATAAGATTTCATACCCATTTATCTCAAGATTACGGTTATCTATAAAGACGAATATCGTCACATGACCCTAATTGCTTACCCCATATTCTAGATAAATTCCATTTAAAGCGATTCGTAAACTTTTCTATTATGCCAAATCATCTTCTAATGTTCCAATAACAGAAACACGAGGTTAGTAATATGTCTAAGGAAAAGTATATCTGGTATATTCAGAAGAAGAGAGTGGTATGTGAGACAACTTAGCTATGCCCTAGTGTTAGTTTTTACAGAAATAGATGAAAGTCAAATATCAAAACAAAATTCAGTTTACTCACACATATCGTTATGTGATAGTTGTTTTTCTTCACTTTAATATATAGCTGTGATTATGTTTCGAGATTAGATACTGCTACGAATAAAGGAATTCAAAGAATTCACGTGATGCATGATCAAAAAAAAAAAATTTACATTTAGCTTTGTAGTGCCACCCTAAAAACACTGATTGAAGCGTCTAATAGGCGAATGCTTAGATTAATATGAGTCATAAGAAATTTAAGAATTTGGAAAGTGTTAAAGATGAAATATCTACGTTAGCTGATGATAGCGAGGATACTGTTCCTGCGACAGTAATGTACATGCCAAATGAAGGAGCATTTAGTAATGATTCAACAACATTATTTGAAGGTAAAAGAGGGCTGTCTTCGGGTATGTTATTCAATAATAAGAAGAGAAAAGGACTAAACGCGTCGGTTCAACAACTTCATTATAATGAGAATAAGATTGCTTTGGACAGATCAATAAATCAAACTATTGAGTTATTGTATGAATTGTCAAGAGAAAATAAGGAACGTCCTATAGTTTACCCGACTGATACTGAAGATGGTTCGAGCATCTTATTAAATTCTTCGAGGGCGCATTTAGCTCTCGTTAGAAATAATCTGAGTGCTTCTGCAAAGACTTTAAGTAAGGCAAAAATTCCAAACACGAACGAAGTTGAAGCAATACCAGAATTTAAAGTTTTGAAGCTAAATGTTAAGATGGGTCTTAATAATCAGAATAATGACAACTTGGCTAGTACTTTAGATAAAGCTTCTCTTGCAACATTACTAGAACAGAAATTGCATCAACAAATTAAATATTTGCACAATTTAAAGGATAGAGTTGATGATACTTCATCCAAGGTTTTTGTAACTGGTGATTTAAATGCCGGTAAATCCACTTTTTGTAACGCATTATTGAGAAGGAAGGTATTACCGGAAGATCAACAGCCTTGCACATCGGTTTTTTGTGAAGTCATAGACTCATCAAAGGAAAATAAAGGCGTTGAAGAAGTGCATGCTGTTTGTATAGGTAATGATTACCACATTAGGGACGAATCATCGTATGAAATACATAATATAAATGAATTGGATGATTTGGTTTACGAATGTGATAAGTACAAATTATTAAAGGTTTATGTTTTAGATCATCGCTCAGTAACAGAAAGTTTATTGCGTAATGGTGTCATTGATATCAAATTAATTGATGCGCCGGGATTGAATATGGATCTGTATCAAACTACTCAAGTGTTTTCTAGACAAGAAGAAATTGATTTGGTTGTATTTGTGGTAAATTCTGAAAATCATTTCACTTTATCTGCCAAAGAGTTCATTGCAGCAGCAGCAGCTGAAAAGAGATACGTATTCATTGTGGTTAACAAGTTTGATAATATTAATGACAAAGATAAGTGTATGTCGAAGATTTTAGAACAAATTAAAAGTTTATCTCCTGACACTTATAAGAATGCAAAAGACTTCGTTCATTTCGTCAGTTCTACGGAGATTTTGAATAATTTCCCTGATGGAGGAGATGGAGGAGATGGAGGAGATGGAAATGATGGAGATGATGGAGATAATAATAATGATCATAGCAATGCGGACTTTGATAACTTAGAAGCCTCTTTGAGGAAGTTTATATTGGATAAGAGAGCGATTTCGAAACTATTACCAGCGAAGAGTTATCTATTAAACTTACTAAATGATTTACATTCTTTATCGCAAATCAATGAAAAGATATATGTTCAAGAAAAGAAAGACAAACTAATAGAATTGAATCACCAAATAGCACCAAAATATGAAGAAATAATTCATAAGAGCGTAAAAATCAATGATTCTATTAATAGTTTAATGGAAAGAACCTGTACAGAAATTTATGATTTTACCAAAAATGAAATAATGACAACTGTCAATGAATTTGGTGATCATCAAGTTGTTCCATACCAGGGATTACAGTACATATATGAATATGCAATGGAGACACAAAGAGTGATGATTGAAACGATACTCTCGGCTGTTAGTAATAGTGAAAGCCAAGCGAAGACTATTACAAGTAGAAAAGTAGACGAAATAATTAAATTCGGTAAAACAACTTTGGGGGATGAATTTTTACATGATAAGGTTTTCAAATCAGATTTAATGTTTACTAGAAAACGTGATACTATTAAAAAGAAATTAAATGATCTGATTGAAATTAGTGATTTCTTTGACCCGTCGTGGGAATCATGTTTAATGTGGTTAGGAGTACCAAAAGAATTTGTTTCAAATACTAGACAACATTTGAGTTTATACAAGTCATCAAATATAATAACAAATTTTCCGTCTTCTGCTATGTCGTTGAAGAATCAATTACCTACACAATTAACGTTACACACGCTATATTCTTCAACAAAATTAATAACTACCGGAGCTCTAATTCGTAAGTTATATTCCGTGTCTCATCTAATTAAACCCTCAATTTTAAAGAAATCTGCAGGTCCAATTTTATTGGGTATTACTGGATTTGCAGTTTATTACTTAATTAATGATATCCCTAATGCATTCCCAAGAAAGCAAGCACGCAAGATTAAAAAGCAAATATTTGAAATGGATTATCCTCATATCAATGCCGACAGAGCATCGAAAGAATGTAGACAGGTTTTAAATTATCCATCGAGACAAGTTATGACCAACTTCCAAACTAGTATTGATAAAAGATTGGGCGAGAAAGAAAAGTTAGAAAAGTGTATTAATGACGCTGAATTGAGCTCAGGTTATTTTGAAAAGTTGTTAGGAAAGATTGATTATCAGAAGAAGCTTATTGAGGAGATCGATTTGGAAAGTTTAAATACAGTTGATTAAGATAGTTTAATGTTTTAATCTTTAGAAATTTAACTTCCAATATAGATATTATTTATATTCTTGTTCATAGTAATTAAGATCATGATGATATTTATATGCAAATAAACTGCTAGTGATTATATATTAGTTTCCTTTCTCTTAGATGCCTACTAAGATAAGGCTTACGAGAAGAATGATGAAACACAACGAGAAACACAACGAGAAATTGAGTGTGAAAGCTACATTGTAACAAACAGTACCTCTAAAACAGATCCATGATTATCAATCTGTATTTCTGTTGTAGGCATCATCAAAGTACATGTTTAAAATATATAACGTTACCATTAGACAGTTCAAATTAGTCCCCAAGTATGGGAAAAGATTGTGTTTCAAATTCATCGGCAATTATTCTGGATAATTACCAGATAATAAACCATAAAGCTCAAAGTTCATGCTATCAACATTAGACAACAAGATAAATTGAGCAACAGCCAGAATCAATATCGTATTTGAAACAACCCATAGTCCCTGTATATGGTCTGACATGAATGAAACCAGAAAAAAAAAAAGTAACTAATAAACCAACAAAGGATGCAATTGAAATCAACGTCTTGAAATGCCTGGGTTGTTGCAATATTAGTACCTCTCAGTAAATTGGTAAATACTGATTTCATTACTTTACTATCTAATTTATTATTGACTTGAGCTCTGACAACAAATCCAATTGAATAATACGCATCTGACCCACACGAATAGCTATTGATACTAAGAAGGAATGAGAAAGAAATACTTTATTGATACCAAATATTTGATATAAATAAGGATTCTTAGTATAATTTTGCTCATTAGGAAAACCTGAAATACTGAAGCCTCCGTTGAGAACAAGCGGATCACAATAATACCATACGTTCCCCAGATCATGAATACCAGTAGATGAAAGAACGAGTTTATCATCATTATCACCAAACTTTAATGAACCAGTAATAATCCAATTGGATGTTATCTTCGAAAATGGGTATTTTGTTGGAGACTAAACATATCTTGCAGTTTTAATATAGGTATTAGTTCTATATAATGTTTGACTTTCGTATTCTTGAGAGCGAATCTGGTTCTTCGTTGACATTCGTTATTTTGATTATTACATCAATTTCATCTATCCGATTGAGGTATATACGAACGAACAAACCAAAAAATGTCACTAGTGCACAGATAATAATAAAAAAACAAATTAACTCTCCTACCTCTTCCTTTAATAATTTTGCACTGATTCCTGAAAATATTGTAGCCGACAAACCGTTTTTACTGGGTATACAGTTTGTAGTGCCATTATGACCAGGAAACTGGGCTCGTACAGCTTTCATGGTTAAAATATAAATACTTTTGAAACACTAACATTGTTTATTTCTTCATATATTTTGTATAAACCATAGTAAGTTACTAATATGTAAGCAGACCCAATCCCTATAGATATTGAGAACCATGGATCAATTATTATGCTACTTGGAAAACTACCCAAATCATGTAACTAGTGAAATAGTTGTTGAATTCAAGGTTGTTAATCCAATTCTTTTTATAAATTGAAGTGCATACTTGACGTATATAAGTGGTTCCTAAAGCTGGTACAACAAAGACTGACATAACAGATATACGCTACTGGAAGTATGATATGAAAGATTACCCTAATTAACTAGGATTTGTTTAAGACTCATGGTAACCAGAATAACAAAAATAGCATAATAATTAAGTTCAGTTAAAACAATAAAAGTTTTTAGATAAGGGAAACCGGCAACCATTATTCTGGTAACTTCGCACTCAAAATCTCGATGAAAAATTTATCAACAAAAAGTATAAGACTACTCTGTTGAATATTAATATACATTAATATGGGAAGACTTAATAACTCACAATTTTTAACGTATTTATCAGAGATATTAACATCAAATAATGGTGGATCATCGGTATATGTAACGCAGAAACGGTTGACATCGACATTGCCAATTGACGAACAGGACTCTAAAATCAAAGATTTATCGTCTAATGTATCCAATAACGATCAAGTTGAAGAAAACACAGCTACATATTCAGTTTTAATTAGAATCTCAATGAATTCCAAGGTGACAAAAAATTCTTCCCAGTCAAAACAGAAAACCAAACTATCCACAGTAGTCGAAACGGCTAATTTAGATCAATTTTGGAGTGACTATGTCCAAGTTATTAAGAATGGATTTGTTGGGTTAAAGAAAAAGGACAAAAAAAAGAATAAGAAGTCTGGTAAAGTTTCGAAGTAGTTACGATCTTGTACATTACGATTATTACGAAATAAATATAATGAATAATAAATCTATTAATTGCTTATAAAAAGAATGTAATTATTGATCTTCCATTATTAACAATCCATTTGGATAAATTGAGTCTACATCCCCTATCTTACGATGGTCGTCCAAGTAATCGTTCAATATGGTTCTTGGAGGTAATGGTGATACCAACTTAAAAGCATAGTTTAATTTAAAATCTTTAAACTTTTCTCTAGCTTGTTCATCAGTTAATGTATCTCGAATATTCCCTTTAAGATAACCACCTGTTTGTAGTTCAACAAAAATGAACACATCGTCTATTGGATTTTCGGATGGAAAATAGAAAGTTATTCTTTCACCGTTTGTTAATTTAATTGCAATGTTTGCTTTATCTTGAGTATCATTTTCTTGTTGTAAACTATTGAAATATACACTTTTCCAACTCAAATAGTCGTTCTTTAATTGTTTATACAATTTTTCCTGTTTTTTTACTTGATCTTTCCTCAACGAAGTTTGATAATTAATATCTTGTTGTCGTAACAAAACCTGGCTCATATATTTATCTCGCAATTCTGTCCTCATAACTTTTAGTTCCTCATCAAACTTGTGGATCTTTCTTTTGAATTTATCAACTATTATTGGGAATGTGTTTATATCATCATTAAAACCACCCTGGATCTTCAGGATCAAGGAAATCTTAGGACTTGTTTTTACTGGACCTTGCTGTGACATTGTCGTTGTCCTCGTGAGACATAATAATCCAAGAAAAGGAAATTTAGTAACATTTAAACTATTGGCTAATTGATATGCTTCTGGGTTCGTTAAATCACCTCCCCAAATTAAAATATTAGGATTAGAATTAAAAAGCGAAATGAAGTCTGGGTTAGTAATTATCTTGTTGAATATAATAGAGGCGTTTTCATTTTGTGGACTCGAAAGATAGACAAACATAAACTTTGCCCTATTAGTCGCCATATACAAGGCTTGCGTATAACTACCAAGAAAGAATGGGGGCAATTGTGGATTCAAATTAGTTTCTAAATTCCGCTGTTGGAGAGGCGATAAATTATCTTCAAGATCACGAATAAACTTATTAACCTTATCTATAGGATCATTCAGAACTGTTTTATTTATAGTTACGTTACTTCTGTTGGTTGAATTTATTCTAGTATAATGATCTCTGAAGTATATTATATTTAGTAATCTTGCCAATATTCTAAACGAAATAACTAATATAATAATAATAGGTTTAATTATAAGAAAATTAACCCAATTGCCAAAATGTTTAAACCCATACTGAATTGAATTTGAATTTGTTGTATTTCTATTATTTGGAAGGACTTGTTCCTCAGGATAATGTCCAGGTATACTGCTCGTCTGTGGTAAATCAACAGAATTATTCACGGGTTGATACGCTTGCTGCCGAAGCAAGTGATGAAGCCAATTATTAGATAGACGAGACATTCTATAAATATGGTTTGTAGGATTCTTTTCAGTTTATCATGAAGTATATTAAAATGATAATTCAACTACAATAAAAGGCAATACTGTATGTTAAATTCAAGTGTAAGTAATATATATTTTTGATATCTACGTTTGTAAATTATTGCCTGCGTAGCGTAATGGTTAACGCGTTTGACTTCTAATCAAAAGATTGCGGGTTCGACTCCCGCCGTGGGTTTATTATGCGGATTTAGCTCAGTTGGGAGAGCGTCAGACTGAAGTCAACCTCAGTCCAGTTAATCTGAAGGTCCTGTGTTCGATCCACAGAATTCGCATTTTTTGAACTTTTCAAGTTACATTGATAATTGCAATTATTCTAAATGCATTGAAAGGTAATACTTAATTTATATACGTACATCAATCTTCAGAAAATAGCTTTTGCATTCATCTACCATACCAATTGGTAAGCCAAATACAGGGTTTATACCATTTGTCTGACAATTGTCTTCATCTATTTTTTCAAGCCCAATCAGGTGTGCAAATGTATCGCTTTCGGTGTTCTTAACTGTTTTGAATTTGAAGTAATGTTCGGTTATACTGAGGCCACATAAAGTGTAATTTGTGTGATAAAAATCAACTGATTTCCCTGGTTTGTCTTTAAAACCACCGGTGTCAATATTCTGGCAACAATTCAAAATGTAAGATTTAAGCGAATCTCTATTGAACATAGATTTATTATTGACTATCATTTCAATCATCGGATAAGTCGCACCAACCCAAAAGCTATAGCATGCATCAACCAATTTATTTGTACGTCCGGATAATCCGCCTTCTAACTGATACTGCCTCATTACACACCATCTTATTAGTAAGTCAAAGTCAATTTGGTTCTCAATTTGTTGTAGGAAATCACCATTCATTGGATTTAATAATAAAAAGTAACTAGCCAATGCACAGAATGTATAACCACCATGTGCTTCAGTATTTGGAATGCCAGAAAAACCGCCTTCAAAAGTCTGACACAGGTTTAACCACTGCAAAACTCCTTCACATAATTCAGTGCTTAATACATTTAACAAAGACGCAACAACTAGAACACAGTATGTTGATCTAGTATCACTTTCGCCGCTTTGATGCATCATAAATGAACCATTCTGGAATTTTAAACTCAAAAACCACTTATACAAATTGGGCCTAATTCTATTTAACGTCTCATAATCTTCAACTAGGATAAGAGCCAATATGGATGCATATGTTGCAGCAACATGACCAATTTGATTAGAACCTCCTGCGACTCCTCCCAAACCATTGTTAATAAGATTATGATTAATTTTATCGGTTACTAACTCACGAATTTTTGAGTCTTTAACTCGTCCGTTGATAATACTATATGAATTAATTAACCAAAACAATAACCAGCCATGATTTGCATCTAAAGATTTATAATAATAAGGTAATGCATTTGTTAAAGATTTCATAATATATTCATTATGCTCAGTAATATGAAATGGCTCATTGTGTATTTCAGTTTTACTAGTCTTAATTAAATCTTTATAAATTGAGCTGATAATTCGTTGTATCTGAATTTGAGCTTCTGCTGTTTCCGATGAATAGTCGTCAGTTATTATTGGAGTTGTAGTTAACATCATATTTAAATGAGGATATATATTTGGTTGATCATCGATATCTTCAAAATCAGAATCAGATTGATAGCCTAAATTTATTCTAGGATTCTTTTTATTCCCAAGAAGCTTTAATAAATATGATAATTTTTCGTTATTTATCTCATCTTTATTAGGCATTTCCACTTTTTTCTTATACTACAAAATGTTGTTTCATATTACATCCTTTTAATGATATCCACAATACTCACGTGATGAAATCATGTCTTACATAGGTCTAATGTATAATTTTATCGTCAAGAACAACAGACTAGAAACTCATTACGATGGTGATATTAAACGCTCATTATGTATTTATTATGAATTAAATTTCTAAATGCAAACCGCTTATACGGATATCTTAACACTTTATTACGAACTGTTTTTGCAAAATTGTCATTGATTTTATCAGTTTTCTAAAACCTGATATTATTGACTCTTTACTTCTTCAAATAATTCATGTAAGCTTATTCACAACATAATATAAGATGAATTCATAGCAAAATATAAACTGATCTAGATTTTGAACCATAGAAATTCGTTGCGTTCTTTGGTATTGAACAGCTTTATAAATTAAATCATCACCACCCCATGGATTCAACTGACCATTCTTAGAATTGTGAAAGCAATCAATTATCATATCTAATGTAATGAAACAACCTGTCCTACCGCATCCTGCCAGGCAATGTACTAAAGCCTGTTCATTTAGCTTTTCATCTTCAACTATTTTATTTTTATAGTGGATTAACTTGCTGATAGAGTCGAATGATGCAGGAACACCAAAGTCCGGCCAATCTTTATATTCCAAATGAAAAATTGATCTAGTAACTTCATTTTTTACAAGAGTTAGCTTTCTGATATAAAAACAGTCTTCCTCGATTAACTCATCGTTAGTAATTCTGATATCAAATCTTTTAAATGCCTGGTCATCAAAATATTTCCTATCTTGACCAACCAAGTTTGCTGGTAATTGAGTGTTTAAACAAATAATAATATTGACACGATTACACCATACGGTTTTCCAAAAATCTTCATAGGTAGCTTGTAATGGATCTTGTGTGGCGATGTATTTTAAGTTTGATACCTTGGGGAAACTGATATAATTAGCATTAAAATAATCATCGTAATCATCGGCTTTCATTGGATTTGGTGATTTGATTAATTTTACACGAGAGTGTTCATACGGCCAGATATTATTATATCTGTTCTTAAAACCATACTCAATACCCTTTGGAATTTCATAATACGTATTGTCACAACCAGGACATAATGCACTCGGAGAACATACATTAGGAACATGATTACCAGGGCATTGATTAGTGATGGCTGTCTTAAGTCTCATTTGCTCTGACCTTTCGATTTTATTGAACTTCTTGTTTATAATTTTGATTATGTCTTTATTATAATTAGTTGAGTTTAAATTCTCTGTGAAAAACTTTAACCATTGTGGAAGCTTTTCAGATTGATGGCGTGAAATATCTGGCAACCTGATATTATAAGGATAAGAGTCTAAATTATCATTATCACTGTTGTTTGTGTTATCATTATTGGCATCGATGTTTAGTTTGGGTAAGTTATTCTTTTTGATGCTCGAAAGAAATTTTTGATTTGATGGGGTACATGAAGGTAATTGAAAGCCTGAAAGACTACACGACTGTTTAGTAGTATGTGCATTTACATTCGAAGAGACTGTCGAGTCCCTCTCCACGAAAGCAGCCAATTCCTTTATATTTCGGAAACCATTATTCAAGAAGTAAATATCGAATGTTTGCGACCCTTCTTCATTGTATTGAAGGAATTTCATGCAGGTTGTATAAAGCAGGAACGATATATGACTATCATTGCTATCAGAATCATAAACTAATATTTTCACCGGTTTTTTAGAGTTATTGGTGGCAATTTTCAGAAGAGCCAAATTTTTGAGTTCCACGGGGATGTTAATCGAATTTAACATCTGAGGAATATTGAACGATGATCTCTTCAACAATGTTGTTGGGACACACAAGTTAATTGCATTTTTGATTCTTGATACCGAGTATAGATTGAATGGTCTAATATCAAAAATCATCAACCCCTTCTCTCCCAACAACAACTCGACCTGTTCAGAACTTATACAATGGATCTCCTCTGGCAAGTCATCGAAATGCTGTTTTGAAGTAGGCGAAATAGATGGAAATCCTGTCAGTTTGCCAGCCGATATCCATTGGGTCTTACTATTTTCGTTTGGTATGCTTAATTGCAGAGTACCACTCATATTTAGTACTTCTGCCCTCTTGTTATTTAAACTTCCTATGTTCCGTGTTGCATGTGAATCTGACCCCATATCTAAAGTCTGTTTTTCATTCAGAAAGTAACATGGCTGGCTTGAATTGGGACTGTTATCATTCGAATTTGATATAAATGTAGTAGACATAAGTACGATATATTATCCTTATGTTCTACTAGACTGTAGGCTATGTATTGTATAAATCGCTTGCAGACTAAATTGTATTAGGGAATTTCTGTCCTTAAAAAAACATGTAAACGAATATATTTCAGTATATATGGTAAAATATGCTGCAGTGTTATGACCTTCCATAGGGCGCTTCCAGAAAACCCTATGATGTCATATTCCGCCAGGCACATAATCTAGACCTCCCTATGGAATCTAAAATTTTTGTGCGCACTAAATGGTCCGCATTCGTTAGCTGGCAGTACATTTTAGAGCAAATGTTCTCTACAGATGACCCCTAACATGGCACTATTAGGTATCAGAAATATTCTTGGTGTGTGAGGGCAAACAATTCGTTTTAAAACCTAGTAGTAGTTTAACTTTAATGTTATTTCCGATACATAGCAACCAAGTACAAAGGTATCCAGAATGCTACTATACAGCAATTATCATACTGCACGATTGGTTATAATAGCAATAGGACAAGATAATTATGCAATAAATAAGGTGTCAAGTGGGGATGGTTCTGAGGATAATGTTCTTAAATGTATAGAATACAGGTTGTGGAATGATTAGATGGTGCAGTTACGTAAAGAGGGTTTTATGTTGTCCATTACATAAGCGAAACTATAAATAGATGAAAGTTGGTGAGATTTCCATACAGATTACGTCTAGTAAAAAAATCTGTTATGGCATATCAATGTCTATACATTGTATTCAGCAAGGTAATAATATGCACTATATCAATCATTATTTAACAATTGAATTATTTGGTTTTTGAAGTTAATTTCATTTTTACAAAGCCTTTGTATCCTAATAGTGAACATGACTACCTTAATCAAGACCTTAAATTTCATTTTTGCATCACAGGCCGCAAAGTTTGTATTCTGAGTAAAATAGTTGTCGTCCAGGGGCCGGGAAATTAAGCGAACTGTAGTAGAATCAATCAAAGAACCTGTATCGTCGCAGGTTGGCGTTTCTCTTAGGATGGTTGTCATTAGATGCTGGTTTATTAGACGAAGCCTTTCTATTTTGTCTTGGCTGGAATTATTGGTCTTTTTGTACATTATGAGCTTTATCGTTAGGTCTTTTATCGTAGCTTGGCACTTTGTTATTTCGGTATCGTTAGTTTGGTTCTGTCTCGTCAACACATTATTCAGTTCAGTCATTCCATGTAATTTGGACTTAAGATGAGCGATTTCCTCATGTCTGTTTTGGTTTGAACTCTGTCTTGATTCGATTTCAAGTTTGCGAACATGTTTGTTTTGATCTTTTTCAAGTTGTAATTGATATTTATATTCATTGCCATAGTCTATTAGTTGTCGGTTTTCCTGTTGTAATGCGTTTACTTTGTTTTGTAATGTGGATAACATTTGGTCTTTTTCATTAAGCTTATTTAACAATAAATTTTCTTTCTTCTTCAATTCTAACCTGTCTTGCTGATCATTGAGTTGTATTTCCTTTAGCTTATCACTAACTTTAGAATCATCCATTCTATTGGGTAATTGATAGTCAGTTTTCTTGATTTCATTTATATTTTCTTTAAATTTGTTATAATAGTCCTGATGCGACCGTTTGAAATTGGTTGGATCGTCGCTTTTATACAACAGATTAACTTTAAACCTATCAAGTATAGGTCTATCACGTTGCACTGGAAATTGTCTTTGTATTTCGTTCTTTTGGTCATCCGTCCCTATGCGGTTTGCAGGGACTTTTAACCGATTATTTATAGGTCTGACTGGAGTCATAACTTGTTTGAGGATATCTATTTCTGTATTATCTTCGTCATTTATTAGCTCATGCAAGTGATTTCTGAGAACATTGTTCTTCTTCTTTATCTGCTCGATAGTATCATCGTATCCATTCATTTTATCAAAAATTGTTCCTATCGTTGATAATATATTACTTTAAATGCTTTGTACTCATTAATTTTTTTTGTTTACATGCGCATAGATCAAAACAAACTATCCCGAAGATTTAGTTATCACTAATAGAGTTAATCAAGACTGTGACATTATGATTAAAAGAAAACCAATAGTAAGGAAACAGCCAATTATAAATAAAATAAAATCATATCCATTTGATTTTTTCCTATGGATAAATGAATTAAGGCTATCAATCGAATGGGACGACTATTGTGACTCCATTGCAATTCCTTTGAGTTGTTCTTTAACTTTATTGTACTTGATTTTGATTAGAATCACCGTATATTACGAATTATCGTACAGCAAGAGAGAAAATCCGTTATTTCAAGCAGATTATTATAACTATGAAAAGGTTCGATCCAAGGCAATTAATGGTGATCCGTTTGAATTAAGTATTAACACAGAGGATTCTTGGTGGTATACTATTTTAAACTTTACGATAGTATTCTTATATATTGCATCATTGAGTAACTTCATATATGTATTGTTTTCATTTAAGTATTATACATTGCTTTATTCCTCAGTAACAGAGAAACCAAAAAGTGCTTCTGCAAGAAGATTGGCTCTTAAAAATGATATTAACTACTCGATTGTGGATAAGTTTTATAAATTTTTCTATAGTCAAACAAACCAGGCAAATGAACTTTGCTCCGATGATGAAAGCTTTTATGATGAAGACACAATAAATGAAATCAATTTGATTGAAAAGGATATCTGGGAATTGAAGGTTTGGAATCCATCTAAGTTTTCGTTATTTGTGTTAACAAATTTTTCTCCAATATTGTTATTCATAATGAAGCTAATATCTAACGGACTACTGGTATGGAAAATGTTATTAATTACCGTGCTATTCAACCTTAGTTTTTACTTCATTATAACACAACGATTCTTAGTCTTACTACAGGATAAACAAATACTTTATCAAGAAATGTTTCAAGAGTATAATAATAAATTTGTTAAGCCAAAAACATCCGTTTTGAAAAAGGATGTGGTTATAGATGCAACATTTGGTCCTCATGTTCCGTCCAATATGACTGTCCACTCTGAGCAAAAACCACACTTACAGAACACTAGACTGAAGGTATTCATCACTCATAATATCAATGGTGAACCATTTAATAATATTACTATAGATAAATACAAGTCAATGTCACCAGAAAGACAAGATCAATTTCCTAGATCCTTCAAATACCAACAGGTCAAGAATGATTTTAGTGATTCACCAGTTAGATTTCAAGGAAGAAATGACTTATACCATCAATTACGTCATCACAATACAGACCTTACATTCGATGAGTCAATATATGAAAATGAAAGAATCGATCAAGAGAGAGAGTTATTGAGAAGAAATTCTGGTAGAGAAACACCAAAGAGTCAAGCTCTTTTAGATAGGTTTGAAGGTTTAAGTGATGGTGAAGACAAACATTGGTATACAGAGTCTACCCCATACTCTAGAAAAAAATTCAATAGGGAAAATTCATTTCAGAGATCATCACCAATACATGAAAGTAGGTTATCTAGAGGTTTTCAATCTCCAATTGGTAAGTTGAAACATAATACATCACTAAATAGAAAAACATTATCTCCATCAAGAATTCAATATGAAAGGTCCCTATCTCCTCAACGTAGGACTCCAGGGGTAGCAACATGGGATTCAAGATCACCTAGCCCAAAACGACTTTCTAGACCATCAAGTCCATCGAAACAAAAACCAAGGTGGCACTAATAACTTTATTATATATATATATGTGATGTATGTATTAATTATAATTCATTAAAACCAAAAAAATATCTAACAACTTTACCCACAAATCCTAAATTTTCTTCTTTCTTCTTATCTGCTTCTGATTTTGTTGGATCAGCTGAATTGGGTTGTAAAAATAACCCAGAACCATCTCTGATGTCTAATCTAGTAATATATGAGCCCTGAATATCATTAGAGTCTCTACTACCGTTATCCGCGTTCTTAGACTTATCAAACGAGCTTAGTTGGTATTCAATCCCACCTCCGATATCTTCTCCTTTTTCTAATTTCCTCTTTTGTAGTTTTTCAATCGCGTCTTTACTATATGGTATAACTCCAAGTAATACACCATTAAAAACACAACCATTTTCTTGCAAAGCGTCAATTGCTGATGCAGGATTATCAAAGGTAATTTTTACCCATGATCTACCGCTTAAAATTGGAACAATTTGATGTTTTTTATTGGAGTTATTATTTGTTTGATAATGTTTTAACAATGTATTTTTTTGTTTAGTTACTTCAAACTCTTCTAAAATAGTGCCAAATTCTTGAAAATAAGAAATTACTTGATTCGCCATGCTCTCGGGGTATCCGAATATCAAGATTGCGGACTCTCCATTTTGTAATGGGTTAGATTTAAGACTTTCTTCTTTAACTTGTTCCAATTTGTTATTTAACGTATCGTCTCTGTTGAATACGTTATTAAAATTTTTAGGATCTTTGTTTATGAAGGCGTCAACATGTTTATTAGCTGGTTTGTTGAGAGAAATTAACACTTCATCATTTAAGTCATAAATTGACCTCGACGGAGGTAAATCGTCATCATTATTATACAACAGTGAATCATCAATTAAAGATTCATTAAGTGTTTTCTCATATTTATTTATATCTCCTATACTAGTATCATATAAGCTACCAACACTATTAGTACGGTCGAGGTTTCCACTTGAAGTTAACGCTTTTCTTTGGGATGTGCCAAAGGATAATAAATTAAACTGGCTCGGATTATTAGATCGTAACGTATCTTTTTTATCATCTGTGTCTTTTTTAGATGTTGATGCCGATGTAATCTGAAATCCTGATTTTTTTTTGGGTACCAAGTGATTAGGAATGGTTCTTTTTTTCGGATTCTGAAACCATGCCGGTTGGTTATCGTTGATATTATTATTAGATGATTGATTGCTTATACTAGAAAGAGGTTGATTAAAAAGGGTACTTTTTGTACCGCTTGGTGCAGAATTCTGTCCAAACAATGTCGACATTTCCTTTGGTTATTGAAGAATTTCTGTATTATGTAAATAAATCTTCTGTCCATGTAGGTTTAAATTTTGATAAAAAATGTCGTGCGTTTAACTCAATTATTTAAGCATCGCTTTGAGTTTTTTTTGTCTAACTCAACTGACTATTAGATAGAGGAAATTGAAAATTGAATATCTAAAGCATGATATTATCACCAGCGGAACGATCTTACTTGTATGAGTCTCTAACTCAATCGACGCCTATTAGACCAGATTCAAGATCAGAACATCAGTTCCGTCCGTTAGAAGCTAAAACATCATTTTTACCTGCATCAAATGGGTCTGCAAGAATAAGATTGATGGATGGCAGCGAATGTATTGTTAGTGTTAAATCCAAGATAGTTTTGATATCACAGGAACCTAATTTGATAGAATGTGATATAGATGTTGCAGGTCATAGAGATGATTCTAATTTCGTAACTAATTTGAGCTTTAACTTGACAAATTTACTAAGCAAGAATTTTCCATTTGAATACTTAAAATTGACATCCAAATATACCTTCAAACTTTTTATAGATTGCATAGTGATAAGCCATTCATCTTATCCGTTAAGCTTGTTATCATTGACATGTTATTTAGCTTTGAAGACTACAAAGTTACCATTATTAGTAAGTGATGTGAACGACGAAGAAATTGAAGAACAACCAACATTTTCCGATGACTGGGACAATGCTCAGTTATTGTCCACGATGTTTGAAAATGATTCATTCCGTCCTCCTATCTTTATTACCTTAGGTGTGATTGGCCAAAATTTAATCTTTGATCCCTCAATAGAAGAAGAACAAGTGCTAGAAAACGGTTTAATCATTAGTTGGCATAACAATAAAGTTATTGCGCCAATTTGTAATATGAACTTAGCAGCAAATTCCAATAATGCTAACTATAAGGGATTGAATACCAAATTAATCATCAATGGTATATCAATGGTTAATAAATACTGTAGTTCTATTACACACGCCTTAGATACTTTAATAGAGCAAGATGACGAAAATGATGGAACAATTTTCTAGGTTAAATAACATATACTGTATTATAGTTAATTAAAAATTTATTTTATATTTACATTGATTTAGCAGTGTTGAGATGAATACGCATGGACTATAATGGCTGTTGCTGTTTGAATATTCATAGATCTAATGACACCAACTTGTTTTATTTCAACGCAGAAATCTAACTCGGCCAACAAATCACCAGAAATTCCTTCTTTCTCTTTTCCTAGTAAGACCAAAGATTTTTTAGGAAATTTTAAATCACTATTCAACTCAACAGACTTATCTGTTTGTTCTAAACCAATTAGAGTATAGCCACCTTTTTTCTTTTCTTTCAAGAAGGATATGATTTGAGATGGTTTGACTTCGGTCATTGGCATCCAATAATCTGCGGTTACAGCAACATTCTTAAATTGCGGGTGCTCTTTAACTTTAATATCGTTCAATGTTAATAATCCAGCTCCTAAAACATCACACAACCTACAAATACCACCTAAATTAGGAGGCTTATCAACTAACGATGATACAACGATCAAGTCACTCCGGGTTATATCTGCACCACTTGAAGTTGCATCAATATCCATTACAGTATTCCATGCACCACTTTTAGTTTGTAATGGAGATTGCGAAGCAGTTTGTGAAACATCCATTACTGTTTGAACTGATTTCTTCGCTAATGTTTTACGTTCTCTTATCCATAATTCTTGCAAGTTTTCTCCAACAGGATGAGCTAAATGAGCGATTTGCGCTTGTGATAAATGCTGCAAATAATCTTCTTTTGTAATAAAATCAATCTCACGGTCACTTAATCTCAAAAGAAGAGCACCAGCGATGCTAACTAAATTCAAGTCGTCTTTTATATCCCATAACAATGCATCACCACTTCTATACTGGCCAAATGATTCTGAATTTACTGCACTTTTGTACATGTTCTCAACCACTGTTACTAATTCAGGTTCTATAGACAACTTTTTTGATTGTATTTCTGGATATATCGAACAGATTAATGAAACTGAAAAATGTCTAGTCATTGCTTTGTTGGAGGTCGCACCAGGTATTATAATAGTTAAAAACTTAGTTAATGTCTTCGTCTCTTCAGCATGTGGTAATTGTTGAATCATTAAAAACAATATCCTTTCATACGTCGTAACAACTGCTGGCTTTAATCCTGTTAGATCGATTAATTTCTTCAAACGGTCAAATAATAATATAGTAAGTTCTTCACTCCTCAACAAGTTAATTGCGATTATCCATTCTATATATGTCCTTACCAACGGACTTGGTTCAGTTTCGATCAACCTAATAAAAGTAGGAACATATTCTGAAAGAATCACTTCACCATCTATTTTATCAATTATGGATATTATGACTGTAAATAGTTGAATTCTTCTCCATTCCTCAAATCCATCGGTATTCTTCACAACGTTAAATAAGTTAAATTCTTCTTCATTGTCAATAATAAAGCGAAATATTTTATAACTATATTCGGATGACCTGACTGAGTTTAAAATGGCCATAAGATTAATTCTTGCGCTAATTTCTTCGGGTCCATAAATTTTATTATAGATCTCACTTTCTTTATCCAGTGAAATTTTATCGTCATAGAGTTTACCAATAATATTCTCTAATTTGAAAACATTGCTCTTCAATTGAAGCACTGTAAAACTTCTTACTAAAATTTCCGGAAGCCAATCAATTTTCTCAAAATCTGAAGAACTACATATCTGATAATTTGATAAGTTCTTGGTAAAAGCTGGTAGCAAGCATCTTCTGCCTTGTGCATTTTCAATGATGGATTTACCAAAGGAAAATAAACGATCCCTAATTATTTCATTGTGTATAGATTCATTCATTATTAAAGGTTGTGATAAAGTATTGATTATTAATACATGTAAATCTTTCTGGTTTAATTGTAATCTTGATGCATCCATATTATTCCATATATCTGTCAAAATTTCAACTGCATTCTGAATGATTTGGGGGGAAGCAGAATCTTTTAGAAGAGCATTCTTCAATAACTTCACGAGTGAGATACTAGATTGATAATGTGTGCAGCTTGGATTAATAACTTCTAATATTCGTTTCATTTCATCTTCACTTGGGACAAAATTTTGAATTGAATGAGATAATAATCTATAATATTGACCGAATGCATCATCAACTACCTTATAGAATGTTTTTACGCTTTTGCATACTTCCTTTGCGTTAATAAAAAGTAATTGGTTGAATTTAATCAACGATTTAATATCGAAAATTTCATGGTTTTCAATGCTTGTCAATGGAATAGCATCAAGAAGATTATTTAAAAATTTAAGTCTTCTTACCAGTATATCCAAAGTTGCTTTATCGTCAGAGTGTACTTCTGTATTGATTACCGCCCATAATTCAATCAAGTTAACATTTGTAGGCAATAAGTATTTATGATTAACAAAACTAATTTCTGATAATGCCTCAAACAACTCAAAATCCTCTTCCCCTTTAAAAGCTTTAGCTAATAATTTCTCGAATAACTCAGATCCTTGAGTTGATTGTAACATATTTTCGATATTAAAATTAGAGCGGAGATATTTCGCTAAAAGCAAATCGGATTCTTTCAAAATATTCGATTGATCTGCCCCGTTAGATAAAAGTGAGTTCGATAATCCAATAAATAAGATTTTTAGATCAACTGAGTCTAAATTTTCGTTGCATACATACTCAAGTAATGATTTGGAAGTGATATTATTACTTTCCAAATAATTGACTATTAATGGTAAGTTGTCGTTGACTATTCTAAACCCATTAAACTTAATAAATTTATTTAATAGCTCAATAAAGTCAAATAAGTTAGTAAGTTTAAAGTGTAATACTAATTTTAAATTCATTGTTTGGTTCGCACTTTCAAATAATTCTCCTTCTGAATTACTTTCAAATAACCTTAATAAAAAGTCGTCATGTTTGTTGAACAATAGAACTTGCTTATTTTGTAGACCATCAAGTAATCCTAAGGTAACATACACTCTAGCTGGGTCAAATGCGTCCTTTGACCTATCTAAAACCTTTAAAATAGAAAAGGCGACATTTTGAAATTCTTTTTCTTCTCTCAAATTTTTCAATAAACTAGATACAAACCCGCATAATCTTTCCCCATACTCACAATAACTTTCGTTAATGCCATTAACTTTCCTTACCAAAAAATGAGGTGCCAACATAGCATACGGCAAATAAATATCTTCCAAATATTCTAACCCATATTTGATCAAGTATAAATTCTCTAATGGAATAGATAATAAGAGACTTAACGAAAATTTTCTTACTGAATCCATAGAAGCTTTAAAGCCTGTAGATAATAAACAAAAGCCCCAAGATGGGTTAATCAAAGAGTTAGGTGATATCAATGAAATGATATCACTAACACCAGCTTCAGCTTGATGTAAAGATGTGTCAATACCTAATATCTCGAATAATGTTATAAACCTTGCCCATTCTGTTAAATGTTGATCTTTCAATTGAACATTCCATGATAAAATTTTATTTTCGAAAGAAGTCTTGATTGACTTAACAGAAAGTTGTAAAAGAGATAAGCAAAATTTTCTATGATCATGAGAATCACTATTCAAACCATTTTGAATTATTCTCCAGTATTTTTCGTTATTTATGATTCTGTTTTGATAAATGTTACTATTAGTTACCAATTCACTATTAGAACTATTCAAATAACGCAACCAAAATATAAATGCATTACTTCTATGTGTTTTGTTTGCAGTTATTTCTAAAGCATACAATATGTCCCAAACTAATGTCGAATCTTTACTCATAATGACAATCGATTCTATTCTCCAACGAAGCAATTTCGAAACCACGCCAGCGATATCTTCATCAACGACACCAATAAAGTAGCATAAAATAGGATCAATTTCGGACTTATCTTTAACGTCTCCTTTCAGATGGATAAAGAAATATTCCAAGAATCTGAAAAGCGACAAAATATATTCATTCTCCAAAATGTCACCTTCTGTGTTTTTACGTTTCGAAAAGCGTATTCCATATTCGGTATTACGGTAGATGATATCTCTAATATCGGGCAAAAAACTTCGTGGAGATTCACTTATGTACAATTCCAAGTGGTTGATGACTTTCTGCACTAAGTGTTCATGTAATTGGGGCAAATTTTTGGTCAACTTCAAAACATCGCAATAGTTCTCATCTGTATGTTTATCCATATTATCCAATATGGAATTAGCAAACTTTAGAATCCTTGGATAAATTTGTTCTTTGGTCTCGGTATCTACGACATCAAGCAATTCACATAATGCCACAAGGTTATCTCTATTCTCTCCAAGACCTTCCGATAACTTTAATGCCAATTCAGATTTCTTTGACGTATCCAAGTACTTCGCAATAAAGGACAATGAATTAGACATTTGTACTTCAACTACCCAATGTAGTTTCTAGTTAATATTCCAACTTTTTTAATAAAATTTTTGCACCATCTCTATAAATTCACGTGAGCAAGCAAGTGACAGTACACCTTTCCTCTTTGATCCTACTTGGATCCATTTTAAGCCCTTGTATTATCAGAATAATCACTCATAGTCATATAATCAAGTGTGGAGAATGTTATGCTTTATCCTGGAAATTTCTTGAACAAGACTTGTTCCGCTATGGGTATATCAATCTCTGCGGAATTAAGTCAAATGTTATCTATGTGCCTGCAAGGAAACAATCCTCAAGTAAGGGTGTTGAGCTCAGCTGATTAGCTCGCTAGTATATACTTGAAGGAAAGCCTTATCCGCGATGTTCCCCAATAATGACCTTCAAGGTGGAACTCTGACTCTTCCGCGCGGAAAGAGAAGTCTTATCGCGGAGAAATAGATCTTTGATAGCAATATATATAACGCACAATATATGCTTCCTATCTTTTTCGAGGATATTAAATCAAAGATAAGATGGAATATTGCGAAGAATGTTTAAAATCAGAATTGGCGAATAAACTCCCATTACTTATCTCTATAGGGGCGATCTTATTTTACACACTTTTCAAATATCAGAAATCAAGATTTAAGACGCCAAAGGTTGCAAATGGTTGTGAAGATTATGAGAAACCCATCATTAAACCAGTTTCCCAGAATTTTAAATGGGACGACGTAGCACCATTAAAATCATATCCGTTCAAGAATAGTCCATACAAATTGACCATGGGAATTAGAAATATTGATCCGCAGGATTGGTTCTTGATCGAACCAACATATCTCAGCAGGATTTGGAATAAGTCGAGAATAATCACAAACACACATCCTGATTATCCTGACATGGACCTAGCAGGAAATACAATGCTTATTACTGAGGAGGCGGGGCCTGCGGTTAAGGAATTTTACAATATAGTTGTGAATTATATGTGCGACAAGTACCCCATATACTTCAAGATCGTGGAAAATGGGCAAATCTACAATTCTATAACTGAAAAACACTTACCCGCATGCGCAGATTCCAATACTGATGCGCGTGAGTATTTAGTGCATTTAGCTAATAATATTGAGGAAGACTTTCTTCTTTTGTTGAAAGATCCTTCGAGAGAGGACGAAAAGGATGGTACGGAATACTTTTTCAAGGCAGGCATATTTGCATTCGCAGCGGGTTTCAAACCCAGTGACCGTTTTAATAAACCACTTTCCTTCGTCCATCATCCAGTGCCCGGTTATGAATCAAAGCTTAAGCTTTCCATGAATAGATACTTTAATAGGATTGCACCAGGACAGTTTGTTACTCGCAGCAATTTTTCGGTGCAAACACATCACAAGCTTTATGTCGACGATGCAAATAAAGGACATCAATTACCAAAAGGTGTGAAACAAAAACCACTTGACCCTGCAACTTTAGATTTTGATAATCAAGTTCATTATCGTAGCGAAAGACAAGTCCTAACTAAGTTACCGGAATCAAAGGCGGTAGTTTTCACTATTAGGACGTATTTATTACCAATGAATGTTCTTAAAGCAGAAAGTGAGGAAGTTCGTGAAAGGCTTATCGGAGCTATCAAAGGGCTTCCTGAAGATATTTCTATATATAAAAGAGCTGTTGAATGGGGTCCTGCTGTGATTGACTATTTACTGGATTCAGTTCAAGTGCATTAATATGCATGACTATTAATAGAGTCAATAAACTTACTATAAAAGATTTCATCATAAAGACAAAGATAAACTGAAGTCTAGAGTTTTTCAACTTCATCCTTTATCTCTTCCCATATGTCAACATTCTTCTTCGCCCATTCGATAACAAAGCCATTGTAACATAATAGTATCTCATAAATTACCTTTAGTTGTTTAGTGTGAAACATTTTGAAGTTTTTGTTAATTTCATCAGTAATGTACGAGATATCTTGAAGCATTATACCCTGACACTTCTCTAGTGTTCTTATTTTGGGCTGTAAAGATGTTATTTTCTGTTTCCTAGTTTGCTCGGGGTTTTGATCTATAATGTCAGTAACATATTGTGTGATCTTCTTGAATGAATTTATATTAGGAAAGTATTTATATTTGTTATTCACGTATCTGGCATTTTGTTGAGTAGTATTTTGAGCTGGCGTGGAAATCTTTGAATCATACTTCTGATTTTGAGATGAAGGCTGTGAATGAATTACATTCTCAATTTTGGACGATTCCTCTTCTGCTTTTAATAACTCATCTAGTTCGTGTTTCTTATCTTTCATGTCATTTTCAAGAATGCGCTTTTGACGGACCTTACGTTTTTCGAATTTTTCAATGAAATTTAATATAGTCGAATACTGAACTGCCTCGCCCAATGGCTCGGAAAATTTGGTCTCTAAATCTGCAATTAAAGTACTTATTGTAATATATGATCGATCAAAAATTTGTCCAATCTTGTCAAATATTATATTTAACTTTGAATCATTTTCCTCATTATCTTTCGCTTTAGATGACCTGATCATAGGCGAATCAGATAATATGAGGGAGAATGAATTAAAAATAGTTCCTAATTCAGTATAATCATTCGCCAATCCTATGAAATTGGCCATTATCTTCTTATTTATGTCATCCAAATATGAGTTGTCTATTATATACTTATTCTTCGATTCATCGGGCGATTGGTTAACAGGACTAGTCGTCCCTGTACTTGGTTGTGACGTGGTTTCGGAGTTTCCATTATTTAATATCTTACTTGTTCGCTTAGTTAGCTTTTTCTTATTTTCCTGTAAAGGCCTCCAGAATGACATATTGATTGAATGGCTACTAACGGGATTCGGCAAGTTGATATAAATCGGGTCTGTTTTAAGGCCATTTTCTGGATTCAGTAGGTAAATTGATTTTGGTAATTGACTAGAAATTAGTGTTATTTCGTCAATCCAGTTTGCATTAGGATCTAAGAATTTTGCAAAAAATTCAAGATTTCTGATCTGAGGAATTGACAAGCAATTATTAAGGAAGTTAGAAAGAAGTCTTTTTCTGTGTTCGACAAGCTTGTTCTTGTTTAAGTGTGTTGAATTAATATACGAATAATTAGTTGAGGTTGACCCCAAGCCATTCGTAGTGTTTATAGAGGCGTTCGTACCTGAATTGGTATTGTTATTGTTATTAGATGATTGCAGTATATTACCACTAACCAAGTCATTAAGCATAGAAAACTTAAAATAATTTTTGGGCGGAATAGGAGGAATTATAATTAAAGGAAATATTTTTGTAAGTACATCTCTTAGACTTTCGAAATCGCTGTATCTTCTCCGGGTCTGTATCTCATCGCATGGATCATCATTATTTATTAGCTGTATGCTGTACACAATGTATTTTTTCAGTGTATTTATCATGCCTTCATTAGAGTTACCAGCCTTTGTTATCTGCATCCTCACATTACTGTTTGGCTTCAAAAGTCTTGTTACTCTACTCTCATAGTTGATTTGAATTGATTTAAAAGCATCTTTATTCAAGCCTAGCTTAGAGTCGTTCTGATTATTAGAAGAATTGAAAAGTAATATCGATTCGTCATCATCAATAACCTTATTTCCATCATTATCATTGGTTCCATTATCTTGAATATTACTCCCATTCGAAGTTCGGTTTTCACTCATTAAGCTTGCAAGTCCTTGCATATGTGGGAAAGGGTTGTTATCCTCTTCATCGTCAAATGAGCGCGAAGAAGGACCTACTTTATTCTCCTTTCCTTTTGGCATCCTATTAGTATTTAGACTATCTGCTAAGTTGTACATTTACTGTCAATATATTTAGAATTAACTTCTATTATGCTTATCCCCATATTTGCCGTCATTACTAGGACTGATAGCGGTAGGTATACCTGTATATTGAGAACGACTTTATGAGACATTTATTAATGTCGTGAATATTGATGTGAAAAAATAAAAAACATGGCATGCGATACCCAGGTAAATGTTTACATATAGATATACATCAGCAGAATTGAATATGACAACTTCAATAGCGGTCCAGGATGAAGAACTAACCAATGATCCAGAGACACAATTTGCAAATGTTTTACAGGGATACCAATTAAATAGTCAGCAAGATATCTTCGATATAATCACGAACTTTAAATCTATCAGTGCATTGCATGCATTGCTGGTTGGCGAAAGAGTCAGTGAAAATGACTTGAATGATGAAATCCAAGGAGAATTTGAGAATTGGGACTTGGAGACGAAATTATGGCATTTGGTTGAAATTTTGTATTCATTCAGACTTTGTACTACCGAAGAACCATATAAGGAATATCCATTTTCATCGCTATCGGTCAAACAAGAAAACTTCTTAAGAAAGAATTCTCAAATTAGAGAAATATCCCTTATAATTCATTGGTTGCAGACAAATTCAAAATTAATGGATATTAATGACTCAGAAGATGTTTTTGGAGGAAAATGGCAAAATACAAGACAGGCAATTCAAAACAAAGATCTTGAAGTATTAGCAAATAACTGCAAACCATCGAGCAACTTTGTTGATAGCTTGGATTCTGATTCGCCTTTGAGATCAGGAAAGACAATACATGTGATTGATAATGATGCGGATTCCAAGTCGTTTTACTTGATATATAAACTCGTTCTTGCAAATAGGATTCAAGAGGCCATAGAGCACGCGAACCTTACAGGAAATTTCACACTTGCATTGATTTTAATTGGTGCTATACAGGACTATGTTGATCCTATTATTGATCAAGAATTTACAAATATTTCTCAAATTTCAGATAATATGATTTTAGATGGTCTCAAAAATGACAACACTCAGGATAACTCAGCATCTATTTCTAAACCATCTGGTATTAAACATAAGCTATTATGGAAAAAAGCAGTTTATAAACTATCTCAACAACCTAATTTAAATCGTAATGAGAAGCTAATTTATAATTACTTGAGTGGTGGAAATATATCATCAAATTTGGAAGAATCGGCAGATAACTGGGAAGAATACCTCTTATTATACTTGAACCAATTGTACTTACATAAGTTGGAATCGTTCATAATGTCCAGTTTATCTTTGGACGTGCTTAATGACGAGTCCTTTTCCTTTGCTGTACCAACACCACAGTTATCAAATATCGATGTTATTTTGAATACATTACTGAAAGCTGAAAATACCGCTGCTGAACAAAGTATGCATCCTCTTCGAATCATAATAGGTGGAATTATGATTAATCAAGTATCAACATTATTACATAATATTATTAGGTCTTTAAGCATCACAAATAAAGATGATTCTGACTCAATAATGGGTAAGAGACATCTTCTTAGAGTTATTACTCATTTAGCAATATTTGAATTAATTGCAAACGACAGAAATAAAGTTAATATTAAAGATATCACTAAGGTGATGACTCTTTATGTTTCTAAGTTATCTGAACTTCAAATGACGGACCTAATTCCAATTTATTTGTCTTTTATTCCAGATGAAAAAGATGCAAGAGAATGTTACTCCTTATTCTTGTCCTCGATTACTAATTCAGAAGAACGATCAAAACAAATTGAAATTTCCAAGAAGTTTAGTAATATCACAACTTCGATCGGTGATGAATTACTGACACCAACAGATTCAGTAAATAGTGAAAATAAAATGTTCAACATCTTAAGACGGACTGTGGAACGAGTAATGATTGAGACTGAACCTTTTTACAAGCAATCTTCAAAAGTTGTTGTACACGATGATATTTCCAAAGTTGATGAAACGGATTATAAATTATATCGTTCTGTGGAATGGTTTTTTGAGAACTCTATGCATGAAGATGCAATCTCTGCATCTATTGCAATAATCCGTAGGTTTTTATTGTGTGGTAAAGTATCATCTTTGAAACAATTTGGGAAAGATAAAAATTTTAAGCAATTAATTAAGGAGTACGATCTCGAATCGCATATAAATTCTATAAGTTCTCCTAATCTGCCGTTTATTGTTGGTGAAGAAAATAAAGAGGAATTATTGAATTATGAATCACTTATTCAAGGATTGTCGTTGATTGATGATTGGAAACAATTCTTGAAGGATAATAAGATAAATGGAGTCTTAACCAAAATTACTTCAAACTCCTTTTGGAAATCAAATCATATAAATAATTCAATTGAAAAAGTTACAAATACATTGACAAAATTAATATTTCAATGGCTTTCAGATTTAACATTTTCACCTTCCAAAGATAAAGAGTTATTCAAGGAATTTCGGGTAATATATGTACCATACTTAATTACGGAACTACTACAAATATATCAATATTCAAGACTAAACAATTGGTCATATATGCGCAAAGCATTGAAATTGATTACTGAGGTTGCGAATGAAGACGAGAACGACTTTTTAAATTGTTTTGTCAGTTCAGGCAGGTTGGATGAATTTCTTGTTAGGTGTGGAGAAATCTCAGTTATTGCAAGTGAAAGAGGTATAAGCGGTATATTTCATTAATTTTATTACTTACCAAACTATAAAATAGATAAAATATATACTCTAATATTTATTTAGGTAATATTATCAAAACGGATTTACAATAGAAACAATCTAATTTAATGATGATGCTTTCTCATATAATAAATCAACAATGTTCGACAAATTGCTTACCAAGCCAAAAGAAGATTCATACGTAGCATCTTTTCTTGGTTCATCATAAATGATCAACCAACCATTTCCTTGGTCTAAAACACCATAAAATACTTTATCTAAAATCATTTGTGATAATTTACCTTCAACTTGTTGTAAATTTAAACCGATTGCCTGAGAAATGTGGGATAATTCAACACAACTATAAGATTCAATAATTTTCAATAAATTCTGTTCTAATAAATTGTCGTATAAAGTATTGAAGTTGTTTTTAATAATAGGATCAGACCTTAATTCTTTTGAGTATGTGGCAAGAGACGTTTCGAAATCCTTCAAGGATCTATTTGAATAGGCCGTTGCAATAGATTTCATTGCATCGATATCTTTAGATTGATATTTAACAACATTCTTACTATCTAAAATAGTATTAACATCGTCAATAAGGTTTAACATAATTTTGGTTAATAGCATATATTTCAAGACGATAATAGCCCTATCATCATCCTGTGAATTGAACCCTTCAAATGATTCATAAAAATATGAAAATGCAGTTTTATAATCCTTATCCTCTGAATTCAAAATACCGCTATGACAATCTAATTCTGCTTGTAATAATGTTGGACAATATATTGAATTCGCAGATGTTCTTGCACTTGTCAAAGCAGCCTTTGATTTAGGAATGTTTCTTAACGCATGAAACAATTTTGATTCCAACAATTGAACCTCTACCAAAGAAGATTTGTCATCTAATTTTTTATATTCTCGTAATAAATCTGTTATGATTCTTAATGCATTTTGATATAATCCCTTCTGATATAACAATGCGGATAATTTCAATTGTAACGATTGTCTTAAAAATGACAACTTATTCTCAATGGACCATTCAATACTATCCTTTGTTGCTTGAATTTGTAATTCAAGTGCATCGGATATATTATCAAAGTACTCAATGAGAGTCTTGACAATCTTTGCTGTCTTAGATTTGGCAAAATTTCCCAATACTTTTCTTGAATACGAAAGTAATTGATTTAGTTTATCAGGTTGGTTTTCATTTTGATATATCTTACCTAATTCCAATATGGCTGCTTCTTGACCTTGTAAAACCTTAGAAGTTGGTTGTCCAGAATTCTCTTTAGATAAAATTATCTCCTGATATTTTGATTCAGCTTCTTTGGAATTTCCATTTGAAGATGCTGCTCTAGCCTGTTCTAACAATGTCACCGTTTCGATCATTACGTAAATATCAATTACAATTGAATTCCTTATAATAATCGTAGTTTGATAGTTGTGTTTGCCATCAGATTTTCAAGCAAAATCAACTGTTATATTACCCGGATTTTAAGATCGTTGATATAATTTAGATCGTAATGCTTCAATAATTCCAGGTCAATTCGTTTAGAAAACCTAACCATGTTAAGCTCTAAGGTGCTCAGGCAGCCTATAAGACGAAGTATCGTGAGCAATATTGTTCTTAGTTCAAATGTAACAAGAACGGTAAAAAATCCAATTTTATGGAGATATTATTCAAGCAAGACACCATTTCCATTAAATCCAAAAGAATTGCAAGAGAAGAAGAAACTAGAGAAACTTCCTAAATGGCGTCAGTGGGCTATTTATTTTCAATCCAAAGAATTCAAAAAAAGTATGACAGTATATTATATTGCTGGGTTTGCGATCTTATTGGTTTGTTTTTACTACTATATGAGAGATAGGTATTATGAAGATTTACAGATGAAACATATAAGAAAAAAGTATACTGAAGATGCGTCAAGTTTATCAGAATATGAATACTTGAAATTGAAAGCTCTCAGTAATGATAGATTGAAACCAAAAGAAGAAAAAAAATTCCGTATTTATCAATTAATGAGAAAAGAGTATAGAAGAAAAAATTTGTTTGACAAAGATGCTATGTTCGAACCAACTCCTGAGGAATTAGAAGAATGGTATAATAAACAAGCTAGAAAGACCGTGAATAAAATCCCAACTATTGAGAAAGAAGGAGAAGGCCAAATAGAAAAACCTACAGAACCTTATAAGAATTTCGATAATCCAAATATTGTTCCAGCTCTGGATACTACAGAGTTCTTTGAAAAGATTGCCCAGGAATATGATGACCAAATTAAATGGGAAGAAAGAGGTATGTTTTTAGGGAAGCGTCGTAGATGGTTAATGAATCAATTGAAGGGTGACGTGTTGGAAGTTTCTTGTGGAACTGGTAGAAATATTCCATACTTATATCCAGAAAAGGTCGATTCCATTACATTTTTAGATTCCTCACCTGAAATGATGAATTTAACCCAAAAGAAATTCAGAAAGAATTATCCAAAATACCAAAAGGCGGCTTTCACTGTAGGAAAAGCTGAAGAATTAGTTGACCTCGCTGGTGGTGACAAAGTTGTTCAGTATGATACTATCATTGAAGCATTTGGATTATGTGCCCATGAAGATCCAGTCAGAGCATTGCAAAATATGTCAAAATTATTGAGACCAGGCGGAAGAATTGTTTTACTCGAGCATGGTAGAAGTAATTGGAATTTTCTTAATAACTATTTAGATTTTAGATCTGATAAGAGAATGAAAACTTGGGGGTGTAGATGGAATCTAGATATTGGTGAATTAGTTGACGATTCTGGGTTAGATGTAACTTACGAAAAACGAGTTCATTTTGGGTCGACCTGGTTGTTGATTTGTAAAAGACCTGAAGATCCTATTAATATTGAAGAAAAGCCATTTTTGAATAAATTGTTTGGTACTGAAGTATCTCCAATCAAAAAGAAATAATCATTGTAAATAAATTGTATATAATCTTAAAAGCTAATATAACTAAAGATACACACCTTTATTTTCGCTGTCCAATTCTAATTTCATTAATCCTCTCTTCTTCAATTCTTGATTTAAGGCTACTAATCGCTCATTCTGATTTTCAAGCACTAGTTTATTTTCTTGAATAGATTCAGAATATAATTTTATATCTTCTCTCAATTGATCGTGGTTTTCATTTTCTTCCAAACTTGATATTTGTTCCTTAGTTGATAAAATTTCATCTTCCAATAAATGACCAGTGTCTTGCAATCTAGTTATAGAATTCATTAGCTGACTCTTAATTGCATGAAGGTCTCCATCAGATAAATCTTTTATTGCGATTTGGAAATCATCTATATTGATTGGCTTAGTTTCTGCAGACATTATTGCTAAAAAATTAACTAAACAGCAGTATTTACTAGATTAGAGTTTTTGCTGCTGATCTATAATTTGAGATTTGAGTAGTACGCATTAAGTTGAAAATTTTATCTAAGTTTTGCAAACTAATTTCTAAAGCTGTTTCGTTGAACTCATTATACCCAATATGTTAAAAGCGTTAATACGATATCGGTATATAAATATTGCCAAATATCCTCGGGTTCTAAGAGGTAAAAGTTCGTCTAAATATTATTCGACACAAGCCAAAGACTCAATTAGCATAGACGATTTGCCCCAAATCCATCCACTACTATTGAAAAGAGCTGAATCAATGAAAGATGAGTTTAAAATATTAGAAAGGAAAATATCTGAAGGATCATTTGACCAAGAAACAAATGTCAAGTTTTCTAATGTATCGGGTATCTTAGATAATTTTCATAAATATCAACATGAAATGGAAAATCTACAATCATTGTTAGAAATTTTGAATGAAGAAGAAGACGCCGAAATAGTTCAAGAAGCATCAAAAGAATTAAAGGATGTGGTACCAAAATTATTTAGATTTACAAAATTATTACAAAGCAGATTGTTACCGCCAGTCACCCACAGTGACAGGCCTGCATTGTTAGAATTAAGGCCTGGAGTTGGTGGGTCTGAGGCGGCGTTATTTACAGGCGATCTACTAAATATGTATATAAATTTCGCCAATCATATGAAATGGAAATGGTCAATGATACTGGAAAGCCATGGTAACAATGGCAGTGTAAATGAAGCCATAATAAGTATTGATAACTCCGGAGCATATAACTGTTTAAGGCATGAAAGTGGAGTTCACAGAGTTCAAAGAGTCCCCAGTACGGAAACTAAGGGTAGAATACATACGTCCACTGCGGCGGTGGTAGTGTTGCCCAAGATGTCTGAAGGTAATGAATCATCCTTAAAGGAAGATGAAAGACAATTTCAGCCAGGTGAAATTAGAATTGACACTATGAGAGCTGGAGGAAAAGGTGGTCAACATGTTAACACAACCGATTCCGCTGTTAGACTTACGCATATTCCAACCGGTATTCAAGTTCAACAGCAGGATGAAAGATCGCAACCAAAGAATAAGGCAAAAGCATTCTCAATTTTGAGAGCAAGATTAGCTGCATTAGAAAGGGATAAGGAAATAGCTGAACAAAAGAAATTACGAACGGACCAGGTAACAACAACCGATAGATCTGACAAGATAAGAACATATAATTATCCTCAGAATAGAGTCACAGATCATAGATATGGTTTCTCATTATACGATATTGATGGATGTATGGGGGGCTATAGGCTTAATGAAATTGTAGAAAATGTTGAACAACATGAATTCGAAGAACGACTTGAAGACTTAATTGCAAAATGTAACCCTTAAGCCTTGTACATAATTGAATAAATTCTCGATAGCATACCATGTTTCATATTCACTTTTAATAGTTAATAAGTTAATATTGAAATCATAAAGTAACAATAGTCGTATATGTTTCTTCATAACTTCCCCTATAAATGCTTATCCATTTGACTATCATCGAAAGCCAGCAAAAAATACGAGACCTCTATTTAAAATGACTGAATTGCTTTTAGGATATATAGGGACTTTTGGAATCTTTTTTTACTCTCATAGGTATATACAATTTATAAGTTTTAGTTTTAATTAACAAAAGAATATAAATTCGTCTGATTCCCAAAATTCTGAAGACATGAGTTTCGAGGGCGTGATTTAATTTTCACTTTCTCAAAAACCACGAGAAATCAAAGGAAGAGTGGTGTTATTATTCGAATTTTTTTACCATATCAGTGTTAAAGGCCCAACGTTATTTATAATTTCTTAACTTTCTTTGTTGCACACATATGTTGTTTAATTAACTTATAGACACTCGCTAATACAAACAACAACTCCTGTACAAAGACAATATTAAATTAATACAAGCATGGCATATTTATTTCAATTCTTTTTGACAATATGGGTATCGAGTATGGTAATGATCCAGGCATATGGATTAGGACTTATAATTCATCCACAGTTGGCAGGTGATAAAAAGAAATACTCGGGCATTAATAATTTAGTAAACTGTGTGAGCTACCCAACGGTGAAAGACGACATAATAATACTAACGGTTAAAAGTGGAGAAAAATTACCGTCCCAAGCTTTAAACATGAATATTTTCGATTCAGATAACAACAAGATCAGGTATAAAGGTGATATTACTCAGGAATTAAATATAATATTTACTAATTTGAATAATCCCCGACGCGTTAATCACAAATTCGATCATTCTCCATATAAACGTAATATACTAAACAAGCTTCATCTAGGTCGTAATAACGAACAGGAAAGAGTTAATGAACTTATGAATAGTGATACTGGTAAGTCATTGATTTATATATGTTTCGATAACTTGTATCTGGACAAGTCATGGTCATTTCAACCGCTAGATAAGGAAGTTGAAATATTCGTTGATATTAAAAATATGACAACGATCAAGCAAACTAATTATAATATATACGCACAGTATTTTAAAAAGTTTAAATATAATTCAGACAAAAGTGTTGAAGTTAAAAATAACGAACGGAAAAGTAAAGACAAAAAAAAGGATTTCACGCAAATCGACTTTGAAAACAATATTAAACTTCTCGAATCAGAATTAAGTGACGTAGTCGAGAACTTAAAAAATTCAGAATTGATTTTAAAAAATCTAATGGATCAAGAATATAAATTGAGAGATGCAAATGAAAGAATTTATTCCGAATACACAAGAGTCTCAATTATCATGCTAGCATTTATTAGCATTTTAGGCTTGGCACAGCTAATATATTTCAGATGTTATTTGAAAAAAAGAAAATTACTCTAGTTCTATAGTCATTATAAACTCTAGGAATCTAATGTTAATTCAGTTTACTATTTAATCATCTAATTAATTAATGTGCACTAATTACCTCTCATTTTTTCATTGTTTATAACATCTTGACATATGCTTGTCATAGCATCCTTGTCAATCAACTTTCCAACGTTCGCATATGCCAAACTTGCTTCATAACCCATTATAATTCTTTGTTCAGTTATACCCAACTCTCCATAACTTAACGCCTTTATAACATTATAATATCTAGTAATATTACTACGCATTGAATTGGATATATTTGGATCGTTCTTATCAGAATAAATTTCCCAAGAGCTTTCTTCTTCCAACCTTGTGATTGATACAGAACCTTGACCTGGATTATATGAACCATGTGAATCAATGGAAGCCTGTGCCTTATTAGAACTAGCATTCGTATTACTATTTCCATTGCTGGATGTTTTGCTTAACCATATATATCCGTTAACTCCTAATATTACACTTATATTTCCAGGTAAATTATGCGAATGGTTTTTGGATTTAATAATTAGATTTGATGGCACTCTAACAAATATTCCATTTCTCAACTTCCCATATTTCAAAGATCTTGTATGTAATGAAGCACTACCATTACTAAATATACTTTGTACTTCAGCGTTCAATAAATCACCTTCCTTTAAGAACCCTCTCATTTGTAATTCATCACTTTCTGACTTCCTTCTTAGAACACCACCTGGTAAATTAACTGATCCTAACATCAATACTGCACTTTGTTTAGCGCCTATGTCTACTTTCCATCTCTTGGGTCCAACTTCTGTGATTCTCCCAACTATATGATCACCAGTTTCTGCTTGGTATCTACCCCTCAAAGGAACAACACTTAATAACCTATTAACTCTTGACACATTTCCAGCAACGGAAGAATATGTTTTGTCATTTAGGAAATATGTACCATGACCTTTCATCCAAACCGGATCGTCAGTTACTAACTCGCCTGGTGTAACTATTGATTGTTCATGCTTATTTGTTTCTTCACCATCCGACATTTCCACATCTGAGTCAATTCCGATATCATGCGGCTCTGGTTTAGTAATGCTTATAACATCTGTAATATCCATTGCTATTGGTAATATTTATAGTTTGAATTATATTTTTATTCTCCTCTTAAACTCATCGATATTCGAAAATTATATTTGTTGTGAGCCCCGATGCTCTAACATAGAATTTTTTTTTAAAAATATTAGTTCTTGTCACCTTAAGAATACATACATTCAAGATAATATAAGTGGATGATTAGACGCCTTATCGGTAATTCTCATTTATTCGTGGTGCCCAAGTTAAATCATCATACAAGAAATTTTCATAGAATTAATAAAACGGATAGAAGAGCGTTTATGATGAGCAAGTTCGGTCCACCGGTAGATAGATCAATGAATGTGTTAGATCGTACTTTCTTTCAAAAGGATGTAAACTTATTGGTTGCATGCTTCCCTGATCCTAAGTATTTGGGTCAATTTGTTAAAGCTTGTAAAGGAGATATTTTATATTTACCGTCTATTAAGCATATTGTACCAGTTAATGAAAAAACCAAGGGTGTATTATTAAGAGAAGACATTGACGATATAAATGATTATGAACGGAAATTATCGTTTGCAACACTTGAAAGTATCAAAGAATTCAATGTCACTATTCAACCATATATATTACATTTGGACTATGGATTTTGGAAAACTGATGATATATTGAGAGCTGTTTTGCCAGAAGAATTGATTCCTGAGATACCAACCGGTTTTGCTCAAGCGGGACATGTTGCCCATTTAAACTTGAGGGATGAGTTTAAATCGTATGGAAATCTAATCGGCCAAGTGATTTTAGACAAAAACTCAAAAATTGAAACTGTGGTTGACAAAGTTGACACAATAGATACTAAATTTAGGACTTTCAAAATGAACGTTCTAGCAGGTAGAAATGATTTGCGCGTTGAACAGAGTGAAAGTGGATGTCGTTTTAGATTCGATTTTAGTAAAGTATATTGGAATTCAAGATTAAATACCGAGCACGAACGATTAATCAACCAATTCAAAGCAACAGAGGTTATTGGAGATGTTTTTGCTGGTGTTGGTCCATTTGCGGTACCGGCAGGAAAGAAGGATGTACTTGTATTGGCCAATGACTTGAACCCCGAATCATTCAAATACTTGAAAGAAAATATAACTTTGAATCGAACTGATCCGTTTGTTAAGGCTTTCAATCTTGATGGAAGAGAATTCATTAAAATCTCACCCAAATTATTATTACAATGGTCAAATGAACTGAAAACAGTGGAAAGAAAGAAAGTAATCAAAAAGAGAAAAATGAATTCTGAAACAAATGAAAAGGCTTCTGTCAAAGATTATGAAGTAACTTCAGTAGACATTCCAAAATATTTTAGTAATTATGTTATGAATTTACCTGATTCTGCATTATCCTTCTTGGACGAATTTGTTGGTTTGTATAGTAGAGATCCAGAAGTTGAACGAATTATTCGTGAAATACCTGGCTTCAAGTTACCAATCATCAATGTCCATTGTTTCGAAAAATACTCACCTCATGAAGTACCTGAACCATCCCTAGAAGAATTATACAAAAGAATTCATAAGAAGATTGTCGGACTACTAGATTATGAATTACCTTTAGATGCATGTCTGTTCCATTTAGTAAGGAGAGTTGCCCCCACAAAGCCCATGTTTTGTGTCACTTTTGAGCTACCTGAAGAAGTTGCTTTTAGGAAGAAGTAAAGCATTGTCGTCGAATATGTACATAGTTCTATTATTAATAATTCCGTTTTCAATTCTTACGATTGTATTATAAATTTTTGCAGCGAAAATAATTGCGACCATTTTTTTAAAAATTTTACAACCAATCTATACAGCGGTTAATCTTAAAGATCGTTCTGCATTGAAATGCTGACCATTATACCACCTGATAAATCTGATTATAGTGAACTAACCAGAACATACATGGGAATATTCTATTCTCAGAAATTCGATGGTTTCTTGAATACAACTCAAACAGGATACGCCCATACTTCGGCAGGTATTGAACTATCCTTGTTATTGAAAACACTCTATACTTCGGTCTGTTTCTGTACTGTACAGCTTACATTTTTTTGCTTTTTCAGATCGATATTTAAGTCCTTATACCAACCGAGAAGTTACTGTGTTCCGAGAAACGAACGAATTGAGCCTCTACCAAGTGGCTTCTTAACTTGGATGTGGCCTACATTAAGATGCAGCATTAATTATTATCTATCAATGGGTCTTGATTCATATTTCTTTATTAGATACATGAGTATTCTTGTTCTATTCTTTATATTCATTGGGTCATTGAATATGGTTATACTCATTCCAATTAATGTAACTGGTAACAGTCTTGAATATTCTGCGGCTGGTTTGGACAAATTGAGTTTATCGAATATTTCCACTTTCAAGGTATATAGACTAAATGCTCATTTTATAATGAGTCTAATTACAATTGGTTTTTTTCATTGGTTACTCTTTTATGAATTGCAAAGCTTTGTGAAAATCAGACAATCATTTTTACTCTCCAAAAGTCACAGAATTTCGGTTCTTTCGAAAAGTATTTTAGTTTCAAATGTACCGTCACATTTACAAGATCCAGATGTTCTTTCTAGATTGTTTGAAACTGTACCGGGAGGTATTGAAAATATTTGGTATTTGTATGATTTTAGAGAAATTTCAGAGGTAGTTGAGGAAGCAAAAGAGGCGCTTGATTATTTAGAAGAAGCTGAGCTTGAATATTTAAAGAAGAATTTATTAATGTATGCGAAAAAACATAAGGATAAAAGTATTCGTTCTCCTGGTCAATCAGCAATAGCTGAGCATAATTTTGAAAATATGAGAGACAGGCTAATACTCAAAGATGATGTATTTTTACCAAAATTTTATCCACCAATATATTTTAAATCCATAAAGATACCCAAAATTGAACGTTACATTAGATTAAGGTTCCCTGGTTTCTTAAGAATTATTTTTTTCGAAAAAAAAGTATCCATTATAGATTGGTGTATCAAAACTCTCAACACTAAACAAGAACTCATAGATAAGAAGAAACTATCATTGGCAACAGGCCAGCTAAAGAAACATAATAGATTATTTATCGAATTTCAAACACAAACGGGAGCTTACATCGCCCATCAATGTTTACTTTCACAAATTCAGGGAAACCTTGACCTGACATTGATCGAGATTCACCCTGGTGATATCTTATGGGATAATATTGCCCGTAATAACACCATTGCTTGCTTAGTGGAAAAGTACTTCGTGAGTCTTATATTTATAGGTATTATTCTCCTATATGTTATACCTGTTTCGTTTATTGGACTAGTATCTCAAGTTCCATTGCTCACTAAATTAATTCCAAGCTTACAATGGATTTATAAATTTCCAGAAGAAGCTAGAGATACTCTCTCAAGCATTTTACCTTCACTTCTTCTTGCGATACTAACTGACATTGTCCTAGTGGTTTTCCGTTTCTTGACATTCTTTAAAGGTATGTTATCGGGAGCCGATTTGGAGTTAGATTTACAACAGTGGTATTTCGCCTTTTTATTTGTGCAACAATTTCTAGTCGTAACAATTCTGTCGAGTATTACCGTCATTTTTAAACAAATTGTGGACCAGCCGACGTCAATTCCTATCCTTTTAGCAACTAATTTGCCGAAAGCTGCAACTTTTTTTTTCCAATATATTACTTTAAAGGCGTTCGCTTTTTGCGGCAATAATTTTTTGAGAATTGGGCCTTTAATACTACATCTCACAGTATACAAGTTGAAAGATAAAACTCCAAGACAGAAATTCAATCGCCTCACTAACCTATTGCGAATTAGATGGGGATCAATATATCCAGTTTATTCAGTTTTTGCGTCCATTGGAATATGTTACTGCGTGATTTCGCCATTGATTGCTATTTTTGTCATTTTCATACTTTCTTTGCTGCTATTATATTACAAGTATGCACTAAGATATATCTATAACCGAGTAAATGAGTCAGACACAAAAGGAAGGCATTATCCAATAGCATTATTACATTTGTATACTGGAATTTATTGTCTAGAATGTTGCTTGATTGGAATTTTCTTTTTGCTGAAAAACGAAAATGATTCTTGTCCGATGACGATACAAGGCTGGGCAATGTGTATCATTTTATTGGCAACTATATTTGGTAATATTACCATATATAATAGATATGTCAAACATTTTTCATATTTGCCGATATTGTCAGACAAACAATTCAGAAATCCTGAAATTATTGCAGAATTGAAAGAAAAATCGAATAATACTCAACCCCTGCATGAGAAAATGAAGATGTCACCTAACGAAGACTACCTGAACCGCAAGCTATTATTTCTTCACCCCGCATTCAAGTATGAGAAACCCAAGATTTGGTTACCTGAGGATCCATTCAATTTAGGAGAAGATCGAATACGGAATATTGAAACCAAAGTAGGAGGATTAGAAGGAGGTAGTACAAACGGTGCCAAAATAGAATTTAATAATACTAACACGAAAATAGTTATGAAAATAACCACGGCACCACCAGACTACAAATAATTATTACAAATCAGTACCATATTTCTCTTCGACTAACGATTTGATCCTCAATCGTCTTAACATTTCATTCCAGTTATTCAACAATTGTAGTCTTTTATCTTTGCATTCGATTTTGTCTCTTTTTATTTTGCCATAAAGCCAGATTTTCTTAGCCAAAGCTTCCTGCAGTTCTAATGTCAAAACACCTTGTTTTATGGGTATTGCCTGACCTCGTGAAGTGAAGCTAAACCCAGTTACTACAGAAACATAGTCGACTTCATCAGAAATAGGGCATGTTAGTTTCCCAGACTTATACTCAAATAAAATATTTTCAATATTTGACAAAGTTATCCAACTGCAATGTTCTGGAACCATTGAAGGTTTGAAAACTTCGATGTTACCATACTCATTTCTGGGTATTCTCAAAAAACCGGATGTCAATTTAGTTACTTTTAATTTAATATACGGACAAGTTTGCTTAACAGTATAAAGCCTTGTATCGTTTAATTTTGATGAATTATTCATATTATTCATATTAAATAATCCTTTTCTTAATACCGTTCGTTTGCTTAAAGTCTTCACAACCTTAACTGGATAATTTATTTGATGTTCTTTTATAGACCTTCCCAAAAATTTCCATTGTTGTTCCGATTTACCAATCAATACCGAGTTTTTGAAAAAAAATGATTCTCTCAAGGAAGTTTTATCCATTTTAACAGTACAAATTGACACAGAATTTGGCTCGATTACCTCATTATATCGAAGAGTTGATTCTGTTACTAAGTTTGGATTCTTTTTCATAGAAGAAAAATTTGAAGGAATACTATAATTTAACAAAGCAATTAGCCTCAATGTGTCAAGCTCCAAATTGTCAATAATACTATATGAGTTTTCCTTATTGAGGTATTTTAACATAGATTGAAAGAGCATGGCCGCTCTGCCCAGTTCTGTCCTGAGGTCTAATTTGTTAAACCATCTATAACTAATATCTTGCATATATCGAGGACTAACATCCATCATCAAGTTATTATTATCCATTGCAACAACATAATGCATTGACATTTGATTGAGCAAGCTTTTTTGTGGAAAGTAAATATCTGTGTAATAAGTAGATACGTCCGCTTTAGAAATTGTTGACCTTTTAAGCCTCCGCAAAGTAACAATTCTCTTGGACTCCTCGAAAAAGCATATATTCTCAATGACAAAAACTTCACTTTCATCAACTGGATTAACTATCTCTGTCCAAAAATATGGATATAATAAATCGAAATCCTTATTCCTCTGTAATTTTTCATAATCTAACTTTGGTTGGGATACTGTCTGCTTATTCGTGGTTAATAATGGCAATGAAAATATAAGTCGACTTTGAAATCCTACTGACCTCATTAACGCAGTAAATATTTGAGCACCAGTATCTCTGTTATGTTTAAATTTTTGTGCAACTAAAACAAAATCTTTCAAGCTTGTAATGGGCTTTGATGTGTTAGGGAAATACTCATTTATATTCATCAAAGTACTAGCGTTTTCCGGAAGGTATCCTAGAACTCTCAATCCATTAGATTCACATTTATAATTGAGTCTAAACCATTTGATTAAATATTTGATGATGTATATGAAGTGTGAATAAACTTCATTCTTTACAGCTTCATCAAGCGGATTTTCATTTTTTTTTTTGAGAGCTCTCTTGTATTTTTTAAATCTTGTCCTTATAAGAGACTCGGGTAATAGTTTCTTTAGTTTCTTTAAAAGGATTTTGGAATTGAGCCATTTATTTCGTTGATGAGCATGTATCATATATGATATCATTCCAAGGTAATGAAGGGTTGTTCTTTTCTGTTTAGTTTTTACAGCATCCCTTAGCTTTTTCCTCTTCTTTTCTTCTTCTTCATTGTCATCTTCTTCTTCTTTAGGGCCTATTGTTATAGTAAAAGAACCCGTGGCGATATCTAAGGGAACATCTTCCCAATCACTAAAATCGGTCTCTGAATCTGGAAGGCTCTCATTTTTACTGATTTTTCTTCTTTTCAGTGACAACACGTGTTCAGAATTACTATTTGAAATAAATAATTCGTCACCACTTCCCTTAGAAGTATTTGGATCCATAACAAAGATGGTCCTTTCCATACAAGTTCATATTAAACTGAACGAAATTCTACACGTGATCAATATTTTATCAGATGCAAAATTTATTATCATATAAATACACTATCTAAGAATGGATCACATCACTTATTTCCTTCCATTCGTTTATCAATCCCCATTGATTTGTCAGCTCAGCCACTGCATCATGGCCATACACTGTCATTTCCTCAAATTTTGCTAATGGAGTATAAATGTTCACAGTGGTGCAATCCCCTGTTATCCCTTCTTCGACACTAGTCAAAATTTCTGATTTATTGATTAAATAGCCAGTATATTCGTTTCCGATATCTATGTTTCTCCCTAGTAACTTGCATCCCCTGAAATATGCTACTTCAATTTGCTCGCCAGTATGTAATGTTTCTTGTTTCTTACTTGGTGTGAAATAATCCTTCGTATTCGCAGCACCACTATATTGTATATGACATGGTATTATATTAGCATGCACTATGTGTAAATCTTCATTTGTATGTATAACGTCCGACATTACTGTAATAGTTAAAAAATCACTATTAGCTATTGACAATCATTTTTAGTCCTTTTGTTGTCAGCACTCAATGCACGACTTTTTAGACGTGTTTAAAATTATTCCATACTAACTGCAAATCTGAATTCCTCAGAGGATATTAACCTGCAGTCGATATTGATCCTTCATTGTCTTTATTTCATGTCAATTATTATCTAATCGTATGTAGAATTCTATTCGGCTCTGACTACTCCAAAACTGGAAATAAATTCGGCGATGTGCGGAGGGAACTTGAGTTAAAATTTAAATTTTCAGAAACTAATTGATGATAAAACAAAGAATAGTGGAAGGATCTAAGAATAATGAGTCCAAAGGAACCAAATCCATTAAAGATTGTTGACATCACGACTGTTGATCAACAAACGGCTAATGTGTTGTTAAATGGTGCAACAACTCAAGGGTTTTTATTTATTGAAGGACATGGTTTTGCACAAGATGAAGTGGACATGTTATTTGAAATATCAAAGGAATTTTTTGCACAACCTGAATCATACAAGGAAAAGTATTTAATTGATAGTAGTAATCATGGTTATACAAATCATGGGGGAGAAAATTTAGATCCTACGACTCAAAAAAAAGGAGATCCAAAGGAGGCGCTTAATTTTTGCTGCTTGAATTTCTTGAATGGACTCTCCTCGAAGCCTATCCCAGATTGGTTTTATGAGAATTTTGAACGTCAAAAATTATTGCAATCGACGATCAGAAAGTTATATGGTCTATCAATTAAAGTTCTAAACCTCTTGGCACTTGGGTTAAAGATAGAAGATACCGATGAATGTAAGGGTGTTGATTGGTTTAATTCAAGGTATGAAGCAAACAAACAATCAGGCTCCACTTTTAGATTTTTACATTACCCGGGTCAGAAGAGTCTTAATCCTGAAGCAGCTATCAGGGCTGGTGCTCACACTGATTATGGTTCTATGACCTTGTTATTCCAACAAGAAAATCAAGAAGGTTTGGAAATATATTCCCCTGTATCAAAGAAATGGGAGGCCGTACCATTTGTACCAGCTAATACTCAGAAATTTCCTAACTCAGCTCCACCAATTGTGGTAAATATAGCCGATCAGTTAAGTTATTGGACTGCCGGTTTACTAAAATCCACGATCCATAGAGTCAGATTCCCTGCAAAGTTTCAAACAAATGATCAGGATCGTTATTCAATTGTATTCTTTAGTCATCCAAATGATGATTCTCTCCTAGAACCTGTACCAAGTGAAATTGTCAGATCGATAAAGGGTAGAGGTGCGAATAAAGAAGAAACTTTATTGACTGCAAAAGAGCATTTAAATAAGAGATTGGCAGCGACTTATGGCTGGAAATATTGAATTATAATACAGTAACGCTCACACTCGCTAATCTGAAGATGAATATATTGTATCGAACAATGTATCACGATCAAACAAGACAATATTAATCGGTTATTGATACAATTAGTTATGGGTTTAACTGCTCACCCTCGTAAACGCGAATACTAATTACTAGCTTTCTGGCTCAAAAATAATCTCTATTTTAAGATATTAATAATAGTCCTTTAAAAAAGCAGTCCAAGCATATTTTGTGTAGAAATGTTTGTTTGAGATGTTATACTTTGCAGAATTCTCACTTCAAAATCAATTCAAATTCAGATTTTAGACACAATTTTGTTCATTTACAATTTTAGAGGAATTATAGTTTATAATTATAATACATGTATATATAATGCAAATGACATTAATCTCTATTCATATTTGAATGTAAAACATGTTCCCTCATAAATAAAGAACAAACAACTCCTAATACTACGGTAGCAAAACTAAAGGTAAACACACCTTTACAAGCCCATCCATACGATTCCATAAGCGCAGCTTGCACAAACTTAGGGGCTTCTCGAATATAATTAGTGCTATCTAAGGCTCTTGAAATGATTTTTTCAGCCTTGTAACTATTAGGAACTAAAGCATGAACCCTGGTGGTTAATTCACTCTTCAAAAGATTCAGAAAAATAGCAGATGCCATTGAAACACCTAGCGTAGAACCTGTAGATCTAAAAGTATATTGAATGGAGGTCGTACACGCTTGGTATTTCATTGGGACGGCCGCAATCAATGATAATAATGTAACTGTTAACATTGCCGAATATCCAAATCCGGATGGTAATAAGAATGTAAATTGGCGGAATTCAGGTACATTTGCATTGATTGCCATAATATTAGCAAAACTAAGAATTGAAATTATACCCATCGCAACAGCTAATTTATAATAACGGCCAGTATACTTCATATACATACCAGCAAAAACTGAGCCAGTAGAAACACCAAGGAAATTTGGGATTAACCGTAAGCCGTTTTGGGTAGCAGAAATACCCATAACCGAAGTAAAATACACTGGCAAATAATACAAATTCAGAAAAATAGCCATCGTGTAGAACCAATTGGTTAAAGATGAAGATAAAATAGTTCTTTCGGTTATCAATTCAATAGGCAATATAGGCTCCGTGGAAATGTATGCTTCAGTATAGAGGAAGGCCGCTAATAAAAGTAATGATGTAAATATTAAACCAATAAACATTAAGGATGAATATTCAATCTCTCTCCCTCCCAATGAGGCCGAAATCATAATGCCCATGAGCGACAAAATTAAAAAGAACGAACCCAAGAAATCTATGCGCTTCAATTTGGATTTAATATCTACACCATGAGCTCCCAATCCAGTAGAGCCCTTAGGCAAATTCAAATTCCACCAAATCACAACCCCAACTAATAAGCCTAATGGGACTTGCAAGATAAATACGTATTTCCATCCCAATAAATCTGCAACAATGCCACCTAATATTCCTCCAGATGCAGCACCAAGACTGAAAAAAATATTTGCCAATCCTTGGTATAAACCCCTGTCGCGTAATGGAATTATATCAGACATTGTTATTGTACCAAGAGTCGTCAAACCGGAGCCACCAATACCAGTAACAAATCTACCGAGAATTAGGAAGGATAGCGAATCTGTAGCACAAATCATGCACCCAATCAGGAAGAACCCACTACAGATTACCAATAAAATTTTTCTTCCAAAAATATCAGACAATTTTCCGAATAATGGTTGGAATGCCGAGCATGATAAAAGGTATGCTGTTGCAATCCAAGAGATGTTGGAAACTGCATTTAAATCCGATGCAATCAATGTTAGCAATGTCGTCACCACCGTAGTGTCTAGAGCTGCCAAAAACGATCCCATAAATAACCCGGATATAATACTATATAACTGTGTCTTCAGCAAAACATTCTCAATATCACCAGTGTCATCATCAGAGACTAGTTCGTTGTCTACGGAATTATAATATCCATCTATCGACTTATTTATCAATCCATCATTTTCTCCTGCGATATCTCCGGCAATAACCCCTGCTGCACCAGTTGATTGGTCTTTAATAATATTGGGATTTGCTTCTTGATTATCTCTATCTCTGCTCATCCTGATAAGTTTCCAGTCAAATCCGTTATTTATATATCTGGGCTTGAAAAAATAAAGCATGCGAATTATCCACTATATATACGCCGGCATATTTCCCCCACCCCCAGCTTATCAAAAGGAAAGTTCACCCCACGAAACTCAGCACAATAAACCATTACATAATATATGTTTGAAGATTGGAGATAACAATTAATAATTTAGTTTATACTACCGACAAAAATAAACTTTATTTCATTGAAGCCTAATACTTTTATCTCAGAGGTACCGAGGGTTCTGGGTTCTTCTGTTCTTCTTGGAAACGAAGATAAATAGAAGTTAAAATTCATGGCAATCTTCATTCGCATTCTCAATTCCCGTTAGATGTTCATCCGTATGCTCAAGTCCAGTTGAATGGTAATAGGATTTCAATGTCTCAATGGATCCTTCCCTGATATAAAAAAAAGGAAATGATTTTGCCCAGGATCGAACTGGGGACGTTCTGCGTGTTAAGCAGATGCCATAACCAACTAGACCACAAAACCCTTCTTGGAAATTAAAATGTTATGAATCAATATAACATTATTTCCGACTCAGAGAAAAATTGAATTTTAATACTGTATATAATTTACTCTGATTCGTTATTACAAGTGGAGATCCAATATCGTATGTAAAAGGACAGTGAATAGACTGGGTATAAAGTGCCGAAAGTTGATAAATTTGAAGGATTGCATTGTATCACGTATAAACGCCCATTATGGAAACGTTAGAAGTTCATTCCAAAGATTTTTTAGTTAAGTGGGTGTATGCTCCAGATAACTGCATTATTGATTGGCAAGTCAAACCGCTTAAAAAATCAATCAACTTTGCTATCTTCCGTAAAAATGAAGGATCAGAAAGTGCAAAGGAACCATCGGAAAATTCAATCGAACAGTCAGCGTCGTCAGTAGGGAAAGATGATGTGGTCAATGGCAGCGTCGATAGCTTGGGGAGCAATATCTCGTCTGTCAACTTGGCCAACTCGAACGTATACAAGACAAGGTCACGGTCAAACACATTCACCAACAACTTGAGCCATTCTGATTTGACGTTAGTGAAAGATTACAAGAAATTACTATCAGATGAGTTAGTTCATGGAAAGTACGAAATTCAAAAGGGAGGTGTTTTTGCATTTATATTTGATAACTCGTTCTCCAAGACAATTCTGAAGAAGATTTTGTTTACATCCAAAATATTATTTGCAAGTCCTGATTCAAATAGCATATACAGACGTAAGCTGACCATACAAAGAAAGTCCAGCAAGGAATTAAAACTTCGCAATGGCGACGTTAGTGGGAGTCAGGACTTGCACGTTCCGAATCCCAAGGATTACAAGCTAAAAAATGAAGAATTATTGCAATCTGTGTTATTGAAAAAGAGAAGGAAGAAGCTACAAGGTTTTGTAAAAAGATTTTTCATTCTTAACTTTCAGCATGGTACATTGTCTTATTTCAGAGTTAACGATAATAAATTGAGAGGACAGATGCCAATAAGGCAATCTATAGTTAGTGCAAATACAAAAAATAGGGAGATTATAATTGATTCAGGGATGGAAGCTTGGTGCTTGAAGACAATGAATATGCGAGACTTCAATTTATGGGTGGAAGCTTTTAATGAAGTCAAGAAATCGCAATATGCTTATGATGTTAATGACAAATCCGTGGCTGAACCCGATAGTACATCCGTGGTACGTGATTTAGAAGCAATATCTCAAAAGTTGAACACATTGAAATTTAAGAATGATGCACCTTCCGAATCATTGATTTTGAATATCCTGGGTATATCTGATGATATCGAGCATGTTCTTGACAAATTGAAGTCCATAATATCTACTTCTAGGCTCCCCAGGAGTTCTGGTGGTTCAATATTTTCGTCAAATGAATTTTATGATGCCAAAGAATACATCGATGCAATGAATTCTGGAGTAGTATTATTGGATAAGCCAGATATTAGGCAAGCAATTAGCACATATTTAGATGAAAGCGCAGACGAAGAAGAAGATCAAGAATCTATCTCGTCGTCTTCATCTTCAGAGTCAAATGATGATAATGACGATGATGATGATGATGATGATGATAATGATGATAATGATGATGATGATGATGATGATGATGATGATAATGATAATGATTATCTTGAAACGACAGTTGTCAGCAATTCTCTAACTAAGCCAGCGGCAAATGATAATGATGATAACATGTATCCATTACCACATGATCCAGTTAAACGTGATTTTGATATCCCAGTATGCAACCACCAACCACCAAGCATCTTGGGATTTGTGAGAAAAAATGTAGGTAAGGATCTATCTACGCTTCGTATGCCTGTTGATATCAATGAGCCAATTTCTATCATACAGAAATATGCTGAAATATTTGAATATAGTGAATTGATTGAAAATGCGTTGCAAGCTAGCTGCGAGGATTCAACTGGTGAAAGAATACTAAGAATCGCAGCTTTTGCTCTTAGCTTTCTTTCCCCTATGAGGGTTAAAGAAAGGAACGCCCGTAAACCCTTTAATCCAATATTAGGAGAGACATATGAATTGGTCCGTGAAGATATTGGTATACGATTTTTGACCGAAAAAGTTAGCCATAGGCCGCCGGTTTTTGCAACTTATGCTGAATCCAAAGATTGGGTCTTTAACTTTAGTCCTGCGCCAAGTCAAAAGTTTTGGGGTAAAAATTTCGAAATTTTTACAAACGGATTATGCAAATTAACTATCAAATCGACTGGTGAATTATTTACATGGAACCAACCAATAACCTTGTTGAAAAATATTATTGCTGGTGAAAAGTATTCAGAGCCCTCCTCGGAAATCATTGTCAAATCTTCTAATGGTTATAAAGCGGTGGTTGAATTTGCAAAGAGTGGTATGTTTAGTGGAAGATCAGAAGATTTGACTATCAAAGCGATCGGTCCAAATAAGAAAGAATTGCCATATTCAATTAGTGGTAAATGGACCGAATCTTTAACATTAAAAACAAATACGACTGAGAAGCTAATTTGGACTGTAGGGGAATTATTACCAAATTACACCAAGAAATACGGTTTCACCAAATTTGCTGCTTCATTGAATAAAATCACGGATATGGAACGCGGTTATTTACCACCTACGGATACAAGACTTAGACCCGATATTCTAGTCTATAGAAATGGAGATGTACCCAAAGCTGAGGAACTTAAAGTTAGTATTGAAGACGTACAAAGAGAGAAAAGGAAAGAATTGGAAGTTAACGGACAAGTCCACAGACCTAAATTTTTTACACAAGTTGGTGGCGATGAAGGTTCTCCTGAAACTGGCGAATGGATTTACATCAAAGGCGAAAAAAGTTATTGGAATAGAAGAGAAAAAAGTGATTGGAATGACTTGCCACAATTATGGTAAATTTACTTATTGGCCATACATTCTTCAGAGTTTTAATGAAATATATGAGTTTTTTTGTAATTGTTTTGTTGTTAACATAAAAATATAGATATAATAAATATTGTTTTACTTTTGAAAAAGCTGCAAAATTATTCAATTTTTATAAAAATTGTAAATGGATTTAAAAAATTAACGCGCAATTTAATATAGTAAACACATACATCGAAACTAAACTGCTGAATTGCTATATATAATTTCACAAATTATAGTTTGAGATTTAGTTTTTCGTCAGAACTATTTCTAGAGGGCATATCAAATAGATCTAAATTTTCAGGGTCCATGTTCGAATTTGTTGGATTATTCATATTTCTTGGATTCCTGGTAAATAACAAGAACTGCAACTGCTTTCTTAAACTATTAATCAAGACCCTTTGTAAACTTAAATCGTCTTTCATCATAAAATTATCATTCACTAAACCATTGATTATTGATTTTCTATCAGTTACGGAGGAATTTTCTCTGTTTATGAAAGGAATTATTTTTTCTTCCATTTCAAATTTCAACCTATCAATCTCATAGCTTAAGTAGATTAATTTGTCCTGATCTTCAAAAGACGTTATGGAAGAATTATATTTGTTTATTTCTTCAATTGGCTCATTATAGCCCAAATTCGTGATCTTACCCTGAATTATCAGGTTTAAAATCTTATTAATTTGCTTTTGTAAAGAATTGTTTTCTGTTGTTAAAGAGTCTATTTTGTCATTAAGTCTATTAATGCACGGTAATAACTGGTTTAACTGACAATTATTTTTTTGTAAATGAATCTCCAACGCAGGTTCATTATTCCCAATCCAATTACAACCAATTTCATGCGCTGGACATTTGAAATGCCTGATTTTTGAACAATTCTCTTTATGCTTATTCAAATTCTTAAGTGGGATCATATCGTTCAAACATAAATCGCAAGTTTGATAATTGTATATACATTCGTTTGACAAGTGACAATCTTTTGATATTTTCGTTAGATCTGCATTACAATATTCACATGCGTTTATTTTATGGACACATTCACTATCGCAATCAGAAAGGAACCTTCGCTCCACTATCATAGTACAAATATCATTATCATCATAATCGTTATCAACATTTTCATTTTCATTATCATTATCATTACTTTTCTTGTTGTCATTAGCTGCATTTCTCTTCCCGTTACACCGTACACCTGTATATCCACAATCAGATATTACATGATGTTCCAACTCCCAGCGACATCCAGTCCATTCGCAACCTCGTTCATAATTCAAACAGAATACCAGGAGATCATCAATTAAATTTGATACAAGCAATGGAGTAGGAAACAAATCATTCACATTGGATGTATCTAATGGTGTTCGATCTAATGGACATGATCCTTTCATATCGTCATTTATGTTTCCATTGAATGCTTTAAAGCACTCGTAAATGCAACTCTTGCAAAACGTATGTCCGCATATTGTAGTTAATGGCTCCAAAAAAGGTTGTTGACAAATCGGACAGTTCAAGTGCTCCGTATTTGTATTGTATTTGATATTTCTTAGGTCTGGTTTAGGTTTATGGTTAACTGAATTAAATGAAGTTGGGTAATTTATAATTTGTATTTCATCGTCAAACCGACAACTTACGCTTTCTGAGCCATCCAATGAAACTGTTTCTAGTCTTTCCTCGATATCGCCACATGGCTCCCTAATATCGCCTGACATCATACCACTATATACTGGCTAAATATTGCGTATTATTCTTACAAAACTGAATACTCTTAGTTATAATCTTTTATGGGCTAAAACCTGGAGTCCTTCCTGACTTCGACATGATGGTAATCGCACGTAAGGTTTGCTATTATGAAGACATAAATAATTGAAACAGGCTACATATGTAGTTAATTAATCACTCAAAAGGTTATAATCGAAATAAGAAAAAACTTACTTCTATTAAAAAGACATCAAGCAAACTTTATATGCTTCCCAGAAGTTTCTAAATATTCTAAAGCTAGCACGGATTAAAAAAAATCAAAAAAGGTCGTACCCGGATTCGAACCGGGGTTGTTCGGATCAAAACCGAAAGTGATAACCACTACACTATACAACCATTTTACTTTTTCGATTTTATATAGAAGATTTAGATTGTGATTCTAGTGACTTATTTAAAAGAACGGTGCAGCCGCTCCGTCACCTCGTAAGTCTGAACCAGCAGCATACATTAGCTGACCATTTATAGATTTGTCTTGAATAATCTGTGCACGCCCGAAAATCCTTCTCTCATATCCAGTCACAAGTTTTGTATGGTGTCCCAAGTTTGATAATTCTTCGACAACTTGAGGCTCAATACCATCTTCTAAAGCAACTTCAGTCACAGCAGTGGATACTGGTCCATCACTACCTTTACCTTTATCTGTGTCAATAGTACCCTTTGTAGCATTAAGGCAAAATCTAGGCAGATCCGTCAGTTGTTGGGGCGTGAACCCAAACACACATAAATTTAAAACATGTTGCACCTGGCCAACTGGTTGCATATATCCAGCCATATTCCCGAATGCAGCAAACAAAGAGTCATCTTTAGAATTTGTAATTAATGAAGGAATGATGGTATGGTAAGGCCTTTTACCACCCTCAAAACAATTGTTAAGACCAGGTGTTAAGTTAAAATTGGCTCCTCTATTATGTAAACAGAACCCATAATCTGGAACAGCGATACCAGAACCAAAGTCATCATAAACAGAATTTATGAATGAGCAGGCATCACCGTTGGAATCAGTAACCGCAAGATATACAGTATCTGATTTGTATTTGGGATTAGGTACGCCGTGTTTGATGACACTACTATCTAAAATCTTATTCTTGTCGAAAAGCTCAGCTCTTTCCAGCAAGTATGATTCACTCAAGAGATCATCGAGTGGGATTCTTGAGAAATCAGGATCTGTAATGTATTCATCAGAATCGTAAAAGGCAATCTTCGAAGCTTCAACTAAAACGTGCAAATATTCGGCTGAATTATGTTTTAATTTATACAAATCAATTTTGCCACTTTTATGAAGTTGTTGAATAATTCCCAAAGCCAATAGCGCAACTAAACCCTGCCCGTTAGGAGGGACCTCCCATACTTTATAATTTTGGAAGTCAACATTAATTGGATCTACAACTGTAGATGTATGACTAGATAAATCTTTCAAATCTAACTTATGCTTTCTAGATGACGTTTCTCTAATGATTGCCTCTGCTATTGGTCCTTCATAGAAAGCTTCTTTGCCGTGAGCAGCGATGGCCCTAAACGTCTTGGCAAGTGGTCTATTAAACACAAAATCCCCTTCGTTTGGAGTCTTGTTTCCAAACAAGAACATGTCTTCAATTAGTTTGGGATCTGGATTTTGTCTTTTTAGTTTATCTTCGGCACTTTTCCATAAAACTGATGCTATCTCACAGATAGGAAATCCATCTTCGGCTAAGGAGATGGCTGGGTCCAAGACTTCCTGGAAAGTTACATTACCAGATCCCCATTTTTCAAATGAATCTACCCATCCAGCAACAGCGCCTGGGACAGTGACCGCATACACTGACTCAGCAGGGAGTCTCTTCATAGGAAAACCGTCATTATGCCCATCATAAATATCTTGGATAGATAAATTTTTAGCAGATCTTCCAGTACCATTCAATCCATGAACTTTCTTGGTCTTTTCATTGTAATACAATGAAAAACAATCACCGCCAATGCCCGTAGAACCTGGTTCGACTACACATAAAGCTGCCGAGACAGCAATTGCTGCATCGACACAATTACCTCCTTTTGATAATACTTTAATTCCAGCTTGATTGGCTAATGTTTGTGTCGAAACAACCATTCCCTTAGAGGAGTAGACGGTCGATCTTCTTGAATTGAATTTGATGAACTCTTTGACTGATTCTTTCTTCATTTCTATTTCATGAAATATTCATATATTTTATGGAAAATTCAATTGAACTTTGGGGATTGGTGGGGTATTTATACGTCTGAATCGTGGAGGATCGTTTGTTGTGTGTATTCAAAATCATGCCGTATTTTAACGGATGTGGATTGTATATAAACCACGGGATGCATCGTCAACAATACAACTTATGTAAACATTGAGGTAGTAAATTTTATTGAAATTTGCACTAATTAACTAGCAGATGGATCAACATGGTACAAGATGCCAAAACGGACAATATCACAAACAGAGATAGAAGAATCAGAAGTTCACCAATCAGAATCTGATACAGAACAGGATTATGAACCGACAGGACAGTACGATAATGAATTTCAAGAAGTTGAGAATAAAGCTATACGGTATATCATGAGTAGGGAATTAAAAAGTCAATTAATCAGAAGAGAACATATAACACAATTCTATTCAAACCGTCGAATTAATTATGATATATTGATGACTAGAGTAAACCACAAGCTACAGGAAATATACGGCCTTACCCTAGTAACTGTACCATTAAAGGATGGGGACAAAAAAAATAAATCCGGCCAGAATAAAGGGAGACAACCAATGATATTAACCAATTGTTTAAGTCAAGAAGCACGCACCGTATTGCTGGAAATATGGGTCAGTGATAGTGAGACATTAGTGCCAAATAGCAGAAATAGTGGTGACACACAGTTCTTTTTACCCAAATACAACAAAACGTCGAGTTTGGGTTCTAATATCGAGGTTGTTAAGTCCGGATTGACCGTATTGATCATGTCACTCATTATTCTTTCAGAGAACCATATATCGGAATATGAGTTGGTTAACTGTTTAAGCCGATTTGGAATATCCGACAATGTTAACACGAAAAATACTAATTTCAACTCTAGTTTGCCGGAATTCATCAATGAGCTCATAAAAAAAGAATATTTAGAGAGTCAAAGAGATTCGAATAATGTAAATGCAAACGATTACAAGCTAGGGAGACGCTCGTTAATAGAATTTACACCACTCTCGGTATTCGCATTCATAAAGGCTATCTATGGGGATGATTTTGACACTGATACCGAAAACCGGACATTGGCATCTATAGAAAAAGCATGCGGTATATCATTAGATATTCCTAGGATGCTGACAATTGACATTCCTAACAATCAAGATGCAGTCATTCAGGATAAGGATAACGTGAATGAAGAAAGGTCTTTAACTGACTCCGATAATTTTTAATAATTATCTCTCATGCGTGTTTGTAGCCTATTATCGATCAGTGAATTGAAATGACTTCTGAGACTTACTGATATACGGGTTACTGGCTCAATTAGTCTAACAAGGGTGGCGACGAAGGTACTGAAAATGAACATAGGTATCACAAGCTCAACAAAATGTGTAACATTATTAATTACCCCATGTTTAGCATTTATATATAGTTAACGTGCGTGGGAATTCTTCGATCTCGTAGATAATAATAGACTATAATTTTTCACAAGATTGTTTTATACAATATAAAAATTTCACACGCATTTTTGAGTACGATCGTTTAATAAAAATCGAAATATGTACGAAAATCACAATTTTATTTCACGTATACACATAAATAAAAATATTATAGATCTTCTCTAGTTAGAATTAAATATATCATTTGATAGAGAATATATTTGACCGAAACATATTCAATAATGGCTTTAGATACGTTGGATTATTCGGTGATGGTAGCATTAGCGCTTGCACTTTTGGCATATTTTGGGAAAGATAAAATCTGGGCTGGAGATGATGGTACATCAGCAGGATTTGTCGCAAATGTATCCACGGATGGTCATTCGAGAGACTTGGTAGAAACATTAAAAAAAAACAACAAAAACTGCGTACTTTTTTACGGAAGTCAAACAGGAACTGCTGAAGATTACGCGTCCAAGTTATCCAAGGAGTTGGGATCAAGATTCGGGTTAAAGCCAATGACAGTGGACTTTGCGGACTATGATTTTGAGAACTTTTCAAAGATCAGTGAAGATGTTTTGTGTTTTTTTTTGATGGCAACTTACGGTGAAGGGGAACCAACAGATAACTCCCTCGAATTTTTCAACTACTTAGATAATGAAGCTGACTCACTTTCTACATTAAGGTTCTCGGTGTTCGGATTAGGTAATTCAACATACGAATTTTATAATGCCATTGGTAAGAAAACTAATGATCGATTGGAAGAATTAGGAGCAGAAAGATTCAGCTCATACGGCGAAGGTGATGATGGTTTGGGCACCATGGATGAAGACTTTTTAAGTTGGAAGGATCTGGTTTTTGATTCGTTAAAGAATAATTTAAATTTTGAAGAACAAGAAGCGGTTTACCAGCCTAGCTTGAAGTTATTTAATTCAGTTCATTCCATTGATGATCCGGATGTTTCACATGGTGAACCAAATTCTGCTTATGTATCTAACTCAACAGATTTATCAAAGGGACCTTTTGACCATTCTCACCCATTTTTATCAAAAATTATGAAAACTCAAGAATTGTTTAACTCAAAATCTAGATCTTGTGTTCATGTCGAATTCGATTTATCCGGGACTAATTTGAGATACTCTACTGGTGATCATTTAGCAATATGGCCCTCAAACTCAAATGAAAATATTGAAAGATTCTACGAAGCTTTTGATTTATACGATAAGAAGGACGACGTTTTTGAATTGAAAGCTGCTGATTCTACAGTAGCAATTCCTTTTCATACCCCAATTACATATGGTGCAGTTGTCAGACATCACTTAGAGATTTCTGGTGATGTTTCAAGACAATTCTTATTATCAATTGCTCAGTTCGCACCTAATGATGAAACCAAGAAGGAAGCTCTAAGATTGGGTAACAGTAAAGAATTGTTTGCCAGGGAAATCCACGAGAAGTCTTATAATATGGCTGACGCCTTAATAAAAATTTCGAATGGCAATCCTTGGAATAAGGTTCCATTTGAATTTATTGTGGAATCGGTTCCCCATTTACAGGCACGTTACTATTCCATTTCTTCTTCATCATTGTCTGAAAAGACCAGTATACATGTTACCGCAGTCGTCGAGGCTGAAAAAATAGGGAGTCAATTAGTTACAGGGGTTGTAACTAATTTGTTGAAAAACGTAGAAATAGACCAAAATAACTCAACTGATAAACCAATTGTAAAATATGATTTGAATGGCCCAAGAAACAAATTTTCAAACTACAAGTTACCTGTGCATGTGAGAAGATCAACTTTCAAATTGCCTAGCAACCCATTAACACCAATAATATGTATTGGACCTGGTACAGGTCTCGCGCCATTTAGAGGATTTATTCGGGAAAAGGTTTCTCAAATTAAAAATAATAATGCCAAGATTGGTAAAATATTATTGTTTTATGGCTGCAGAAATGAAGATGAAGATTATTTGTATAAGGATGAATGGCCAACATATGCACAAGCCTTAGGATCTCAATTTGAAATGGATGTTGCGTTTTCAAGAAGGGAACCAAATGATAAAATTTATGTTCAGCATAAATTATTGGAGAATTCTGAGAAGATCAATAGCTTATTAAATGATGGTGCTTTTATATATGTTTGTGGGGATGCATCTAAAATGGCAAGGGATGTTCAGAATACATTAGCAAATATCATAGCAAAGGGAAGAAATTTATCTGAGGAAAAATCTGCTGAATTACTTAGATCATTTAAGACACAAAATAAGTATCAAGAGGATGTCTGGTAATTGGTTTCTTATTTATTTCTACCATGTGTGTTCCTAAATATTTCTTAGTATGGTTTCTATTAGATATGATTAATTAATTAGCATTTAACATAAATTTCATATATTAATAAATCATGGTCAAATTATAAAACAAATTAAATTACTCTTTAAGTCCCCAAGTTATCAGTATTATTATCATCAATTCTAACACAGTGTCTCCAATTTGGATTTGAGGAATTATATATACCTTGTAATTTCTGTTCAGTATCAAGCCAATGCTTGTATTTCAATTTTGATTTCAAATCTAAATCATATATATTACAGATTAACAAAAATTTACCATATCCCTCAACATTTATTAGATTGTTAATATTATTGTGTGAATTATGAGTATTGTTAAATTTGTTATACTTCTCAAATTTGATGAATATACCAACATCTCTTAAAGTCATTACTAACGATAAATTTTGCAGTACATCGTGTACGGAGGTGATATTTTTAATCAAATCATTCTTATTATTTATTCTTTGATATTCTTTTAGCTTTTGAAATACGTTATCTGGGTTATTCAAAAAAATCTGAAATAGCTGCTTAACTGGAATCTTATTATTATCTGAAATATCTATTAGTATATCATGAGGTATGAACAGAATCAAATCATCTAAGCCTTGATCAATCGTATCTTCGTATAATAAATCAAGTGGACAAAAATGTCTTTTAAACCCTCTTAATTGATTAAGCAGACAAGTCCGGCAGTAATTAGATGTAATATTATCATATAGCCATTTTGGCTTTATTTCAAATATAACGGAATCAATGTTATTTTTTGTTACATGTATCTGTGATTTCGCTTGTTGATGTTGATGTTGATGTTGATGTTGATGTTGTTGAGACAGCAAATTAGTTAACTGTTGGGGCTTGGTATTTCCATTCTTATCCATACCTTGGTCAGGGTTAGTAGTATTAGTTCCAACATAGAGATGGCAATTTCGTGATAAGAATTGCTTGCTATAATTTCCGTCAAGTATATTCGGTAATAATAATCCGTATCTTTCCTTTAACATTAACTTATTTCCTTCATTGTTCAATTGGTCCACAAAATCTTTCGTTAATACTACTAACTGAATATCAATTATTTGTTGTGGAAATAATGGCTTACATTTGAGTTCAATAAAGTCATATAGTTCACACGTAGAGATATATTGTTCATCTTCCTTCAATAATCTGATTCTTAGTAATTTATGTCTTAAATAATCATTGCTCCCAATATACTTGAATAATATATTAGCATTGCCTTTTGCAAAATATGTCCATTCCAATGGTGTTGTTATCTTATAAATTTCCATATTAAATTAGTTATAAATATATCGCTTTTGGTAAATATTATATTTTGTAGTCAAGGTAAATTGAATGGTAAAGAATTGAAATGATAATAAATAAATAATAAATGTATATCGAATTGAAAGAACCTGACTTCTATTAACACGGAATTGATATATGGATGTATCCCTATTTGTACTTTAAAGTTGTCAAAGTTGTTAAAGTTGTTAAAGTTTAGTGTGATGCTTTCTTGAATTTCTGAGAATTTTTCAGAGAAATCAGAAGAGCCCGAATCCCAAAAAAAATTTATTTTTAGTGCTTTTTACATTTGTTCATGATAATTAAATATTGAAAGATATATACGAATACAAAACAGATAAAATATCATATCATCTAGAGTATGTATTAATTCCTTAAGATATCATTAATCTCTTTCTTCGTGAAATTTTTACGGTTTCTGGAATGATTATTATTATCAAGAAGAAATCTCCCAGGACCGGTGATTTTAAAATATATTGGCTTATTGTAGAATCTGTTGACAATATTGAGCTTAACGAACATTTTTGAAGTGTTCCAGTAGCGTGCGAAGGTATTTATTTGGTGATTAACTCCAAGGGAGGTGACAAGTTTTAAATACCGCGTTCGGAGGAATAATTTGAGACGATTAACGTAAGAATGTAATATATTTGGTAATTGAAACTTTCTGGCAAACTGTAATTGCTGCGCCCATGGACTGCTAAGAGTTGCATATCTGATGGTGGAGTTGTACGCAACCAAACTATTTGGATTGATTAACATATGTTCATTTGATCCCAAAGAAATTTCAAATAATTGCTCTTCACCATTGACTACGATTATCCCTTTTCCATCTGTTTGAAAACTGTTACGCTTTGCAAGAACTTCGATCGGCTTTAATTTTAGATTAAACCCACTCCATGCGATTATATTCTCATCATTCAAAATAGTCCACTTATCATCCGTGTTATTTACTTCAATGATTGAATAATTATTCATTCCCCCATTAATCAATAGCGATACAGATGAGTTAGACAATAACTCTTGATATTCAGTTTTATGTAATATTTGCGGATTACTTGATAACTTCTTCAAATCTCCATTTATGCCTATAATCGTTCCATTTCGGATATTCAACTTGGACGACTGTGGCAATGTAATATTAAGTAGATCACTCGGATTTCCCAATGGCTTAAATGATGGTAATTCTATAAATGGGCCATTGCCGGTGACTTTGGGCAAATTATCATCTGATATTTGTTCAGATATATCTTGACTTCTATTAAATTTTAATTTGGAGAGAATACTTAACGAGCGAAATCCTATTTCATCTATCAATCTACTTCCTGTTCTACTGACCTTAGTTGGGATCATATTCATGTGGCTGTTGATATAAACATACTTAGCTGTTCATTATTTTTCAATATCATTAAACGATTATGTAATCCAAAATATTACTGAGTGCTCTTAAAAGATTGGCATATTCCTAATCATTTGTAGGTGCATTTGAATATTCTTACAAAGAAATAATATAATCTAAGACATATTTGAAAATACATAACAACCTCAAAAAATTATACATACTCATGTAGCCATTTATCTGTTTTAAGAATCGATTCAAAGTAGGCTTTATTAATCAAAGTAGGATCCTGACTATGAATAATTTCAATCAATTTAATGAAATGTGACCAAAACTTAATACCGTTGTCGAAGTCATCAAGTAATTGATTAGTGGTGATACTATTGACACCGTTAACATTAATGTTAAAAGAGGGATTATTAATTTGAAAAACAGAGTTTAGTATATGGTCCTTCGAATTTTTTATAATATCTGCCTTTGATAAATCGTGGGATGATAACTTTTGCTTAATGGAATATTCAAAGTAAATCTCCGCTAAAATTCCTAGTAAAGTGTTATTGCAATCTTTATAGAATGGCAATTGGTCAATTAATTTATACCAATCACTCTTATCATTGAATTTTGTCTTGATTGTATTATTTTCTTGATGCACGATGAAATCAACCAACAAGCATTCGATGTTATTAATAACAGCATTCGAAACAAATTTTATGTGTGATCTGAAGTTAATTAAGGCTCGTGATATGGGACCTTGATAATTAATTGGGGATACTTTGAACTTATGAAGTGAAAATATTCTTGAAATTAACGTAACATGTTTTAAATCATCATCTGTTAATTTCGTTTCCTCATTTCCAAATTCCTTGAAAAATTTGGGAACACCATTATATTCCTTGTTTGGCTCGTTTAATTTAATTGTATTTGATTTTATCAATAACAAAAGAACAATCAATTCTTGTAATTCAGTTTCATCTACCTCTTGACCGTATTTAGTAGTAAAAGTTTTCAATATTTTTCCTACTGAATTCAATCTATTAGTTTTATTATCAATAATATCCAACAAGTATAAGTTTCTTAAAAATACTGTCGATATTAAGTCTTCATTAGTTGTAACTTCTTTATTGGACACAGCGCCTGTTATAAATCCATCACTTAAGTTATTAAAGAATTTAATTAAACTAAATTTATTTCCCGAGCCATTGTTAGCTTGGACCAAATGATTCACTTGTTGATAGAACGGGGGAGTTAGTCTATTGTTTAATTCAATTATTTCATCTTTAAACCAGTAATCAACCTTGATCTTTTTTACTTGGTAATATCTTGCCAATAATTGTGTGATCAAGTTAAACTGTGTGTCTAATAATTTATTATATTGTGATTGATTGATTAATTTTTTATATGTGTCACTTAACCCACTTTCTAAAGGTGGCCTAACGTTTAATTGGCCTTGTGTGATAGACTCTAATATTTCAATACGTAATAACCCTATTGATTGGTAAAAATATATTTCTGGTGGTAATCTTTGTGATATGATATCGTGTATATTATTCGGAACTTTCACAATATTCTTCGGTGTGCCATCCAATGCAGTTTGGGTTTCTTTGCTTTTTCCTTTTGATTTCGTTATCATATCGACATCAGTTTCAGTTCTGGTGAGGCTTTTTTCATTAGTAGTTTTTACTAAGTCTGAATCATCTACTAAACCTAACTTTTCCATTTCGACTGAATACAAATCAACAAACCCTTCCATATTTAAAATTGGAACAAATTTTAGAGCAGAATGCCCGCTAAAATATAAATCTAATAATTTGGGATCGTTTAAGCCAACAATATATGGATATAAATCTGCAGACTTGTTACCATTGAACGAGTTATACTGGTATATCATTTCCAAATGTAATTTAAAATAACTCAATTGAGGATAGGGTTGGCCTGGTGTAGGCTTGGGTAAAGGTGGAAAAGTTGGGAAAGTGGTTGGTTGTAGTTTGCAGCCTACCATTATACTTAAATCCACGAATTGTTTTTCGGTCAAATTCAATTCGTTTAAAATTTTGAATTTATCGATAAATCTAAAGTCTTTCGATTGAAATTCCATCCCCAATATAAATTTATCAGTTTTTGTTAATAGTAAATCGGTTGATCCATATATGGAATCGATCACTTTGTTTTCATATAAATATGATAATTGAAATGACGCATCATATGGGGAAATCATATAGTCAATATTGATTTCAATGAAGTATTTAATTAAGTCGTTTATCATTGGCCTCAATGGTAATGGATCCGTAAATAATCTGAATGATTCATTATTCAGATTATTATATCCATATGGGTTCAGGTTCTTTGAGTTTATTTTTGACCATGTATTTTCAAGATGTTGTTCTTGTGGGGATAATTCGTTTGTCTTATAATTGGTGTGTTGTAATTGAATTCCCAATCCAGATATAACGAACACAGGTTTTATATTGAATTCTTTGAAAACTTGTAAATCAGAATGAATATAATCCTTTAAAGAACTTGGAATCCCCCCAATTCCTGATAAAAATTGTTCTTTTTTAAATGTATAAATTCTGCTCAAATAATGTTCAACATCAATACCAATTGTTGCATTTTGAAGAATTTCAATTGAACTTGTATTGACCAATTTTCTTTCAAATAGATATGATTCGAGTGACTTAATAGGCATTGCTGTACTTAATGTTATTTATTGTCTTCTAGTACGTGTTTTAAAGAATACGTAGGTTTCAATTTTAATTTTTTCAAACTGAGATTTTAAAGAACACGACTATAACAATTTTATTATTGAACTAACCAAGCACTAAATATACATAAATACAAGAGTAGAGAGACAACTAATCGTCCCCAAATAAATTGTTGAGTGTTCCATTTTCTATAAACGGATCATTCATAACGTCATTATTCTGGGGTTTCTTTTTTCTCATGGCCACAGCATTTTCTAATTGCTTTTTACGCTTTGTTAGATCGTTGTCCGAAGAATCTTCATCAACCTCCTTTGATATTTTGATTAATTCTAATAATGCAGATCTTTGATGTTTTAAGGATTTTGAACTTACCAATAAAGTTTCAAAATTACTAATATGTTGTGTAGTTATATTTGGCAAAATTTGAACAAAGACTCTTGCTGGGAAGTCGTTTTTTGACCTTAACGAACAATACAATGTCGTTAACGCTATGGCTGCTTCCGAATGGGTTTCAACAAAATATTCATCCATAAGTACATGTAGCAAGGATTTAATTAGATTATCACAAAGGTATTTATCTACTTCATCATCTTTAAGCAATATTTCTGATAAAATATTCCTAATTACTAAAATTGTGTTGAAGGAACATTTCGTGTCCTTAAACATTATGATATGACAACAGAGTCTTAAGAATGGAGCCAAGACTTCCTTATTTTCAGCAATCAACCTTTTGCAAGCAAACTGTGTATCAGTAACATTCTTTGCATTAAATTGACTTATAATATCCATAAGGAACCTTACCACCGTCGCAGTCAATTGTCTTAACATATGCTCTTCCATCATTTCTTCCGATAATGTTTCATCGTCTTCATTACCATGTAACTGTAGGCCATTTATGTAAACCTTTTCCCATTTACTCACTAATAATTTATCAATATCAGTAAATGCTTTGACTAATAGATCAGTCATGAAAATATCGACATACTTAACCGGACAATTTCGAATAACGCTTCGTAAGCAACTGTTAATCATATGCTTCCAACTATGCAACGTTATCCCCACAGTGTCACCCGCAACAGATTTCCAAATCATACTTCCAATACTTGGAATTTCATATAAGGTGTCTTCTAATTGAGATAATGAGCTGATTGTCAAGAACGCATATTCTCGAGTATATCTTATTAAATGTCCGACCGAATCAGCGAAGTCTCTTAATGTTAATGCTGCTTTGACATTCTCCTCTATAAATGTTTCTTTGCTCTGGATGGAAACTCCCTGTTGCCAAAATCTTTCCATGCAACTATATTTAACAAATGCCTGAACCGCATCCGGTAAATCTTCCCAATTTGCGGGATCATGATAAGATTGAATTTGAGTTAATAGTTGTAAAATATGAGGTATAATTGGCTGAACTCTTGGCTTCCATAATTTTAATAAATTCAAGTATTCCGGTGAATCATGGTTTAATTTTTCAATACTGTATTGAATAAATATTCTAGTAGCCCTTATTGGAAAAATAGAAGACCAGTGATCCTTTAATTTATTCTTCAATATTTTACCCTCTTCGTCCATTTCGCTTTTTAGTAGATTAGTGTCTGCCGTGATATCTCTACTTTGAAAATACGATGCAATTTCAACTATTCCAATTCTTTCCATAAACCAATGTAAATCCATCAAACCTTTTTCACTTGCGGGTTCAGACCAAGCCATTAATTCTGGGTCAACAATCTTTGCGAATAATTCATCTTTATTATCTATTGATGAACGAGATGCAATAACTAATAAAAATGACTTAAATGCAACATTTTCATGGTCACTGACCTTTTTGGATGACAAAATATTCCCTACTACATTTTCTAAGTCACCAAATATCTTCTTTAATGATTCGGGCATAATATACGCTAAACGATTTAGCTCAGTACCACAGCTAGTCCTTAAATCACGAATCAATTCTTTTTCATCATCATCTATATTATTAGGATATTCGAATGTTGCAGTAGTCAAGATTTTTTCTAAAACTTGAAACATTAAAGGACTTACGTCTTTTAATAAGGGCGCAAATTGCACTAAAGTTTGCACCTGTTTTCGAATTAATAGAGGTGATGCTAAATTCATGGCAAGTAATCTTTCACCTAGACTCTCAACTAATTTATTCAATCTATCATTTATAGCATCAAAATCATCTCCAGTATACCATATTCTCCATCTTGAAATGCCTCTAATACAATTTTCGATTATGTTGAATTGTGCGGTACCATAATTTAATGCGTCTGACTTTTCATTTAAATTATATTTGTGGATGCATTCTTCACCAAGTTTAGAACTGAAAAAACTCTGTAATCGATTCTCTAACCACATTAATCCTTCCTCTGGTTTCTTACAAACTGTGATTCTAACAATGTCTTCATTGAATTTTTTATAGTTTGACAAAAAAGAGTTTGCATCTGGAATTGAATCAAAATCAATATTTAGAAATATTTTTGAAATATTTTCTTCACCGATTACGTTGTAATTTAAAGTTCTATTCGCTGAAGTTTCCAATAAATTTAAAAGGATTTCAAGTATAGGTTTCTTTGAACTTAATTCATCAAACCTTAAGATTGTTACCCACATTTGCAAAGATAACCCAGAAATTATCAAACTTGGATGATTAGTCGTTGTCAAAATCAAATTTAAATAGTTATCTATATCAGAATTTTCCCATGATATCTTATTTTTTTGCGGCAAAGATATGTTCAAATATTCACTTAATGAAACGATCATTTCAACTGTTTTTTTCAATAAAGAATAAACCTGTTCGTCAACATCGTTAGGATCAATTTCTAAAGACTGATAAAATTGAGATAACTTATTTATACCCTCATTCGTAAATATACTTCCAATAAAAAATTCAAAATCCTCATCGTTATTATAATTTCTTGTGAATAAAATGTGCAAGCAGTCAACTGCAAGAGTCTTCAACTTAACGTCCGGAATAGTTAAAATATTTATTAACGTTTGCATGATGTTTTGATTTCTTAAGACAATAGGTTGAATCCAATGTAAACATGTCTTGAAAATAGACAAAATCTTAGGAACAAATATTTCGCAAGTTGAACTTTTGAAATCGTTATTCAGTAAGATTTCAATTAAGTTTTCGCTCAAATTTGTGAACCATCCTACCGTAGAAGACTTACAAAGGGATAGGGTCGCATTAGGTTCATAAATTGAGTTCAAGATATCATCCGGTGTAACAATTAATACGCTTAGCTGATTTAATATCGCTGTTCTCTTCGATGCAACTGGATCATCTAGGAGATATATATCTTCGAATAATGTTCTAATTATTATAAGACATAATTCCCGACAACAGATATTCTTATTCCATAGATTCCATAAATCCGAATCCATAGATGCCCATCCATCAGTTAAGTCTTGTTCAGCAACTCCTGGCTTATCGCCATTTGATTTGTCAGTTTCATTTTCATTCACTTCTGACACGTCAGGTTTTAAAGACTTAACAAGGAAACAGCCCCATATCTTTTTAGCTATAGAAACCCATAAGAATGCCAACTTCTCTTTCAAATAGTGTGGATCATCTTCATTTATCTTATTAGCTAACTCGATGACCCAATTTCTTATGGTAGACACTTTATTCGAATTAAACAAATGGAACCTTTTATTGATGGAATTCTGCAATAATGACAATCCGAAATGTCTTACTATGTAATTTATACCATTATTTTCGGGTAATGCTAATTGATAGCCCCAGAATGGCGATTCTTCATCTGTTTTAATCGATTCTAAAAATATTTGTGCTTCTCTTCTTTGAGCATTCGTCGCTTTAGGATCATATATGACATCCAAAGCATTGATTATTTGATTGACTCCGCTATTATCCATTGTCATTTGTATGACCGAAAACTTATAATGGAGTCTATATTAAATGAGAGACAATAATCTGTGGAAGAATTTAAAATTCTTATTATTCAAATAATCAAAAAAAAACGTGAATTAATTAATTCTGTATTCAATACACCACAAGTAAGTACCTCAATAACTATTAAATCAATTAATTTGTCAAGATAAATTTCAATTTGTATTATTATGATCATAAAGGCGTTGAAGTTCTAATAAAATCCTTATATCATCAGACTTCCTGCGTATAGTCTACTAATGTGAAAGCATTTAGTGAATTGATAATTAAATACATAGTGATATAAAGAATACATAGATTACAAGTAGAACTTTCTCTTGTCACGTTCCATGTCAGGTCTGTGTTCCCATTCGATGTCATCTTTGATTCCTTTCTGTAGTCTTCTTAATTTAAGAGTAAATTGTGGCCCCAATTCTTGTAAACCTACCTTTTCTTCATTACGAAATACATATCTATGTCTTCTGAAAAAAATATAATCTCTTTGGTTATGTAATGTTATGACTTGTCTACCTTGAAATTCAGGCTTATGGGGAAATAGTGATTGAAATAACCTACCAACGGTTCTACCTAATCTAGTATTAAAATTGTTCAAAACCAACTCAGGTATATGGTCAGTAGCTCTACCATGACCAGCAATCTTCTTTCCTTCTGTTAATGAAGTGACGGAAAAATAAAATGTGGGGCCTTCTGGTAAATGAATAAATGTTATACCAGTTACGACCTTTTTATCCTCGTTTATGACCACAAGATCTGTATATTCTCTATTATTACAAAATTTAGCCATATCTTTCATGCTGAATTCTCTTTTTCGTTTAACAAAAGTTACGTTTGGTAAGAAATCCATCAAGATATCTGCAAATTCGTAGGCCGGCTTTTTGGCGTTAGCATTCGTCGTAAGTAAAATTTTAGGTTCGTTTGTGCTTGTAAAATACTGATCAAATTCGTCCTCACCTTCAACCTCTTGAGTAATAGTCTCATCGAATACTCTCTTACTTTCAATAGTCTCGGGTATATTTGCAGCTAATCTTTCATCCTTTAATTCAGGATTCGATCTTTCCTCTTTAGCTCTCTCGTTTCTTAATTTGTGACGGGTCTTATTTTTTTCATGTTTCAAATCAGCAAACAACTTCAGTCTCTTCTGTTTATTTTTTATATTCTTCAATGCTTCACTGGTACTCATGTTGTATATTTGTGACAAAAAAAAAGAATTAATGAAGTAAAACAAATTTAGTAAGAAAATAATTTTTTTGGTGATGAGAGATGAGAATGTTTTTGACTTAGCTCACCATAGCATGAATTTGAAATTAAATTTAGAACAATGGTCTAGATCTATTAAGCTAAAAAGGTGGATATTTGAAGACATATGCTCTACTGCAACGTCCAATAATCTATTACTACTATTAAATGATATATTTCCTAAACAATTTCATTCGAAAAAGTTAAGTTTTGGGAAAACTCAGTTACCTATTGGATTCCATTTCTTGTATAACAATCAGCCTAACACTAGTCTTGGATCCGATGGGTATGATAATTACCAAGCACCGATGATAAATGATGAGCAAGCATATATGAGAAGAATGTGGGTTAAAGGAAATATTGAAATATATAAGTCGCCATTATTGAATGAATATTTAATGTGTACTGAACATATTCAGACAGTCAAGACTATTGGTGGTTCGACATTTATTAATATAAATCGGGAATTCAGTAATTCTCAAAGTCTTAATTTGATAGAAAATAGAACATTAATATATAAAAATGAGTTATATCATCCTTCAATGAATCGTTTTGATTTTCCACAGTTTAGCAATACAGTCAACATCCAGTTATCTCCGAATGACATTACACGATATAGTTATTTAACTTACAATTGTCATAGGATACACTACGACGAAAGCTATTGTCAAGGCAAAGAAAATTTGCCAGGAATAGTAGTTCAAGGTCCATTTATGGTTACTCTTTTATTATATTGGTTTCAAAAGATTTATCCTGATTTCATAATACTGAAATTTACCTACAAGAATATTGAGCCGTGGTTTGTAAATGAGAAAGTGACATTGGGATGCGTGAAGCATGAGGACTCATTTATATTACAAATTATAAACGAAAGAAAAAACAAGATTTACATCGAAGGCACAATTAGGTAAACGAGCAGCTAGATAAACGAGAAAGCTCTTCAAATAATGTGACATTAGAGGCCGTATATGACTCCATTTAATTAACGCATTAGTGAGTAAGTTAACAAACTCAGATATGTATGAACTTTAATTCTTCAAAATACTGCATCAAGAAACTATTGTATTGTGATGCGTAATGATATTGCTGAAACTACAGAGTTGATAGAATCATTAATTTTACTAGGGCAAGTTATATGCGTCGCTACATTATAAATTGAAAACAAAGTCATACATTCATATGTAATTATATAAGTGTTCGCATTGATGAATTTAATCAGAAATACCAATGACACCACAGGCAGGTCTACCACCAGCGTTACCAGTCTTCTTGGATTCCTCGTGTCCACCCTTACCTAAATCATCGGTACCAGAGTGAATAACAATTGTTCTACCCAAGATAGTGTTTTGGCCGAACAATTTGATCATCAAGTCTTGCTTAGTACCCTGGGCAGCACCAGAGGCATCAGTTGTAACGTTACCTAGGTCACCAACATGTCTGTTGTCGTCTTCTGGCGCACCGTGTTCTTTGCTGAATGGGTTAAAGTGGGGACCCGCAGAAGTGCAGCCATTAGTGTTGTCACCAAATGTGTGGACATGGAATCCTCTCAATGCATTAGCATCGTTTCCAGAAATATCCCACGTAATAGTAGTTGGGTCTGACTCAGACTTTTGTTCAAAGTTAACGACACCGTTAACCTTAGAATCACCTCTTAATACAGCAACTGCATTGTTAGTAAACGTCCTTAATACTATATCCATTCACTCAATGTGGGTAGGAATCCAGCCTGTAGGCATTACTTTGGCTATGATGAGCAAATATTGCATCAATTAGTCGAATTGACTAACATTCGGAACATTGTTTTTTGTTCAATTAACAAATCGATCGATTATATTGCTCATTACCCAATCAATCAATTGGTTCTGTAGTTTCTGCCAAAATCTCCTATTCTATATATACATACCAGCTTTGACCATTTTTAATACTTTATTTTGATAATTAGTTATAATATATAATTTAGTCAATAATGATTTTGTTAAAATCCTTTTTATACTACGTTTGAAAGCAATTATGTCCAATGCTTATTCCCGGAACCTGCTCGAAAAAAACGTACACAAAAACCATCACCAAATGACCGTCTAGAGCACGTAGTTCATTACTAATACATATTATTCTTGCTAAATAGTCGTGGTGGAAAACTGGAAGCAATCAATTTCAGAAGTCAACCTAGATAGAATTCACTGGGGTAGAAATCGGACCATATATAAACATTTACTACGTTAGTACCCTGGAAGTTATAATGTAGCATTAATCAAGCATTAATCAAGGTGCTTCATTTTTATTATTGCATATGTTTTTTTTCATAAATTATTAGCAAAGTAACCCAACAAGCTCAGACGAGAATATCAATATTTAGTAGGCTGTAGTGTTAGTTGATTCGAATAATTGATACAGTGTCGAGGCAAAATTGGACGTAAGTAGCTGGACGAAAGTACAATGCAGTCGTGGATGAACTATCAAGCAACTTCACTGTCTTCAAGCCTATGAGCAAAGTAAAAGCTCTAGGCTGAAAGTGATTGCCGGGAAAAGTCTACAGAATACATCACCAACAAATATATTTTACATATGCTATTTATATGGGAACCCGAACCGATCAGCCATGACACACTATGCGGCCGCCAATTAGATGTCGAATATACTGGGAACCACTGGAGTTTGTATTTGGATTGTTGGCTAGGGATTTGTAAAATAGGCCGTTACTGGACTCCTAGATTGTTTCCGTCTACGAATGCCTCATTTAAGAAGGCTGATCTGTCTGGTCCCATGTAGTATGGGGTTAACTAGCTATAGCACGACCTCAGGCTTCGTACTATCTGCTAAACGGACACGACGACTCTCTTGGATCTCTGCTCTTTTCCTCTGCTCTGTCTTGATCGTTCTCTTATCCTCTTTGCGTCTGGCCTTTTTTTGGGTCCTGTGGTTTGCCTCAGCCCTTGGTTCGATGTTCAGCACATCAGGCAAATGGGAAATCGAATAGAAAACGTATAACGTCGAAAAAACTATAATCGATGAGTAAAGGAAAAACCCCTTTCTTTTAATCTTATTCAATAACCTATCTATCGGTGTATAGTATCTCATTCTGTCTAACTAATGGGACCCGCCCTGTGTCCGTGCCATTGATATAAGCTGCTTATCATATTTATCATTAAATATATATACTGCATATAACATTTAATCTACTTACAAAAGTCAAATTCCACACTTGGATAGGGATCTCTTTCTTTCTGTAGCATATAAAAATGTCAGACCTCAAATCATATATAATTACATTGAAAGAATCCGCTAGCGATAGCGAGAAGACTCAGATCAAGGAGAAGATCCAATCCATGGGTGGAAATATTACCAGCGAGTTTAGCTTGATCAATGGATTTGTTGCTAAATTGCCATCAGCGCAATCGGCGTCCATAAATGACTATGACCACGTTGAGCACATCGAGGAAGACAAAGAAGTCAAGATTCAATAAACTGGAAACACTTATATTAAGCAAGTAGATCCATTACTATAGTTAGTTATTCAGGTGGTTACTGCCGGTAGTTAATCTGTATAGGGAATAAACTGACGATCGTGATTTGGATGTAGACGAAAGAGCGAAATATGGTTTTAAAAACTGAGATAAACAAACGCAAAAGGAAGAAAGGTCAACGGTTAATATTTTGGGCTTAATGGATGGACTTAGGTAGTCTCAATTTCTCAATCCATGCTCAGTAGTGGAAAATTATACTCGTCCTGATATACATTATAAACCCAGTTGTAATGAAGTGAAAAATAGGATATCGAACTGTGTTTACGGTTGATTTTGCGTTCCGTCTTACCCACACTAGCCTGTTTTGAAGGGGGATGGTTGCCGTCCAAACCAAAATCTTCAATCGATTGTTTTTATATGTATTGTGCATGGAAACACATAAGTGTATGAAAAGTACTTAATTTCTATAACTAAGACTGCTAAACATCGTAGAATGTGTTTTTCGACTGCCTAAAGTCATGAACTTGATTGCTTGTATCAGGCAAAATCGTTATGTACGGCATGTATTTCTACTCTTGTTTAGAGTCATGCGCTAATATAATTCTACTATTCATCTATTGAAACACATATGGGGTTAAATTTGTGTCTTCAGTAACTACAAGTTCATGTAATCCAAAATTTTGTCTTATCTTATCTTTGTTATCTTATCTTTGCAAAAATGTACGCTGAAATCAAGCGAAAGCACTTGAACTGATCAGATGCTAAACATACTTGATCATGAAGTGAAAGTATACTACATGGGTATTACTTCCATATATATGTAATATATTACAACATATGCTTCAAGTAAATCTATTAAGACTAGCAATAGGGGGCGTGCACATAATGATCAGATAAAAGCGACCCACAGACCCCTTTTCATATAATCGTATATTTAAAACTTATTCCTTATTCTATTAAATACTTAACACCAGAGAAATGAGTCAAGAATACGATAAATATAATCTACAACCTAATTTTAAACCAATTGACCATTTGTTTGAACAAAGGTTGAGGCAATTTCTTGATGGTGGTAAATATCGAGATTTGAATTTACCAAAATTCTATGATTACGATAGGGTGGACACCAACACTAAATATATCAGCATCAAGAGTTACAGAATACCAGATGATGAAAATGGCAATACTCAGAGACCTTTATTCAAAGAAATTAATTGGGATAAAATTGAATGGAAAAATAGCAATAAAGGAGATAGATTTGGACCCTCATGGAAGACGTTCTGGTTTAAAGTTGAATTATCCATCCCTTCTGAATGGTTCAGTAAAAAACCAGAAGCAATTGAATTCCAATGGGATAGCAATAACGAAGCAATGATTTATAATGACAAAGGAATGCCGTTACAGGCATTTACAGGAGGTAATGAAAGAACTTTATTTAGAGTTCCAAAACAATACTGGAACGATAGAGTCCATAGGTTTTACGTAGAAATGGCTTGTAATGGGATGTTTGGAAATGGTAGTGATGGTACACCTGATCCCAATAAGTACTTCCAACTTGGTAAGTGTGACTTGGTATTGCCTAACTTAGAAGCCAGAAGATTAATGTGGGATTTTTGGATAATCGGTGATGCCGCAAGGGAATTTCCAGGTAACTCATGGCAGAAATGGCAGGCAAATCAATTATGTAACGACATTATGAATGCGTTTGATCCCGAAAATGTCGACTCTATTGCTGAATGCCGTAAATTAGCAAAGCATTACCTTGGTGAAAAGATTGATTCAGATGAAGTTTTTGCAACAGAATCTCGAATTGATGTTTTGGGTGTCGGTAATTGTCATATTGATACGGCTTGGTTATGGCCATTTGCAGAAACCAAAAGGAAAATTGTCAGATCTTGGACTACCCAATTGAGACTTGCAGAACAATATCCAGAATACATTTTTGTTGCATCTCAAATGCAACAATTCAAATGGCTAAAGGAATATCATCCCGAAATTTTAAAGCAAATTAAGGATAAGTTTACAACTAATCAATTTTTACCCATTGGAGGTTCATGGGTGGAAAACGACACTAATCTACCTAACGGGGAATCATTGATTCGCCAGTTTTTATTGGGACAGAGATTTCAATACAATGAATTTGGTTTCTATTCCAATATTTTTTGGTTGCCTGATACTTTTGGATATTCATCCCAAATTCCACAGATTTGTCAATTAGTAGGAATCAACAATTTTATGACTCAAAAATTGTCGTGGAATAATATTAATCAATTCCCATTAAGCACATTTAATTGGATAGGTATTGATAGGTCGCAGGTTTTAGTTCACATGCCACCAGCAAATACTTATACCGCTAGCGCCCATTTTGGCGATATCAAAAGATCATCTGAACAGCATAAAAATTTAAGAGATGTACCAACAGGGTTGTTATTATTTGGACATGGTGACGGAGGCGGTGGTCCGACTGATGAAATGTTGGAAAAAATAAGAAGATGTAGAGGTATGTCCGATAAGAGTGGTTTATTACCAACAGTACATTTAGGCAATACAATTGACGACTTTTATGACGATATTTTAGAAAGATCAAATGGGGGAAGGAACTTGCCTTCATGGACAGGTGAAATTTACTTAGAATTTCATAGAGGTACTTATACTACGCAAGCCAATGTTAAAAGATTGATGAGGATCAATGAAATTAAATTACATGACTTAGAGTGGCTAGCTACTTTAATTTCAATCACAAGCAATACGTATAAATATCCTAAATCACAAATTACAGCTTTGTGGGAAGACCTTTGTTTATGTCAATTCCATGATGTTTTGCCTGGTAGTTGTATTGGTATGGTATACTACGAAGAAGTTTTGCCGATGTTAGAGAAAGTTTTAAAGAATGCGAATAAATTAATTAATGATGCCATGAGTGTTATCAAGGACGATGATAAATTTACATTATCGTCATTGAATTATCTCAATACTTTGCCATGGTCGAGAAATGAGGTATTAAAGATAAATCGAAACGAACAACCTGAATTATTTAATGCAATTGGGGAAGATTTCGCAGTCAAAGATAGAAACAATTTATATATATCGGTTGCCAATGATGAAGGTGTAACGAAGATTAATTACAAATCAGAGATTGCTTATCCAGCATCAGTTTATGAAGAAAATGACCTGTTTATTTTATCAAATAAAAAGATTAAGGCAACCATTTCGAAAAGCGGTATTTTGACTTCGGTAATAGATTTGGAAAATGATCGTGAAATCATTGATACTACTGCAACAAAACAAACAGATAGCGGTGATTGTATTGGTGGTAACCAGTTTGTTTTGTATGATGATGAACCATTAAATTTTCCTGCTTGGGACACGGAGTTATATTCATTAACTAAATATAAATTCTTGACCAAGAACGAAGTTAGTATCTTATCCAATAATGAATTAGAATCTTCTGTGTTAATTAAAACTTACATTTCGGATAAATCATCTATTGAGACGACCGTGTCACTTGAGGGATTGACTGATTTCAGAGCAGTACAAAACAACTTTATTAAATTCAGATCTCAGGTTGACTGGCATGAGAGCTACAAATTTTTGAAGGTTCAATTCCCAACAACTATTTATACTTCACAACAAGCAAACTATGAGACTCAATTTGGATTAACATCAAGACCTACTCATTACAACACTAGCTGGGATGTTGCAAAGTTTGAAGTATGTCATCATAAATTTATGGATTTATCAGAATTCAACTACGGTGTATCTATTTTGAATGACAGCAAATATGGTGGGTCGATTCACGGTAATTTAATGACATTATCGCTATTAAGAGCATCCAAAGCTCCAGATGATAAAGCGGACATGGGCAAGCATGAATTTGAGTATGCGTTATACCCTCATCAGGGTGCATTGGGAATCAACACTGTCAAATTAGGTTACAACTTCAACCATAAATTAAGTCATGGAGTTAATTCTATTAGATTGTCAGAATTATTAAATTCGATTAAATTGGTAGACAGTGGTAGTCTCGTGTTATCCCATTTAAAGAGATCGGAGGATGATGAAGATGTTTCATTGCACGGCAACATCCCAATTAAGAATAGAGGTCAAAAGTCGATTATTATTAGAGTTTATGAATCGTTGGGTGGGTCAAGTTCAGGTAATTTAAAATTTGACCATGATATCATATCTATTGATAAGATATTCAAGACAAATGCTCTTGAACAAGAGGTCGAAGAAATTCCTTTCGATGGAGATGATGTGTGTATCAGATTAAGAAGTTTCGAAATCGCAACCTACAAAATTGTGTTGAAGGCTTAAGTTACACATAGTGGCTTGATATCAAGTGCTGAATGCCTTGTTTTGACGGAAATCCTTCGTACTGATAATCTCATCATAGTCCTGTAAAATATTTTTTTTTTTGCTTAATGTTTTATAGCACACCGCAAGGTTTTTTAACCATCTATTATGCTACTTTTTCCTTGCTGTCTCTTTTGGACATCTGTGTTACCTTTTTTAATATATGCCTTTGTATCACACATTGTAATGTTTGTCAATTATTTATAGAAATAATTGCTCGTTCAAAATGGACCGTCGCAGCGTGTCATGCTTGAAGTTGTTCTATTAGCACGTTGCTCACAATCTATAGTCTTATTGTACATTCGGCTAAATTCCGCTTATATGAAGATATCAAACAACATCCTTCAATTGTCATCATGTGATACCATGGTGAATAAACAGAACCGGTCTACGTCGTCTAGTGATAATTAGCCCCTTATTCTGGCTGGCTATGGCAAATAGCCCCTATCGAACAAATCCGGTTAAATGTAGTTACAAAAATTGGCGTTTTTGTTGCCTTGACTGCATGAAATTTTTCAGAAAAAAGTGTCTAAAAGCGCGTTCCAACATTTGATGGCTCAAAATGTATTGTTCTATAGTACAATCAGAAGCAGTTTCTGTAGTAATGAAGCACAAATTGCGTATACATTAACATTCTAGAATTGACAGTAATGTATTGGTAACCGGTCATGACCTGTGGAATTTTGTTTGTTTACAAGTTATGATACTTGACTAACAAATGCCAACAGGAGAATAAAGAAATTCTATGAAATTGAATCATAGCCTCTCAAAAGCGTGTAGAAAGCCTTGTCGTCCAAATACTATATAAAGTTGTCGATATCAGGTTGGGATTTACAAAATTAACAGAAGAAAACTATATTAATATTATTCATTCGCTTACAAAACTAACTTAATCAAATCAAATATAAAATGAAGTTCTCATCTGGTGTTTTATTATCCGCTGCCGCTGTTCCAGCTTTAGGTGCTTCCTCTGGTTACATGAACGGTACCTCCACTGCTACTGACTTGCAAACTACCGTTGTTACCATCACTTCTTGTTCTGACAATGCTTGTTCTACTGGTGTTCAAACTACCGGTCTTACCACTGTCACCAAGGATGAAACTGTTTACACCACCTACTGTCCATTGACTGAGGGTGAAGCTCCAACTTCTGCAGCTCCAGCTGAAACCAGCCCATCTCAAGGTGAAGAAACCAAAACTAACATCGAAACTGCTGTTGTTACCATCACTTCTTGTTCCGATAATGCTTGTTCTACTGGTGTTCAAACTACCGGTGTTACTACTGTCACCGAAAACGACACCGTTTACACCACCTACTGTCCAGTATCTGAAGCTCCAGCAGGTACTACTCCAGCCGGTGAAGCTCCAGCAGACACCACCCCAGCTGGTGAAGCCCCAGAAGGTACCACTCCAGCCGGTGAAGCCCCAGAAGGTACCACCCCAGCCGGTGAAGCTCCAGAAGGTACCACCCCAGCTGGTGAAGCTCCAGTCGGTACTGCTCCAACTGGCCAATCTACTGTTGCTGCTCAATCCACATCTGCTGCTGCTGAAGCATCTGCTGCACCAACTGTCTCTGCTGCTGAAGGTGGTGCCAATAACAATGCTGTTCCAGTCTTCGTTGCCGGTTTATTAGCTGCCTTATCCTTATTATAAGTTGGAACAATTGAGTATTGGGTTTATTTTTTCTAAATTTAGTTTCAGTATTCTGAATTGGGACTATTTGTTCAATGTTGAACGTTTTTGAATTATGGGTTTTTTAATGTATTCTGCATTTTTTCTTTTAAGTATATAGTTTCTGCATTTTACTTTAGCTATTTAATTTTACTTTGTTATTTCTTTAATTGACTGTAGAAGTTGTACGAATTCTCAAAGGAATTTGATTGTACTATGCTGATTTTCACGAAATAATAAACTCGTTACCTCATGCCAATTCATAAACGATCGTTTACATACTAGGAATCGTCCATACAGAAATCAATATATTTTTGTTCCAGGTCATTAATAAATGAGGACTTGAGTACCAAAACCACTATTATACCTTTTATTCAACACCTCATTTATTAGCACCAATTATGACAGTGTTTATATTTCGACGATTACTTCTTCGGTACTTGGGTGTATGTACGTCTTTTACTTATCTGATAGCAAACAATGTGCGTATTCTGATTTTATAAGTTCATGTGACCTTATCGCAAGATGAATCGCTATTTTTGAATCAGAATGAATTGAAAAATTATTTTTCGAGCCTTGAGCTGTTGATAATATAAGCTTTTATTTGAAATGACCCAAAATATGTCGAATGGTGTCATGAGGATAGTGAAGACGTAATCAATAGTAATACTCGATCCGTTTTATATGAATTAGGATCTTTCAATTAAATGCAAGGTTCAGTTTAAGAGGCCCCTTCGGTGAGTAGAGCACTAGAGTTTCAGTGATATCGACTTTATTTTATTATTAGATGAACCATCTGATCATTCAAAACCACTGGCTATTCTTTGGTTACAATATATTTAATACTACAATACCTAGTTTCTCACGATATGGCTTTCCTGAATGCAACAATAAATGAATTTATAACACTCAAAGAACAATTCAACCTATCATAAGAGGAAATATATTAAGACTATGGGTGATGCTATTGATAAAAAGAAGGCTGCTACCAAAAAAGGCTGACCTTAGAAGTGGAGACGAAAAAAGATTGGCTACTATTACTTCAAAAAAGAAAAAGATGGATCGTTGAAAATATAAGTCAACAATAAAAATCATGTATTTTTAGACTGGGATGGCATTATTCTCATAGAGATTATGGTGAATTAGATGAAAAAAAATAGCTCTTGGAGATCGATCATCGCCAAGATACCAAAGTGATTTAATAAAGTTCGTGCTGTTTTGTTATTGTGCAAAAAGTGTAAGAAGCTAATTTTGACAAAGGTTAATCTAGGGATTTTTAAAACGATGCATCTTGCAGTTAATGGCTATGGTAAATTTACACCAGTAAATACCATTGTTGCTTACTTCCGACCGCTGGTACAACCTAATGACCAGAGGATGCGAGTATTAGTCTTTTCTCGCAACATAAAGCATACGTTTGACATCTTCTACACCTGAGACGACACATTTTTTGAAAAGGTACCAGAATTGAAACAAGGCGACCTAGTAGTCACTAAATAGGTTTGAGATTAAAAGCAACTATTAGTCCGTTAATTGCTCTAAGTAAGCTTGCCTGTCGTTTCGGGTCTTCATGTATTTGATTCAGCACCACATGTCCTTCTACTTGATGAACTCACCAACCATTTATGTTGTGAGAAGATGCATTCAATGGTACACTTCCGAAGTACAAAGAGCCTTGGTGACTTATTTTTTTAAATTTCCTTTGAAATGTATACAATAGAATAATCCGAATTGAAAAAATTAGATGGGCTCCTGCATTACACTAAGGCAGTATTCAAGAAAAGGAAAGTTCTTCGATCTCAAATTTATTATATTCCCAACAAATCAACTGTAGGAATCCAGACTGATTGAGATTTGTAACCGACTACCAAATAAATTTAAGATATCAATTTTAAAGAAATCAATTATCAGTGTTTTTTAAACTGAATGAAAACTGGCCACTCACAATTCAATTGAATGTAGAATTAATTATAATAATAATTGATTTAATTGTACAGTAGCATGTGGTATTATAAGAATGATTGGATATGTAGATATATTAATATGAAAATAAATAATCAACTTATTTTTCTCCTGATCTAACGTTCAGAGTAAATCAAATACAACGGAAAAATTAGTAGTGTATTGATTTCTCTCATTAGAACTTCATGTTATGTTCTATACGATTATGGGATTTAAAATACTATTTAAATGGTTATGGATATAAAAATATCTATGCGATTTCTGTCAGTAAAATCTAACTTGATTTAAGTTTTAAAACATCATATTTTTTCAACATCGGTATTACTACTTATAGGGCTATTCAGAAATTAGTCTGCATTTGAAAATGACAATAATTTGTTTTAGCTAATCAGTTTCTTAAATGAAACCTCGGCCAGAGGAATGTAAAAGAATGGATTATCTCTTTAAAATGCTACACAGGAAAAAATCCTTTATCAAAGCATTTCCTGAAATTATTTATGAATTTTTAATAAGAATTGCAGATTTATTACAAATTTATGTTTCAAAGTTGTATTTAAAATAATATTTCATCATCACCTAATACTTCAGCATGAGTTTCATCGATGAAGTCATTGATATCAATACTATCGGTGATAACTTCATCATTTTGATTTAAATCGGATAATTTATCGACTAATAGTTCGAATTCTTGATTATACTTATACGAATTAAACTCACTTATACCATAAGCCTTTATGTTATACAACCCTGTTATTCCCTTGTCTGACTTTATTTCGATATATATATCCTTAACAGGAATTTTCAAGTTAATCAAACTCACAGGTAATTTAACATGATTAATCGGTTTACTTGAGTCAAGGGATATTTCTTTAACCTTAAAGAATTTCTTCAAGTATTTATGGTTATTAGTTTTAGTTATATCAATCTTAAGATTTTGTAAGTATTGTATCAATTCATTTATCTGTTCAGAATTCCTAGGCTTCACGTAAATAGAAATAAAATTTGGTGAGCGAACTCTTTCAGTTGGAGGATTTTTAAGTATTAAATCAGTTATTATAATCGGATTTGATAACCGTAAACCAATGGAGCATTCATTTGATTCACAATGCCAATAACTTCCGCCATCAATTAAAACATTATTGGCGTTATACTTCCAGTTCTTAGGTTTATGAACACCACTTGAATTTAAATAGTCAAACCACCCAAGAAAAAGTTTTCTGGATAATGACTTCTTTGCACTTTGCTTGACTGCTGACGAGAGAGATGTTGTTGTCAAAAATCCTAATATTCTTGAGCCAAGTTTATAATCTGCATAATTAACTCGAGATGACCCCTTGGCAAATATTTCTAATAAGTTATCAAGGAATATTTTATCAGTAGACTTTTGAAAACTTCCCGTGATAGATGTCAAGTTATTATTTATATTTAAGTTATCGATTAAACTATTATATTTCTCCCATATTTGCTTATTATTTTCATTTATTTTCTTCTGTAAGAACAGTTCAAGTTTCTCTTTACTAATATTTTGTAGATTATTTTTTTTCATTATTGTAGTGATATGATTATTCATGTTAGCTTCGTTTTCATGTAAAAACTGCTCCCAACTTATATGATTTGTAACATTCATCTCCTTCTGATAATTATCAATGAAATTATATATGTATTTGTGAAATTCGGGAATATAGTGGATCTTATTATTTTTAATATACACAGGTACTTTTTCTGGTAGAGTGTCGATCAACTCCTTTAGTATATTATCTTTGGTTGATTCAATGTTATCACTAATTTTTGATAGTTTGTTAAGCTTTTCTGTAATTTCAATTAATTTTGGTTCAGGGTTAGTATACGTCTCCGACACACTTACCTTACCCTTCAATGTATTAAAATCTTTTAGTAATATATCAAATTGATTCAGATTTATTAAATTCGAATTAATTTTACCAAACCTGTCACTAACCAAGTCAAATTTTTCATTAATATTTGCTGCTAGTACTTCATGCTTTTGTGAAATGTTATCCTGTCGTTTGGATAAACCTTCAACAAAAGTACTTAGTTTATTCACTCTATTTTCGAGATTACCGAATTTTGAGTTTATTTCATAATAATTTTCAACTGGTTTATCTGTAACTATGGGATGAAAAATTATCTCTCGCTGATATATTAATAGTATTATGCAAGTTATTGAAAATGACATTAACGCAAAAAGACCATATTTTTTATAATTGGTTTTATTACCTTCAATGAATGGATGTGTGTTCTCTCGAACTTTCTTGAATTCTTCGAACAAGCTATTATTTGGCTTTTGTTTTTCTTGCTCTCTTTCGATTTCATATTCTGCTTCATCTTTCCTATTTCTATAAGCATTTGCATAGAACCCTCGTTCTTGCTTTTTATTGTTTTCATTTTCAAAGTCATCAGCCGATTCCACCTGTGTATCAGCATCTGAATCGTCATCATTAATTTCCGTTTCATGGGGAATACTCCCACGCTTTTGAAATATCTCAAACTGTTTATTAAAGTCATATTCTGCTTCCAGTTCGTCGTCCACCTCATTCAAAATCTTCAAAATTTCTTCATCATGCGAACTGAACGATTTCTGTTTATGAGGTAATGGCCTAGCTGGACCTACACGAGACTTTAAGTGAATTGAAGCGTCGTCATCTGTATCGCCTATAACTGACGGAACTTTTGGAAACCCCGGCATCTAGTTCGATTCTAATTGATTTGTTTTGTTTAATAAGTTGATTCTGTTTATAAAATTTTTACGCGTTTTTTCTTATCAAGAAGAAATGTGACTTTTTAGATACAGCTAGAACATACTTCTAGATAAGAATGGCCCACATATACATAAGTATTGATTTATAGGGGTACGCAGCGATACGTATATTATCATGGCCAACCATTGAATGAGCAACATTACCCACTTGAAGGTGGTCACTAGTACTTTTGTTCAGTTGCAAATATCATTAATTCAATTACAAATTATAAAAAATTAACTTCAAACTATACAAATAGCATAGAAAATCATAAACATGTATTATATTATTATGAAGCAAGATTTGTGCTCCATCACACCTAAAGTCTTTCTAAGACAGTAGAGGCTCTTGAAATTTCACTGAAACCCAAGCCATTTTCACTTTCTAAGAAAGCAACCTTACCGTCTTCGATAATTGATGTGTATCTTGAAGTTCTGACACCAAGACCAGCTTTAGTTAAATCAAGCACAAAATTCTCACCCAATTCCTTAGACAATGCAGCATTTGGATCTGAGGCAAAGATAACATAATTGGATTCATCCTTGTAGCCCAAAGCCTTACCCCATGCTGCATTGACAAATGGGTCATTTGCAGTAACAACGACAACTTTGTCAACACCCTTGCTTTTGAATTCTTTCAAATTCTTTAAGTAGTTTGGGATGTGTTCCTCAGTACAGGTTGGAGTGAACGCACCTGGGGCTGCAGTCAATATAATCTTCTTTCCTGGTAATTCCTTGGCTAAATCAAAATCAATTGGGTTACCGCAAGATGCAACTGCATCATTTGACTTCTGGTATGGGACGTATTTCAATTTGACGTCAGTTGGGAATAATTCGGACATAATCTATCAATTAACTAATTTAGTTTAAAGCAATACAACATAAGCAAATATCCATGATATCCGATGATATTCAGGGGTATTTATATCAAGTACAATAGTCACTCGGTTTTCTGTCAACCGAATTGTTATCACCCCATATGTCTCGCAATTGCTAATTTATCGTCTAATGACTAATACCCGAGAAACACATTAATTTTAAGGACTCAAGGGGTACAATTAAACGAATCACAAGTGGGTTAGAATTAGATATATATATATATGTTATAAGGAGAATCAGAGTTGATAAGAATTGAAGGAAATGAAGAAATGAATTCAACGTTGCATACAATTAATGAGTGATTCTAATAAATATATATTATGCAATGTGATTATCAAAAAATGAAGCATGCATGAACTCTTCAAACTATACAAATAGCATAGAAAATCATAAACATATATTGTATTATTATGAAGCAAGATTTGTGCTTCGTCACACCTAAAGTCTTTCTAAGACAGTAGAGGCTCTTGTATTTTCACTGAAACCCACACCATGTTCACTTTGCAAGAAAACAACCTTACCGTTTTCGATGATTGATGTGTATCTAGAAGTTCTGACACCAAGACCATCTTTAGTTAAATCAAGCACATAATTCTCACCCAATTCCTTAGATAATGCAAGATTTGGGTCGGAAGCAAAGATAACATAATTGGATTCATCCTTGTAGCCCAAAGCCTTACTCCATGCTGCATTGACAAATGGATCATTTACAGTAACAACGACAACTTTGTCAACACCCTTGCTTTTAAATTCTTCCAAATTCTTTAAGTAGTTTGGGATGTGTTCCTCAGTACAAGTTGGTGCAAATGTACCAGGGGCTTCAGTCAACACAATTTTCTTTCCTGGCAATTCTTTAAACGCAGCAGGGGCTGCAGTCAATATGATCTTCTTTCCTGGTAATTCCTTGGCTAAATCAAAATCAATTGGGTTACCGCAAGATGCA